>JAKKPZ010000061.1:0-376801 GCA_022814885.1 Ditylenchus destructor
TACCAAATCATTAGAAGATGCTCTGTAGATTAAATAAAATTTCCGGGTATAGATTTAATTTCTAGATTTGAAATTTTTAGTAGATATCATGTACGGGATCCATATTTCCGTTAAGCTTAATGTGGCCTATGATGACTTGCATAGTAAGAATTTGTTTGCCTTCCCGAAATCCCTCAATTGCTTTTGGAGAACTGATATTCTCAATTGCCTGTGCGCTAAGGTAGAAACTAAAGCCTCTATGCTCTCTCACCGGGATCAGGACACTTCGCCCCAGGACAGTTCGCCCCCAGGACACTTCGCCCCCAATATAGAAAAAGCCTTCTAGCACATTCTAAACGATTCTGAAACATTCTAGAAGCATAGAGAATGTTTGAAAAATAATATCATCAATTCAGCTTTTACTAATTTGGCAAAATAGTCAAGACAATTGCTGTTTTAATTTAAAGCAATGTGCTGGAATGCTTTTCGAGAATTTGCCCGATTTTCTTGGCTATTTTGCCAAATTAGTAAAAGCTGAATTGATGGAAATTATTTTTTAAACATTCTGTATGCTTTTAGAAAGTTTCAGAATCGTTGAGAATGTGCTAGAAGGCTTTTTCTATATTCGGGGGGGGGGGGGAGTGTCTTGTGCTTGTATCCCGTGGGCGAAGCGTCCCGGGGCCGAAGTGTCCTGGGGGCGAAGCGTCGCGTACCCCTCTCACCCGTATGACCCAAGATCAGAACTGTAGCATGAAATTAGTATCGGCCCATGGATTTCGAGTGAAGGGGTAGTTTATTTCAGAAAAATAAATCGAATTGTACATTTTTGTCAAATTTTGGCGTTGTTGACAAAATTTTCTATATTTCTCCAGCTTTCGGGGCGGGGCAATCGCCTATGCGGGGCCCAACCCCGCATAGTAGACTGTCCATGCTCCTGCGCACCCAAACATAGTATCTTTCAGTGGGAGCAGGCAGGATTTGGGTAGAAAATGTCTGACTTCTGAAGAGAGCAGTGCTTCTTCTAGTGATTTTGAGCGTGAGCTAATGGGATAGAAGATATAATGGATAGAAGATGAGAGAGTGCAGAGAATCATTAGACTCTATACCAGCACGCAGAGACACACAAGCCTTCTTACTTGATATACATGTAAACAAGTCACTAGTTTTTGGGAAACCATTGGAAAATTAGTAAAACGTATAGCAAATTTTAAACTAGCTCCATAGAGGGAAATCGAAGTTTTTCCAAAAATTTTTCATCAGGATTGTTGACGAAAATTAAAAGGAAATTTCATTTTTGCCACCCGGATTCTCAAACCTTGAAATCTGAATCTCAACCTTATTGAAATCCATATTATCGAGCTGTTACCGTATATCTAAGAAACAATGCTAATCTTTCATTATCACAAAGATTTCAGCGAACAAAGCATTCGTTGACGGGATGCGTCGACAGTATACCAACGATATTGAAAAATGGCCATCCTGGTGGCATGGAACAAACTCGGACTCAGAATCAAACTCAGAAAACGTTGCTCCAGTAGCACTCAATAATCCAAATTATGATCCCGAAAGACAGCGCCAGCGGCATTTTCCAGAGCCTTCACAAGGCCCGCGAGCTCCAGATCCCCAATATGGGCAAGAAGTCGAGAATGATGGTCACAAAAGTGGCGTATCTGGCAGACCCGGTCAATACACCGAACCACTAGATCATGGATATTCCGGATGGCCCCAGCGAAATGACCTCAGCCCAAATAGAGGTGAGTTCATCCAAAAGCCAATTGAAAACAGTAATGAAAGCGAAATTCCAAAGCCTGAAAAGTACTCTTGGCTAGAAAAAGACAAAAATGATCTTACCGTAATCCCGGAAATTTGGAAAGTTGGCAAAGACAAAAACGGAAATGACAAATTTGTAACGGGCCCCTGGATATACGATCCAAAGTACTCTAATCGAGATACAAGTCGAAAAAATAAACCTCATATGAATAGCGCTTCTGGACAATACAATCCTTATACTCTTGATATCGGACAGCCAATCAATTCAGGTAGAACATCACCTCAGGGCACAGATGCGAGAAAAAGGCAGGGAACTTATGGAAATTTGGGTGTAATTGCCGAAACTGATGGCAGTGGGGAGCCACTCCCGAAGCCGTATGACAAAGTTCAAGAACCGCAAAGAAATGTCTCAAGTCCAAATTTGTCTCAGAGAGGAGGAGATCGAAAGATGCCGCCTCGAGCGATGACAGCTCCATCGCTCGACGAATTTGGGAAGAAATATGAGAGCTGGAACCCGGTGCCTGGAACGGGAGTTCAAAATCGGGAGGAGAGAAGGAGCGGAACCATGTCGAAGCAAGGTAACTTTTTTTAAATTTACTTGTGTTTGAGCTCATTGTTTTTACAAAAATAAAAAATTTTAAACAATTTGCTTTTTTCTAACCAACAGTGAACTTTTTTAGTAGTAAAAAACTCTCACATTTCGCCATTAATGAAAGTACAGGGTGGGGCAATTTTTTTAGCGTACTTTGGTTTGAATTTTTGAAACATTTTTCCAATCATGTTGAACTGATTTTTTTACACAATAAACTAGACATTCTAAGAATATTTTTGACACCAAACACGCCGTACCAGCTTTTTTAAAAAGTGTAAAAAATGCATTTTTTGAAAAAAAGATTTTTGGAAATAAAAATTTACGTATTGCCAATTTTCAGTGCATTTTTTGAGCTATATGATAGCGATTTTTTGCACATAGGGGTTTTCGGATGCGCTGATTCCGAATCTGTAATTAGATTTTGACAGAATTTTCAAAATTTTGCGTATTTTTGGCATTGTGTAAAAACACTTGTTTTTGTCAAAAATGATGTTTTTTGAGCGATATCGAAAAACTGTCGTCAGATTTGGAATCAGCGCAAAAAGTTACCCTAGAAACGCTATTTGAAAAATAAAATCCCTTGAATTATCAAAAAATCAATTTTTTGCTCGGGATGCTAAAAAATTGATTTTTTGATAATCCATAGAATTTTTTTCCTCCAAATAGCATTTCTAGGGTAACTTTTTGCGCTGATTCCAAATCTGCAATCAGTTTTTCGATATCACCCCAAAAATGTCACTTTTTGACCATTTTTGACAAAAACAAGTGTTTTTACAGAATGCCAAAAATACGCCAAAATTTGAAAATTCTGCCAAAATCTAATTACAGATTCGGAATCAGCGCATCCGAAAACCCCTATGTGTAAAAAGACGCTATCATATTTGTCATCATATTTGTGTACATCAGATATGAGGTTTTTGCATATGCAAAAAGGGATATGATCAACATAATGACAACATATTGCCAAACTACTGCCAAACTATTGCCAAACTAAAATTTTTGCGCGCGAATTCAAATTTTAACACTTCTGTCCTTTGGAATTCCTTATTTCGGAGTTGTCTGTATTTGATTACTGAACGAGTTAAAATTTTAGATTGGGATGCAAAGCTGAGACAAGGAATTAGGTCAAAAACAGGTAATCATTCTGCGCTGATTCAACACCGAACTAATACCTTATTGATCATGCTAACTTTCAACTAATCAACAAATACAATTCATTTTAGGATCCATAAGCGATCCACCTGGCAGGATGTCACGGGCTTCAAGTGTGAGCTTGCCTAAGACACCAGACAGACCTCCAGGGCCTCTCTCTTATCGCTCGAGAATAGGCCCAGACGTTCCGGGAATGAGAACACAGCCACCTATATCGGGGTTGGACCATAGGCCAGGCACACCGGACACCTTAAATGATCAAGAGTGGAAGAAATCAGGTAGATGAAAAATGTTTGTTTGACACAAATTCTAAATGGATATTGCAGGTCAAGAACAAACCGGATCGAAAGATTTCCTTGGAAATCTCAACTTCGGGGATGGATTTCCGCCTTCATCCCTGGATCTATATTTCGATGGCGATACAAAACCAGAAGCTTCAAAAGGGAAACCTGACACAGATATGCCTTCTGAATATCAAACAGGGACCGTATACGGTAATATGGAAGATTATTGGTGCATAGGGGTGTGAATATTTATAAGTACCTAGTTCCCAATAAGCAATAGAATAATCGGAAGTGACTCGGAAGAACACTTATATATCTTCCATTTCAGAGTCATTTTTTCCCAAAAATAGGCATACTCAGTTGTTCAACAAGGGACCCATCAGGGGTCACTGCAAAGGGATACATCAGGGGGTATTGCTAGGAGATACATCAGGGGCATTGCGAAGGGATATATCAGGGAGTATTACAAAGGGATATATCAGGGAGTAATGCAAAGAGATGCATCAATGGGATACATCAGGAGGTATTGCCCTTAACTATGTAAGCAAGGTCATACTATTTAAACTCAGGTTTCCGCTTATTCTTAGATCAAAGCATACGCTTATGCTAAAGCGCCTGGCCAATACCCTCTGATGTATCCCTTGTATTGCGGGACCTAACGAAAACAGTCGAAACGAAAAATCAGTTTTTTGTTTGAGAACACACTGAAACCCGTTTTATACCTTTTGATTCAACTTTCCTATTCAAAACTTGATCTGCTTATAGGAAAAACACCAAACAATCGTGACGCACCACAAACTGAGCAAAGAAGAAACGATGGTAATACCACAAACGGACCGGCTACAGTATACTCCAATCCCGAATCCAATATCGATACCCATCCAAAATCACCTCAAACAATGGGTACCCAGACATTTGGCACGTCCCCGCCATCGAACCAAGTAATCCGAAGCAAGGCGTATGATGAAGATAAACCCATAGATACCAGAGGAAAATGGAAACCTGCTCGAGTTATTTTGGGAGATGAATCAGATTCCAAGGAGGATCCAAGTAAGTGCGTTTCGATCATTGGCTATGACTATCAGACAGGGGTTAGTTTAGGGTGCGTTAATAGGGTGAGGGTTTTTGAAGGGATTCTTATCGAAATTTAGAATGAACTCGAATTCTAGAAATCGAATTTTTGCAATTGAACCGAATCGGGGTTGGGCAAAATTCGGATTCGCCGCAGCCTAGTCTTTTTGAAAACAAAAAATATCACTATTGCTTTTTAATGAAGCCCAGTTAAAATAAAGACACTAAGAAACCTATTTCAGAACTATTTCCGGTGACAGACTCAAGAAGCAATCTCCCTTCGCAATATCAAACACAAAGGATGAGGACAAGTTAGTCTCGTACTCTTAATATTTTCCATACCTACACCTATTCTCATATCCAAACCCACCAATCTTTTTTGCTATGAAAACAAATTTTTGGAGCAGTAATTCACTTTTCGGTTAATATCTATAAATATTTCAGATCCATACTCGCAGCATGATGAACTTTTCCAGAATGCTGGCACATCAACTCATTCCAGACCTATCCCGGGCCATCAAACCCCACGTCATCAACCATACCAAGTACAAGTCCGACCTCAACAGTACCCCTCAGGACATATGGCCACAAGAATACAACAATCTCAAAGTGCATCTCACAAAGCACCTGCTCAAAATTTTGGTAATGGTATCGATCAAAATCAAGGATGGCACCAAAGCAAAAAGTATCAAGGCCGAGCTCAAACTTATGGAGGTACTCCACAGAAGCAGCAGAATGCACTAATGCAAAGCACTAGTGCAGAGTTCGTTGATATTGATCTCGATAGAGACGACGAGGAGATTAAGCCTAAGCCGCTCCATATCCAAAAACAAACCCGTACAGCTGATGACAGCCTTGTGCCTAAAGCGTTAGATGTTCGAAACAATCAAGTACCGGTTGGAAATCCAGATGGTAAACTGATTTTTGTGCTGAACAAATTTGAGTTTAAGGCGTTTTCGGACACATTTTTCATAGGAAGGATGAAAATTTGTTCTCGAATTGTTCATTAATAGCTCTGAAGATGGTTGCGCGGGTCAGTTTGTACCAAAATCTCGTTGGCACTTAGTGTTTTCTCAATTTTTGTTTTCGTAATAAATTAGTTTAAAAATGAAATGGAAATAAAAATAAACTCAATTGTTTTTTATTTAATCATATTCTTCCTTATATAGATGATGACGATTTGCCATTGAGCGTTCTTCAGCAAAAGATGTCACAACCACGCAGTAAGCTGATTTTTTAGAACGACAGAGACTTTCAAAATTGAAAAGGTGCACTTCATTTTAAGTTAAAAAAGGTCATTTTTCCCATTTCGAACAAGAAAATGTTTGAGATTCGAATTGGGATCATAATTTGCCCTTAGTGATCACATGGAAATCAAAGTCAATTTTAACTTCCTTAACTCCTATCCGGATTCGTTAGGCTTGATATCTGACAGTACACCTCCAAAACCTATGTGATTTAAGCAAGGAATAAGTTTAATGAAGTGAATCATAATATTTACTCTAAAAGTAATTTCAGGCAAAACGATGCAAAACTTTTCATCTACTCCAAACCAAGCTGGCCAATCCGGCTATGGAAATCCAGGAAGACCTTCATCCGCTCCACCACCGACAACCTTTGAAGCAATGGGTCTAGGTAACCACATTAGGAAGAACATCCGGAAACGAGGCACGGAGCAACAACTTGGAGTTGCGCAAGGCGCAGTGCAGATTGCGCAAGGCGCGGTGCGTTCATTCGAGGAGCGCGACGATGTGTCAGCGAAGTTTAGTGTAGCGAAAGTAGAAACGCAACAAATCCAGGCTAACGAAGAAAGAGTTAGTGCATTGGACTCACTACCATCCATACAAAAGGCGAGAGAACGAGAGAAGGCTGTAGCGTCTGGACCCGGGAGTATAACAAGGAAACCGGCAACTCGAGTGTCAAGCAGAGGAGTAAGAAATCCAGGAGGAAGAGTACCGGCGGAATCACTAACTCTTCTCTCTCAGAGACGCAGGTACGTGTCCGGGATGACCAGGTTTTCCTGGTCGAAAAAGTTGGATAGTTTATTAGAATGATACTATTTTTAAGGATACCTCCCCCAAAGTTGCTCTAGGACTTGTGGTTGCCCCCATAGCTTTACTCTCCAATAGCTGAGCTGCTGAGTAATGCATAGCAAAGTGCACAGACGGCCCGAGTTTCAGGCTCTCAGGCTGTCAACCTACCATGCCGCCACCTGGCTTGTTCAAAAAGTTGGTTCCTTTTTGCGACCGCCGTCACATCCAAATAACATTCTTTGCCAGTGAACAAATATAAAACAGATAAAAATATTTTAGAGCTCAGTTTTAGAGAACGACATGAGATATTGAGAGGAGATGGGGCCTTGATACAAAAGATAGAAGATCTCGAGAATCATGTAAGAAATTCGCTAGGTAACATAACGAATCAAATAAATACTGTCAATCAGCCTCAGGTTACTGGAGCAATAGTTAGAGCATCAGCCTCCATCACAGAGGACCCAAATAAAAATCGTACAGGTACGCTCATTGACGAGATCGATAATCTGAAAGCAAACCGAAAAAAAATATTGGAGGAAAACGGAAAAATATATATAGAAAGAATCGAAAGGTATGAAGAATCGCAACAAATGGCTCGAGGATTCCAGGCAAAGAATCTGAGAAGGCAAGCAGGTACCGACGAGAATTCACCACTGGCAGGTGATAGTAAGTGGGCAGCTGCTAAAAAAGTAGACTATAGCGGCGCAGCTTGGGACGAGAGTGAAAGAGGATGGAAGGGGATTTATGCCGGAAACGTTGGCCCAGGTACTGTCAAAGTGGCCGAAAGAATGTGACAATCAATCGCTAAGAAATCTAAATTTCTTGTGCTTTCTTCCTGAATCATACATACTAAATTCTCCTCTAAGAAGATTATTGTTAGAGACAGTAGCATAGAAATGTCACCACGTCATATTTTTATGGATAAATGCTCTATGTTTGATTGATTTTGTGATACGTAACAATTTTTGGATACTAGCCAGATGGGAATCCAGAATGGAGAGTACACTCCTCCGACATCACTATCCATAAGGTGTTTTCACTCATTGGTCTTCTAGATGCATTATCGGGTCAACAAATGGCATCGAAAATTTTTGACTTCTAATGCTATTTTCCAAAAATCCTAAAAACTTTTTTCGTGCAAAATTCTTCGTTGAGTACAGCTATTGAGGTATCGTTAAGGCAGGAATCGGAGTTGAGTTCGGCAAAGGTTTGGATATGGAACCGACGATTTACCGAATCCCGAATGGCCAAAAAGTACCGAATCCGAAGACTGAATCCAAAGCCCACCCTTGATATAAACCTCGTCAATTAGCGTTGTTTTACAGGAGCTTAGAATAGAATCTCCTATCCTGATATGTTAGCCAGGACCGTTCAACTGCACACCCATTTGAGGTTTACGCTAGGATTGATCTTAATGAAGTGAATCACACTAATTACTCTAAAGTAATTTTAGGTAAAAGATGCAAAACTTTGCATCTAGTATTTTTCATCCAAACGATAGTGGGCAAAAATCATGAAGGCAAATAAATAGCCACGAAAGCGCCTAAGGCCGAAATTTCGGAAAAATACCGACTTATAATGGAAAAATTTTAGAAAAACTGGGCTGTCGGCAAAAATAGACATTGAAAAATGTGAATATTTGTGAAAAATTTCCTATAATTTTGAATCGAATTTCATAGTCATTGAAAACCGCTTCCAAACCATCTTTTTCCGCGATACAAAAGTCTCGAACTCGGTCCCATTTTTACCAATACCGAGTCCGGTTCCTGTCATTTTTTCCGAGACCAGTCTGGCCTCGGACAATCCCGGATTCGCCGATCCCTAGTACACAAAAATTTGTTGTTCCTAAACGGTACGAATTATATTTATTTTCAGGAAAACACGGTAAAATAGAAAGCAATGTTATTCGTCGCCGCATTTGATAATTAGATTTCTGCTCTCGACTTCTTCAAGTAAGTACTCCAACGAACGGGTACTCAGTATAATTTGTGGCTTGGCGGTTGACAATGTACGTTGTAAATGTATTCCTTCATTCGCCGTAACGTGGAATATTTTGCTTGACATTCAGGGCACGGCTCCACACACTTAATTACTTTCTGGGCAGCGCTAAAAGATCAGATTTTCACAGAGCAAAGATCAAGTTTCTCTGGCTACGTTGATTTTTGCTCGCTTAATAATCGGAAAATATAGCTTTAAAATTTAATCACTCACTTGCAAAGACAGGTAAATACATCCACAGGCGTACCATAACAAAAATCCGCAATCTCGTCATAATAAACGCGGAAACAATCATTAACGCATGCCAGGCAGGCTGGAATAGAAATATTTTCTTCAAGAAAATATCTTATAGGAAAATATTGGACAAAAGAATCTCAAAATATTTAGTATCTTTAGTAAAGATACTAAATATTTTGAGCCCTGGCTTAGCGCCAAACTAAGAGTTGGCTTACTTTTAGTTGGCGGAAATTTAAACTATATTTTCAGTTTACACCATTAGAAAGGGGCTAAAGGACAGATCTGAGCTAGAATCGAAGTTGTAAAACGATGATAAATGAAAAACTGACTCGCGCGCGAATTCAAATGGATATTTTGGATTGGTTTTTTCGCTATATATTGCCAGGATCGTCTCAGACAACCAATGGTACCTTTGTAAAAGTTGTTCAGCTCATCGAGCTGTACACGATAGTATACTTTTTACAGGGGGTACCCTATGTGTGTTAACCCCCCAAAATGTCTATTTGAATTCGCGCGCGAATTTTATGACGCCTCTTGGGCGAATTTCATGACGCATCGTTTTACAACTTCGATTCTAGCTCAGATCTGTCCTTTAGCTCAAGCCTGCTAATAATTAATAATCGATAATTTTTGAATTTGCGTCTTATTTGTAGAATTTGCATTGAAAAGAATGTGGTTGAATAATTGTGCAATAATTTTATGGTTGAAATTTGAAAGAAAACTCAAATTTTCAAATGGAGATTTAGATAAAGTTGGGTCCTGATGCAAAATATTTGTAATCTACTATTATCAGAAAGCAATGTGTATAGAGGTTTGAATTCGCGGGTTTTTAGAGCAGGCGCAGTAGTGGAGAAGACTGCCTTGGCATGCAGTCTAAGTGGCTTTTAAGGCATTTCGAGACAATATGATGAAACCCTTGGATAGTAAATCGACCCCGCTGAACCCAAATCGGGATCAGATTTGAACTTTGATCTTTAATTTTTGAACTTTTTCCTTTAAAATTGGGATTTTTCCTTATTTTAAAGGAAAAAGTTCAAAAATTAAAGATCAAAGTTCAAATCTGATCCCGATTTGGGTTCAGCGGGGTCGATTTACTATCCAAGGGTTTCATCATATTGTCTCGAAATGCCTTAAAAGCCACTTAGACTGCATGCCAAGGCACGCTTCTCCACTACTGCGCCTTCTCTAGCAACCCGCGAATTCAAACCTCTATACACATTGCTTTCTGATGGTACTTTTTCGGTTTGGGGCAGGCAGTCTAATATTCTCCACAGTCAACCTCGCCCCTATGATCGATTGCCCTAAATTCAATCTCGCCACTATGATCGATTGCCCCAGGTTGGTCAGTTGTCCGCCCCAGGGGTGGTCAGTTGTCCTGCGCCACTCGCGCCCCAACCCACCCCATCTGCGCCCATTTCCGGGCGCAGTTGGGGTGGGCCCATTTAGACTGCCTGCCCCAAACCGAAAAAGTACCCTTTCTGATAATAGTATTTCATCTCCTGTCTCACTTTTTGTGAAAACCAACTGATATAAAAATGTATTTCAAAACAAAAAAGTTTTATTTCTAAATATTACCTGCAATGGATGTAGCGTGAAAAGTTTTGAAGTAATCAAACACCAAATTTTGAGTCGCAGCAAATTCCGAAAGGAAAAGCAGAAATATTACAAAGGTTTTGCGAAAGGAAGCCATGTTTGGAGTGTTGGAATTCTCGGAAACGGAGCCTATTTATGAGAAACATTCATGCTTCTTTGTGTTAAAGTGCACTGAGATGTTACTATGGATTCATTATTGATAACGGTCTTTGGTCCCTAATCGGAATATTGTTCAAACGCGTTCGAAAAATTCTTTTCATAAGCCACATTTTCTCATTTTGTAACAATGGACAAACTTTTATGAAAAGGCGGCGCTCTAAAGAAAACTTTTGAATGCATAAATATTTTTCTTCCATCTCAAATCGGTGAATCTTTGATAAAAATCACGCGAGAATTTTTGATTGACACATGATTGCCTATGATCTAAACTGTCGCCCAGAAGGTATCATTAAATGGGAAAATTAATTCTAGAGCATACAGAAACAGACAAAATAACAGTATAAAGTATTCCGCAATTGGGGAAAACTCTAAAAAACCAAAATTTGATTTCATGAAACTGAATTTTTTTTATTTCACTTTTTGTGTTAGAACTAGCTGTCCTACGCCGCCGCTCTCGCGGCGTCCCCCCCCCCCCGTCAGTATGCCCCATTTTTCAAAAAAAAAGTTTTGTCTAAAAAATGGTCAAAAAAATTTTGTCTATATTTTGTCTAAGTTTTTTGAAAATCTGTATCAGCACATCCGTACGAACATTTTAAGCTATCACTTGCCCGGAAATGAGCAGTGGAAGGGGTCTAAATGAGAGTCCAGACACGCAGTCACGGACAGACAGACGGACACTGGCTTCTTAGTAAAGTAACATTTGTGTGTCGAAATGAAACATATTTATTGCCTTCAAGATAATGCTTTCAAGAAAATGCTTCATCAATCAAGCCATCGTCGCAAGTTCTTTCTCATTGCCTAACGTATAAGGCGTAACTAAAACAAGTATTATAGATGTCAAACTTATAAACATACAAACACAACAATACCGCATTGTCCGTAACTCGTACAACGTAAAGGGGTAAAACAATCTTGAGTAGTGAAACAACCTTGCTGGGCTGGTGCTGCAATATTTAAATATCACCAAAATATGCTATTTTTGTTAAAAAAACTTACCACATATACCCATTTTACCCTTGGGTTTCACACAAGAAAATCCTTGAGTGTGGATATCCGAGAAGCAGTCTAAATCTTCACTGCATACTTTCCCTTCTTGGTCTGAAAAATGATTAAAAGTGATTATAAAAGTTGCATTTTCTGTCGTTTTTTTCTCAAACGGTAACAAATGAACCGTAAACTGAAATGGAAACATGCTTTTTTAAACTTACAGCAGCGTCCCTGCAGATATGGCTCGAGCTTGTAACAGCGTGACTCCTTGCTCTGAACGCATTCGTCATCTCGATTGCAAAGAATGTGCTGCGGGTTCGACATGCGAATAGAGCCCAAAAAAATAACGACAAGAGTGAATAAAAAATGAATTTTTTAAGAAATCAAATTGCGGTCCTTTGTTTGAAATGAATGCGTGCAATGCTCTCTCCTCCAATTGTGGAATATTTTATACTGTTATTTTGTCGGTTTTTTGTATGCTCTAGAATTAATTTGCCGATTTAATGATACGTCCCATTTTCCCATTTTATCAAAAATCACGCGGAAATGTTTGATTATCTGCGATCGATTGAGATTTTAGATGTTAAAATTGAAATTCATTTCATCTGTTTAAATGTTAATTTTATGTCTTTGTAACTCTTAAGAGGCACCCTTAAACACGATCTATTAAATTAGAAACTCTACCGGTACATGGCTTCTTAAAGGTGAGGACGTTGTGAGCTGATATCTCCGCATACTATGTCTGGCGCTCAATCTACTACAGCAGCTATAAACATCAACATACTTCGACCACTTCATTATAACTTGTTTTGTCTCTTCATATTTCTCACGTCAGTGTATGTACTATGCCTCTGAGAATAAATATTCAATTCAATTCAATTACGGTTAATGACTTTAAGCTAAGGATTAAGGTTAAGCTAAGCTTAAACCTAAGCGTGAGATCTTTATCTCGCATTTAGAGCGCTTTTGGGGTAGGATATCAAGGAAAATGACATATGCATACACATTCCTTGTCACGCGGAAGTCATCGGATGATCAATCTCCGCTCTGAGTCATCTTACAGGAAGTGGCTGCGTAATTACCGTATTTCCTCCAAAAAGGGCCCCTCCCAATAAGGGCCCTCCTCCAATAAGGGCCCCCTCTAGAGGGACATTGAAAAATAAGGGCCCGGAGCCCTTTTTGGAGGAAATACGGTATATCAGGATTTGTTCAAAATGACAAGCTCACATACAAAAAACTCACTCACAAAGGTTATTTTCAAAACAGAGGTAAATTTATTGAGCCACATAAAAATCTAAGTGATAAAGTATACATGTACAGTGATATACAATGAAAGACCGAGTTTTCCTGAGATCCTTGAACGAAAGGCACAGATATGATCCTGGAAAATTAAAGCCAACTAAACTTTGAACATAAAAGTGCAAACAGCAAATATTTATATTCTATTGTCCTAATCAAAGAATTTGAGCCCGCCAGTGAGTGATTCATCGAAAACGAAGGTCCGCTTCTCCACGCATTCCAGACACTGCTCTTCAAGTGTTTCTTTGCGCTTGGCCACGTAAGAGGACTTGTCTTTCACCTGAAAATGAACTTTAAAGTGTGATATTTACCTAAGAATTTTCTCAGGTAATTTTCTCACTGCGTCAGGAAAAAAGTTCTAATGAAATTAATCACAAAAATCGCAGGATTAGGTGAAAAAATTTGAAGTTATGCTCAAAATAACGACTGATTCGATGAATGGCTTTTACATATTGAAATTTTTATTAGTGTACATCCAGCGTAGTCCATAGCAAGAAAATGGATATTAAGTTGATATAGAGCCTTGTCTAGGATAAGCCGTACATGAACTAATAAAAATTGATGATGAATGAAAAATGAGTGATCAATCATTAAATCAATCGCTTTTCTGGGCGTAGCTTTAGTGACCAATCTTAGTTAGAATACCAAACTAACATTTTTTATACAGTTCTTTTCTCAAACTAAAGTATTCTGCAAATTTTAACTCAGCAGCCCCTTCTGAAAAATCTTGATTTCGCGGTTTTCAGAAGTGGTTGCATATTTTAGGAGGTTAAATGGGGTAAAAATGTTTCCTTCCATATTTAGAAGCTAGACGCTTGGCCCTACATTTTTGAAAATAAATGATTTGAAATAAAAAGTTATGCCCAATCCCTGGCAAATCCCCACGTGGCTAGCGGGGTATCATACTAAAGATCAGATATCCAAAACCAAACCCCACCTTCACCATAAGCTCATTTATGTCCTCATTTTTGTCCTCCTCGTTGGCAAAATCTCTTTCGAGATAGTCGCTGAGTTGTTCTGTCGCCACTTCCAAGTCTTGTTGGTTGTCCTCGAAAAGTTGTGTGGAATTTTGGCCAGCCGTCAGATAGAAGCCCAAAGCATAAGTGTACATTAAAGCGCGGCGGCATTCTTGGAGAATTTTCAAAGCGTCGTGTAAAAAAGTGACTTCATTATAGGAATAAGGATTGGAAGAATAGGAGGCTTTGATTTCCTTCTGGAGAAATTCCACTTTTCTTTCCACAGTGTAGGCCAGCTAAAAATCAGTAATTAAAATCGGAATTTTAAATGGATTCCTTTAAGGATATGCAAAAGAGAGAAATGATATTTTTGACCGGAAGAGTCAGCTTCAAAGCATCCATTCGCTTTTTTTTTAAATCTCTCACAAATCTTAGTAACAAAAAAAATTTAACTCAAGAAACTATGATTCCGCCAACTTCGTTTTTTCTTACGC
This sequence comes from Ditylenchus destructor, assembly GCA_022814885.1. Classification (NCBI taxonomy): domain Eukaryota; kingdom Metazoa; phylum Nematoda; class Chromadorea; order Rhabditida; family Anguinidae; genus Ditylenchus; species Ditylenchus destructor. Next base: position 14,605 of record JAKKPZ010000061.1, read on the forward strand.
TAGAGCCATGCAAGAGGGTATTTGCTAGTGGTTGCAGAGAGGATTGACCATACATTTTTATTTCCATACTACAGGTAGTTGATGTTTTTTCTCAGAATGTAGGGGCAAGTGTCTAGTCAGATATCGTAGAAAATTTTTTTAGCCCATTTAACTCCCTAAAAATGCAACCCCCTCTGCAAAATCTTGTTTTTCGGAGGTTTTGCTTGTGGGATTGCGTTTTTAGGGGATAATGGGGGTAAAAATGTTTTTCTCCGATATTTAGAACCTAGACACAGCCCTTACGTTTCGGAAAAACATCAACTACCCAACCATGGCAATAAGAAAGTTATGCCAATCTCCATTGGCTATAACATTATCTCCACTGTCTGGCCATAGGGTAAGCTTAAGATATTGATTCAAAATATTGCTTGAGCCCAATTTTTATACACTGTCGAACACAAAACTTGCATTTGCTTCCAGTTGTAAACTGTGTTTATGGTTTGTGTATCTGTTGTAAAAGTGCAAATATCGCTGGAGGGCAGCCCTTGACACATTGGCCTTCTCGGCTTCCGCCTCATCGAATTTGTTGCATGAAGAGGTGTATCCATGTACCGACCAGACTTTCATGCAAGACCAGCAGAATTCAAAACGGCAGGACGAGCAAAGCATTCGATTGCAGCCACCGTTTTTCTCGATCGCAGCCTGAAACAAAAATATTTGATTACTATTTTTATTTGTCATCAATCCTTCAAAGGTCAACTATAAGGTCCATTGAGAAAAATTTTTGTATATACTCTTACTGTTAAAAATATTTTGCTATATTCCGTCTTCGTAAACTGAAAGATAGAAGGAAAACGAATCATATAGCATCAAATTCTGGAAAATTTTTAGGGTTTCCTAGATTTCAAAAAGAAAGTTAGGTCCAAAAATATCGAGATAAGCGAGCTTAGCAGTTTTTATTATTGATTCTAGAAGTTATCTAAATTTCAAATTGCCTCGCATTTCATAGAACACCACATTTTTCTAGTTATATTTCTCAACAGAATTTGTACGAAATCTGATTCATTTTGAAGGAAACAAGTGAGGAGTCAAAGAAATTCTCTGGAGAGAACTATAACTAGAAAAATGTGTTGTTATACGAAATGCGAGGCAGTTTTAAATTTAGATAAATTCTAGAATTAGTAATAAAAATTGAAACCTGGCTTAAAACCCTCTTTTTCCGTAAAAAAGTTATCTTAAAAGATGCAGAGCTTAGTTACTTTTCATTGGTTAGTTCTACAAAAAAGGAAGGAGATCATAATAATAAAAACTCGGAATAACTATGGCACAAAATGGAAATAATATTTTTGGTGAAATAGCTTATATGATGAAATGGCTTCTAGTGTGTTAAGAAAATAGAAAAAAGTCAAATTCTTCAATGCCAAAATATTGAAATGGTGGTACATAGTATTAAATTTACTATACATATTTGGTGTAGTATTGTTTCATCCGTAATATGTATAGTACTTATATGTACTTGTATGTACCTATATGTACTGTATAGAGCGTCTTCTACGAGCACAGCTTCTACGAGACGCTCTATATAACTTCAAATACAATTTAAATTCGCTACTAAATTTTGACAAATTCCTGAAATATACCTTGCATTTCGGACATTCCTTGGTGTTGGCATTCAGCCAATTATACGTCTCTGAGTCATCGGCACACTTCTTGAGCCACATCTTCAGCATTTGGCACACGACGGGCGAGTGCCATTCTTCGCCGCACTCGAAACAAAACTCAAAACTGCACTCGCATCGAATTTTTGTTGCGGGCGATGAGTCAATACCCAAGGCAACAGCGTTCTCGCAATTCGGCCCAGGGCACCACTTGATATCGTGAGTGGCCTGAAAAGCAAAAAATGAAAAGCGAAATTGAAACACGCAACATTTTTATTTTACTTGTACAAAATTATTGAGCACATGTTTCTGGAAGAGCTGCTTGGTTGTGGCATTTGTGATCAACTGCAATACTAAAGCGTCATCCAGTATCACTCGGCAGTTGGTATCGGGGCAGAAAAGAGCGCAGCGGAGACCTTCTCGGATCTAGAAAAAAAGATGATATTAATCATGAGTAACTTTTAAAATTGAAGAACATTGCGCAACTTTGATATAATTTTTTAAATATTTTCTTTATAATTCAATACTTTTCAGAACTTACAATACAGCAATTACATATTTTACACATCTTTGAAACAGCTAAAAATAAAACTTTTTCAAATTGGCGCAGAAAATAAATTGCGCAGCAAATAAATCAGTATCAATCCCTTTTCTGCACAATCTCAATATTTGTTTGCTCGTATGTATTGATTGTATGAATATTAAGTATCAGTATATAGTTTTACATACACAATGCACTTTCAGAACCGCTGCAAAAAAGCCATTACAAAGCCGCTTAACATAGAAAATGCCGTCAGAAGAAACGACCAAAAATGGCAAAGCAAATGAAAGAATCGGCCGGAACGAACGGAAACTCAGAAAAGGTAAACACCATTCAGCGCATCCATAAAAAATATGAGCACTCCAAAATTCACAACCTCTCTTTCAAAGTGATTTTAACTTGCTAATTGTGAAGCTCCTACTAACGGGGATCCGACTTCACAATTATATATGTACAGTTAGTAGCATTAGAATCGAAACGGCTAAAAGAAAGTACTGATTTATAAAGTCACTTTAACATTCCTTCTCTCCTACGTTTTTTCACAAAAACTTAATTTTTTTCACAGAGATGCGTAAAACACTTCTTTATTAATATTCCTAAGAACTATTCTCATAAATATTACCTTTCCAGTGAGATACTTCTTTGTTTAAATGGGAAAGCTATCAAACAAATATCTTTTAAACTATACTATAGTCTACCAAAAAAAGAAACCAAAAACTGTTCCATATATTTTTCATAGATATCGACATAAATGATATTCCTAAATATCCTGATAAGAAATGTACCTTCCCATTAGGGTGCTTAAGTAACTTACTTGAGTTAAGTACATTTAAATTATGCTAACTTACTTTTAAAGTTAAGTACTCAGTCCAGCAGTCCATACAAAAGTAGTGCCTGCACACCAGACCTTTCCGTAGCACGCCGTCCTCGTAACAAATGCCGCAGAATTTGGCGCGTGCGGCAGAAACTTCCAGAAATTTTCCCGACATCCACTTCAGTTTGACGGAAGCATAAAATGCTTCTCTGTTGTTCGACTCAAAGAACCTAAAAGACAAAAATTATCAAAAGTTAAAGTGAAAATTAAAAATAAACTTTTCAAGCAGCGTTTCCTTATTCCAATCGAAGAGCCTGAGCAAAGTCCGACAGCTGACTGAACTGAAACTGCCAAGCGTAGCGGAAACTTCGTTGCTGATAGTCTCGATTGACTCCCACAAGTCATCTTGTTTTAGAATCTGAACATTAAGAATTTGTTTCTACGTTTTTGATATCAGAGCTTTTTCAGGTATTACATTACTAATTTGAGTATTACTAATTTGAGTATTACTAATTTGAGTCTTACTAATTTGAGTATTACTAATTTAAGTATTACTAATTTGAGTATTACTAATTTAAGTATTACTAATTTGAGTATTACTAATTTGAGTCTTACTAATTTGAGTATTACTAATTTAAGTATTACTAATTTGAGTCTTACTAATTTAAGTATTACTAATTTAAGTATTACTAATTTGAGTATTACTAATTTGAGTCTTACTAATTTGAGTATTACTAATTTGAGTATTACTAATTTAAGTATTACTAATTTGAGTATTACTAATTTGAGTATTACTAATTTGAGTCTTACTAATTTAAGTATTACTAATTTAAGTATTACTAATTTGAGTATTACTAATTTGAGTATTACTAATTTGAGTATTACTAATTTGAGTATTACTAATTTAAGTATTACTAATTTGAGTCTTACTAATTTAAGTATTACTAATTTGAGTATTACTAATTTGAGTATTACTAATTTGAGTCTTACTAATTTAAGTATTACTAATTTAAGTATTACTAATTTGAGTATTACTAATTTAAGTATTACTAATTTGAGTATTACTAATTTGAGTCTTACTAATTTGAGTATTACTAATTTGAGTATTACTAATTTAAGTATTACTAATTTGAGTATTACTAATTTGAGTATTACTAATTTGAGTCTTACTAATTTGAGTATTACTAATTTAAGTATTACTAATTTGAGTATTACTAATCATTAAGTATTTGTATATTGTACTGCCTATTGGAAAGCCAAAAGTCCTTTCTTCTCACCGAGTCAAATTTCAAATTCACGTTTAAATTCGCGCCTATTTATAAAATCGAAAAAGGTTTGGTTACTTTGGAAGATGGGTTATTAAACCGAAGACGTTGGCTGAGGACAGCGCTTTGTGTTGGTTGTGGGTCGATTTGGTGCTATTGTGCGGCGCACAGAAAAGACTGCAGGGACAGACAGAGCGCAGAGAAGTTATGTGTCTGCCCGGTTATTGCCCACTGCCTTGCCTTTTCTCTCTTCAGAGCAAAGGCGACGAAATAGTGTGTGATAGACGGTTAGATTGTTGGCGTTCTGACCACATGGCGCGAAAGCTATGAATGGTGGAAAGGACTTTTGGCTTTCCAATAGGCAGTATAATATATTAAATTTTTTCTAATTATAAAAGTATGTTAGTGTACTATTCACGATTTTAGAGGATCAAAAAGCTGCGTTTTTTCTAATAATCCCCAAGAGCAAATTTTCTGGAACTTTAGGTGTCGGGTGGTTACTTTGCACTCGATTCAAAAAAATTTGGATCAAAACAGTGCACTTATCGGTTCATTATGCCATCAACTCATCAAAGTAATGAGCCGCGGGAACTTTTTCGCAATGAAACATTGAGCTTGCAACACTTTATTCGGCGGACTGCTTCAGTTTACATAAAAAAACAATTACAACAAACCTTATAACTCGATCCATTTTTGTGACTTGTTTCGGATCTTGCTCCGACGAAACTGTCCTCCAGGCATTCGTCATCGCATTCAGATTCCTGACTCGTTGTAGCGATATCCTCCTCCACCCCGTCATTCTCGGACTGCATCAGGCCTGGAGATGGGATAAAAAATTTGGTAAGATCAAACTAAAAATAGGTTCCACACAGGTATTTTACCTTTGGATCCAGTGAAATGTTTCGAACATGTTTTAAAATTTTATTCAGTGAAATGGCAGAACGGTAAGAGAATTTTTATATAGAACCTTGAGAGACGAATAAATTTATTATTACGAATGGAATAAATAATGAAATCGTTCGGAAAATTCAGAAGCAAAATGGAAAGCATCGCCTGGAGCAAAGAAAACTATGATTCATTCCTATCCAGCAAAAGCAGTTCATTATTATTGGCATCTCTATACGACAAAGTACTAATAAAAGAAAGCAATAAAAAGAAATAGCAGCAGAGAAAATCTATGACGTATGAAGAGTTCGGAGATCGATGACGACTTTTAAAGTATGTGACATAAAAATGTAGTAAAAGCATTTTTTTTCATATGGCAAAGTTTTGGTGACAAAAATTTTTTCTCAGATTTTCCTTGGATGTGGAACAACTTTAATCAAGGATTCCTAGAAATCATTCATGCAAATTCCGCAGGTCATCAAAGTTCAAAATTTCTTCCAAAGTTCTCAATTTTCAATCGCGAGAATTCACGAGGAAGGATTGCTAAAAACAAAACTTAATTAGGATCAAGCAGAATCATTTTTCAAAACAAAAACTTTGAGCCATAATCCAGAGAATCAAAGAATGGCGCAAAGGCAAATATAATATATATACAAAATCTTCTATACATTGTGAATAAAATAAAGCACAGAAATGTACAAATGAAATCGTATCAAAAAGGAACATTGAAAAATTTTGCATAAATAATATCAAAATATGATGCTCTATTTAGTTCCATTAGTTGTAGATCCAATAAATACTTCCTGATTGAACTTCCACAAGTCGTTTTCCACGCCTTCGTCGGTCATCTTGACGAGAATAGATCGGCGCTGATCCACATAACTATAATATATAGACTACGTACATAAATTGTATACATATCAACACATACCTTGCTTTGTCCTGGACATTGCGCTTCAGTTCGTTCAAATCCAGGTCATCGCTAATCTCGAGTTCGTTCTCCAGGTAGCCACTCAGCTGTTCTGTTGCCAGTTCCAGGTCCTAAACGAAACATTTTCAGAAAGGTTAAAGCAACAAAATAAAGCCAAAGTCAATATTTTCACTCTGCGCCAAAATTTACCGTTCAATGAACGACCCAATCTTTTTTCAGAATTGGCGGCAAACATTCAAGAATATCTATGATGTTTTCTAACAAAAAATAATTCATACTTGTTGATTGTCTTCAAAGAGCTGAGTCATGTTATTTCCCTGCACCAAATAGAAGGCGAATGCGTAAGTGTACATGAGTGTGCGGCGGCAAATGCCAAGAATATCCACGGCTTTCTTCAGGAACTGTGTTTCGACAAAAGTGAACTCGTGGTTTTGCATCACTTTCATTTTCTCTTCAACTGCGTCGTAGAGCTGAAAAATAATTTTAGAATACATTCATTTAATTCTTGTTCTCCTGGAAATTTTTCATTACCTTGTGCTCCAATTTCAAACTGTTTTGATGGTTTCGGTATCGATTGTAGTAATGTAAGTATCGTTGCAAGGCAGCTCGCGAGTTCTCCGCATTGGACTCCTTCTTCTTCACGTCATCAGAGTATCGATTGCAGGAATAGTTCGAGTTGTGCTTTTTCCAATCCTCCATGCAGATCCAGCAAAATTCGTACTTACAAGCGGTCGAGCGACATGTCATGTGATTGCAGCCACCGTTCTTTTCAATTGCTGTCTGAAAATTTGATTGGGTTAGTAACAATAAAGTTAATAGCAAATCTTCAATTTCTCAACACACAACACATTTTTGAACACACAATAAGAATTCTTCATTTACTTTTCTCCAAACTTATAAAGAAATTTCGTAGAATCTGCTAAACTAAATTTTATCATAAAACTTCTCTAAATTTCTTACTTTGCACTTTGGACAGTCTTTGGTATAAGCATTGATCCAATTGTAAGTCTCACTGTCATCACTGCATTGTTTCAACCACTTCTTCAGCAGTTCACAATTGACGGGTTCATGCCATTCTTCAGAGCACTCAAAGCACCACACATGTTTACAGTCGCAAAAGATCATTCGACATCCCAAGTTATTGACTCTGACCGCCCGATCTTTACAGTCTTTTCCGGGGCAGAATTTCATATGGCGGTTGCACTGAAAGTTCATAGATATAAATGTTGCAATTTTATGATTCGTAATCTGATTATTGACCTAAATGAAAAATTTTGGGAGCGAGACTTGAGAGAAAAGTTTTGGCTAGAATTTTTTTGTTTCAAGCCGAATTCTAAGGGCATTTTATACTAAAAGTACAGGTGCTCGACCTCAATTATCTTAATTACCTTTACAAAACCATTGGTGACCAATTTGCTGTAGGAAATTTTGACATCTGGATCGATTATTAACGAAGTTGCTAAGTCGTCGTCGATGATTGAGGTACATTTGTATTCGGGGCACGTAATATAAGACAGGCCATCGGCAGTGACCTGAAAAAACTGGTTCATTACAAGTTCAATACAAACTTTAAATCGTTATTTGACAGACTAGTTTTAAAATCTTTGAGTTTATACTAAGATTGATACAATTTATGATAAACTTTATTAATGTCTTCAAAAGGTTTGACATAGAAAAGTCAAAAGAACAAATTAAAAGTTCAATGTCACAAAAATATTCCACGCGAATGAAAATTCAATTAAAAATTATATTCAGAATTTTTATAACCTCAACCACAAATTCCATAAAGTTACCTTGGTAGAGAGGTAGGAGTCCCAGCATTCGTAGCAAAAGAGATGATTACAGGCCAAACTGACTAGAGGTTTGCTGTCAGTACAAATTGAGCAATATCCGAATGAGCGGTTTTCGTCGGCCAATTCCGAGTTGTCCTTTGTCGCTGAAGCACCGACGAGCTCATTGAGTGAGGGCATTTCGCAAAATCTGAAAATGTACGTTGCTAATAGCTAGTTTGTTTGTACCCTAAAATCCTATTTTGTATAGTAATTTGTAAAATTTGTCATATTAGTCAAAACTCTATTATGTTGAATTTGTTGCATTCGAATTTTGAATTTGAATATTTTATTCTCAGAGGCATAGTACATACACTGACGATTAGACATTCGAGTAATATTTTTAAATTTTTGGCCGACTTCAAAGTTTATTGGCCAATATTTTTGTTTTTATCCAAGTTTTACAGATAGAAATATAAATAAATTTTATATATCAAAATTATTCTGCCGTTGTTTGGGCTTAATTTGACACGTGAAAAATATTCGCCGTTTTTAGGCAATTTTAGAGCAACTATGATTATTCCCTAACCTACGATTTTTTTCCAAATATGAATTTTTAATTGGTATGAAAGTGCTCTAAACAATCCAAGCTATACTAATTTTCTATTTGGAAAATAATCACTTTCGAATAGGTAAAACGAATGAGTGAAAACAGGCAAAATTAGTTTCCTACAACATACAAAACTCAAATTAATATCAACTATAGACATACAAACAACTATAAACTAGTCAAGGTTGCTAAAAATTGAGACACACCAGATATTTTTCTTACTACTGCCTATTGGAAAATGGGAAGGCTGATGTGAATATGTCGATTTGAATTGGCGCCAGTGGCGCCAACTCAATTTAGAATGGGGCTAGCGCAAATCTGATATTGCTAACCCCTTCTAAAATCTTATTTTAAAGGGGTTACCAATATCAGATTTGCGCTAGCCCCTTCTAAATTGAATTGACGCCACTGGCGCTAATTCAAATCAACATATTCAAATCAGCCTTCCCATTTTCCAATAGGCAGTAATAACATAAAATGGAAATCATAATTTTACTTAAAACACAAGTTTAATACTCGTACTTTTCAAGCACCTCCTCCTTGTGCCAATGAAAGCGATGGAGCAAAACTCTGCATGCCGACTTGGGATAGTTGATGACAGAGGCGATCTCTTCGGCAATCCGGTTCATCTCAACCACCAATTGATCGCGGTTCAGGATCTAAAAATGTTACATTAAACATGATTCTCTAAAAAACTATCATACCAGTTGTTTTTAATATTTTTGAGCTGTAAGAAAAATCACCCACCTAATTTGGAACATTATACAGAATTTTATCGAAAGAAGAGCTATTCCCAGCTTCCAATAAAATTAATTTGAATTTTAGGATCACAATTTTGTGTTAATCCCAACCAAAATTTCATCTTTTATTTTTGACATAATGCTAATTTGCAGAGAAAGAAACCCGTTTTTATGTATATTTTTTCATAGAAAAGCACCGGCCTGGGTCCGATTCTTGATAAAAATAGACCAGATCTGCCTCAAAGTGCAATGTGTGTGGTCCTGGATAGTGAGAACTCCAACTCACCTCATACGGCTCTCTGTTCTTAGCCAGATCGTCTTCGACCTCGGCCAAATCCTCATCCGACGACACAACCGACGACATTTCTTCCTCATGACTCTCCGCATAGTCGTAGTCCTCATCGTCAAAAACGTCGACCACGCTCGTGTTGCTCATGGCTGTTGCGGAACAGTTATCTAAATTTCGAAATTAGAAAAGTGTAACTGTAATTAGAAATTCACGCAAGCAAAATTCATCCAAATGACGAATAGAAATGGAATTTTGGGGAAGGCAAACAAAGCAATGAGTTTGAAAGAAACATTTAATGAAACACTACGCCAGAAGATTTGGTATTGGAAAATGTTTGAATGATATTTTATGGGAGTGGAATAGTCGCAAGGCGAATGCAGAATATAAAAGTTATTATGGTACGAATTGGTTATGAATTGGAACTGTATTTTTGATGGTGAAAATTTTTGAATTTCAAATCGAATCTTAAACAAAAATAAAAATGTTTCCCTCCATAAATTTTACTAAAGAAGGAAAAAAACTGGTGAGTACAGGTCATATCACCCCAGATCATTTCAGGGGTCAACTGCCAGTTTTAGCGTAACTTTTTTTCGAGAATATTTTAGATGAATGAATAATAGCTTAAACGAAAGCTAAGACCCAGGGCCTTCTATTGAGCCCATGCGCGGCGATTCTCGACGCAAGAAGTTTGAGATCAATGGATTTTTATCCAAATTTTGAGAGTAAAAATCAGGAAAAAGTCCACTTTGTAAAAATCCACCAATCATTCTTCTGGAATGTACTAGAAAAATCGTGCTATAAATGAATGTGGAATGTGAATGGGCAGCTTAGACTTATGCTTGAAAATTGGACCCTGGAATCCAATTTTCAGGCCCGGGCTCACTCAAATTTTCGCATCCGACCCAGAGAATGGTCATCTTTACTGCAATTTATGGAAGAATTTAGTACAGATTTGATACGATAATGTCTTATCATAAAAATATGATTGATAATCATATGACAAATGATTGATAGGTTTGGCCACAAAATAGCCATATAGTCGGCGAACTTTGATTGATAGGTTTCATGTTTGAATTAAAATGATCGCTGTCATTTGATAATATGCACTACATTGATCCGACAGTGCATATTATCGAGGTCCGACTGTAGTAATAGTAAACAAATGTGAATAGTAAACAAATCAGTTTCCAATTCAGAAATACAAATTGAGTGTAAATTGTGACCGTGGGAAATTCCTGGATTTTCAGGATAACGAGGCATCCCGCTCCGATTTCGCGTGTCTGTGTGTCAGAAGATCATGATAGCGAGTGAGAATCAACGACAGCTGAACTCGAAGAGCTTCTGACGCCGTCGATTTACCGTGTCAGAAAGCGGGGTTGATCAGACACGACGAAGCAATCGTTTCATCCATGATAATAAGGCATAAGCTATTCTTGATTTTTTAGCCCTAAATCCAAGTCCGAAATTGACCTGATCCCAACGCGATAACCGGACCCATTCCTGAATTTTGGTGCCAATCCAAACCGTGTGACCGATCCAAATGACTGGCCCTGGCAATCCGGCCCGAACCGGGCTCGGGCGGGAACCCAGTCCGGGCCGGCTTTCGTTAATAACCACAACATATGCAAATACTCGATGTGCAATGACACTCTTTCCTCTCTCGTTTGACTTTGTCATAATTTTTCTCCAACTTCAAGCCTTGCTTTCCAATTCAAAACAAGCGGTGACACGTGCCTGTATAATATTTATTGCACTCCTCGTCAACCTTCCCTCTCTTAGTGTCGACGCGAAATGATTTCTGGATTGGTCTTAAAACTTTTATTGCGACAATTCTGTGTTTATATTTGGCAACAAATTATTCCCTGTGCCGAAATTGCCCGAAGGCCTGAATAACTGTTCCTCAAAAATAAGTCGGAGATTCTAAAATTTTATTTGCTATAGTAAATGTAACATTCTTGACAACATGTTTCTTTAGTATCCTCCTGCGGTTTACCTCCAAAAGTACTTCCTGGATTTTTCATGTAAAGCCTGTGGCTGCTTCTCCAAGGTAGCTAGCAACAAGAACGAAGACTGACTCGGTAGGGTAACAGTTCCAGGAATCAAGGGGACCGGGACAACTCCCACCGCGACAATTCCCACCCCGTAGTAGAGAACAGCGTAAGCGTGCGAAAGTGACCACAAAATAGTGTGTATCTCTAACCGTCTGCGGTTCCTGAGCCATATCGTTCCTGCGACCCACAGCTGTAATAAGAGTATGGTGGTAGTTGTCCGGTGGGAGTTGTCCGGGTGCCGTACCGAGGATGGCCCGCCCAGTTTAATGTAAGATATAGTACATAGCAGCCTGAAGCACAATAGTGCAGTGCCAAAATTTGATAAGATGTTAAGTGATCTTTGCCACCTGTACTTTTGTATGAAAAGAAAAGTTTCCTTTCAATCGCCCACATTTGGTCCTGTGCCAACGCCTGTGTCAAACCAACTCTCGCAATCGTTTCTGAGTAAACAATTCTCAACTCAAGCAGGTGCTGGTACAGCTGCACCTGGCGCCAGGTAAACAAAATAACATTGAATGGATTGAATTTAAAAGTCCGATCCAGAGGGTCGATCTGGATTCAGAACTCAATCCTGAGAAGTTTGTTCCCAGAGTTTTATGGACTTTCTTTTATAGAAAAGAACTTTGGAGTGTGAATTTCACATTCCACACTCTCAATGAGGTGGATTATTGGCGCAGTGCAATTTTGTAACACAAATTCGGCGGAATAAATTGGAAAAAGTAAAGCATTTTCCAGGATTTTGGGGTATTTTCAGGATTTTGCCGCTTTATACATTTTTTGAGAATTTTTTTACGTTTTTCCAGAATTGCAAGAATGTTTAAAATTTTTGACAAACAACCCAATTTTTCTAAAAAAGTATTCCTACGGCAGGGTATTCTTGCCATAATTTTCCTCAAACGTGCTAAATTTTTGAAAATTTTCTCAAATTTTTACCAGATTTTTGAAAAATTTGTACAGTATTTCCAGGATTTTTGCCGATTTCTATAGTTCGAGAAATTTTCAGCATTTCCCAGGATTCCAAGTTTTTTAAAAATTCTAACAAAAACCGAATTTTTCTAAAAAAGTTCTGTTGAATCCTAGCATTGTTGCTAGGATTTTATCAAATTTTCCAGATTTTTGACTAATCTGTCAAATTTTTGTTTTTAAAAAATCAACCCACGAGCAAAAAGAACTTTGTGTCGAACGAAAATCTCTTTGGAATGTGAATTTCACATTTCCTCTACACTCCCAAATCGAGAATCTCGATCATAACGGAGGCGGATTACTGCATCGCAGCGCATTTTTGAAACACAAATTCGGCGGATTAAACGGGCAAAGTTGGTATTGAGCGCTCGGGAATGGAACGGCCCTTGCCAACTGCTGAAAATAGAAAAAAGTAATAACCCTGTCCCATGTTTCGATTCGAGATTGCGTGAACATTTGCGAGAACAGTTGTGTTCTGCTCAGTTTTCACTTACTATGTCAATGTTTCCAAGTATATATTTGAAAAGGAAACTGGTTTGGGTCAGAGTTAATAATAATCTTTAGGTGTCATTTATTAAAAGTGTCAATTCACGGGGAAATGTTTTCCGTTATTTGTTCTTTGTTATTATAATTTGAGGTACCAATTTTATTGACTGATTGGTTCGGTTTTAGAAAGTTTAATATAGGAATAATCTACAATTCAATCTTGTTTTCTAACTGAATCTGGACTTATTCTAAATTCTGAGTGGGGATCTATTGATTTACCTGCTACTGACTAATTTGAACACCTGAACTCCTACAGCCATGGTGGGAGTTGCGGTAAGTCTTGGGTTGTTTCTGAAACTATGATGACTGAGACAGTTGATTCACAGCTCCGATGAATAGACAATACCCGTATCCAGAAAGACAAAACCAGGTCGTTAAAAAACGAAAAACAAATAGATGCTTTCTCCTTCTCGCCAATTTTGCAACATTCTCGTTTCCGGCCAAAAATAAAAGGTCAAAGGCCAAAACGGTTATTTGGGTTTTTAAGTTTTTTGCTCTTGCCATTTTTCAATTTGGTCCTTTTGGAGTATAGCAAAATTGCCTAAATCCTAAACTTGCCTCTAAATGTCTTAGAGTAATTTGTCCGATCTCGAACTGGGAGATAGTGGGTGGTAAGTTTCCCTTGCTACCAAATTTCTGCACCAAATATCTGATATGAAACATTTTTATTTGCCTTCAAACACATTTCCCATGGTTTAAAAATTTTTCTCGCCAGGTCGCTGAATTGGATAAGGACATTGGAATCCCGAAACCTGACAAGAAGCCAATTCTCGGACGCTATGTGTATTTGCTCTCTGCAATGGCTGCCATCGGCGGTTTCCTCTTCGGCTATGACACGGGAATTGTTTCTTCCGCGTTTATTTATGTGCCCAGAAGCCCGGAGCTAAGGCCGGTGACCCACGTGTGGGTTGAAGTGATGGTTGGCATTACTGCAGGTGAGTTACTTCGTTTTTTCAAATGTTCATCCTTGTATTGATCCTGAACGGAATAGAGACTGACAAATTTATTAGACCTCAAAATGTCTATAATCACACCCGAAAATAAGACCAATCCCGAACTTAAAAATTGCTCAATTAGATCCTGAATCCTGGGCAGGTGAATTCATTGGAAGTTGTATAGGGCCCTTGAACTTCAACTTTGAGCCGGTCGTCATAACGGGTCTTCCAGAATTTTTCTAGTAAAAACAAAATTTGGCAACTATTTCCACAGAATATCGAATAACGCTACTTTGAACTTCCCGCCAAAACATTGGTTTGAATTTTTTCCGAACTTGCATTATGAAATGCAAGTATTATAAAGTAAAGTTTATTTATACAATATTTCTTGTTCAGTGTTCGCCGGGGCTGGAGCAATTCTAACGGGACGGCTAACAGATAGATATGGCCGCAAGAAGATGGTTTTCTGCTCTTGTATCTCGTTTGCCATAGGCGCGTTGGTTTGTGCAATCGGACTTCACAAAATGGTTATCGTTTTTGGACGTGCACTTTTAGGCATAGCAATCGGTGAGTTTGGTTTTTATCCGGTCATAACTAAAGACCCCAAAAATATTTTTTTTAATTCCGGTTTTAATTAATTAAAATATTTAAAAAAATCGCAAAATATTAAAAAAAATATTTTTTTAAAGTAGCTATTTTTTGCCGATTCTAGACTTTAATTCTGCTTTTTTAGCCTTCATTGTTACTTCAGACTAAATTAAAAGTTAAAATTCAACAAAATATAACAAATTATGGAAAAAACGACAAAATAAAAAAAATATTTTTGAAAAATTTCGTAAAAAAAAATTTTCGGCAAAATTTTTTGGTAAAATCCCTCCGCCAAAAAAAAATTTCGCGGCGGCCGAAGGCCGCCGCGAAAATTTTGCCAAAAAATCACAAAATTTGTCCAAAAATGCCAAAATATTTACTAAAATATAAGTAAAATTCCCAAAATATGCAAAATATTTTTTAAATAAAAAAAAATATTTTAAAAATATTTTAGTTAAAAAAGTCCAAAATATTTTTTAAATATTTTTTTTATTTTAAAAATATTTTTGGGGTCTTTAGTCATAACATCCATAATAGGACTGTTTGAAATGTTTCAAATGGAGTTTGTCATATCCTCAAGATTCGAAGGGGAATGTGGGAAAAGATCACGGAATATTACAGAGCGCAGAGAAAAGTTTCTTTGCGTTCTCTAATACTCTGCGGTGTTTTTATCCACCCCTCGCCCCCATTCATCTCGAATCTTGTTGGGAAGTCCATGTTGCGCCGGCTTGTACCATTTCTTTTCCTATCTTGTCCTTGGATGCAAAAAATTTCTCCGGAAAATTTTTGATTACAAACTCCGAAAACGGTTTGAAGGTAACAAAGGTTGGAGATTATTGATTGTGAATAACGATAGAGTAACACGAGCGAGACCGCTACAAACAATTTGCATATTTCTCAGTCATTGAATGCAAATTCTAAAAATGGAATTCATGAACAACGAAAAATATCGTCATCAAAAATTTCGTTCCACCTGAAAGTTAAAGATGAGAAATTGTAATAAAAATTATTCTAAATTATAGAAATTATGATATAAAAATAGTATGAAAATATAATTCAAAAATTGAAATGCAAACCAAATTCTAACAATTTTTTGAGTCGCAGGTTTCGCTTCGATGTCTGTGCCAGTTTATGTAGCTGAGTCATCTCCGGAGTACGTGCGCGGAAAACTCGGCTCTTCTTTCCAGCTGATGATTGCTTTTGGCCAAATGTGTTCCAATATTTTAGCTGGTGGATTTTCATACATTGATCCGGAGACCATTGGATGGAGGTTATTAATTTGAAAAACTGATAAAATTGTATCGGAAAAGCGTTATAGAAGCCAAAAATGATACTATTTAAAACTGATTTTCTGTAACGTTGCACCACGGCTTGTTACCTTGAAAAAATGGGTGTCCGTTTTATTGCATTTTATTAATCTATAGGTGACCCTGATTAACAAACACCAAAACTTTTTTTCATTTGGTATTTGTTTGTGGGCTAAAAATTCAATTGTTTCCGGGCACTCAGGATTGTCATTTTTCTCGGACCGCTTGCATTTGGGACCTTTTTTCTTATTTGCTTTGTATTTATCGTATATGCATGTTATATACCAATCGACGCAGGAGGACTAGCTCTTGCTTACAGCATAAAAAGGTTTGAATGTCATAAATGACATTTTTTAAATTTTTTAATTTTTCGAAAATTTTTGCAATTTTTGGCCCTCGAATTTTTGTCAAGCATGGTAAAGCAAACTAAAAAAAGTCTCACTGTGTATAAAAATTTTTTTACGAATTCGAGAACCGGACTCAATTGTGCATATTATTTACCAAAAAGAAAAATGGCGGTCACATGTAAACAGGTTTTCCCGGCATGATAACTGTTGCGAGGGCCGATGTACTGTTGCGAGGGCCAATGCAGATATTTTGGCATAACTCACGCTAGCTGTAAGATTTGATTATCCGGTAAAAAGCAAATAATATCTACACGTCAACGGGCTTCTACCGTGACTATAAGACGTGGGTGGTCCCGCAACGAAAATTTGGAAATTTCGTTTTTTGACCAAAAATTGTCATTTTTTGCCTGGTATTGCGATATTTCGCATATAATTTTGGCAAATTGTACTATTTTTGTGGTGTGCGTGATGTTTTGTCAAAGTACTAACATCATATCAGTGTTATAGCTGATCATTCAATCGAATTCGGCTTAAGTGACCCGTCGTCACGTGACAAATCGTATAGTAAAAAAATCGATCAGCAGCCTATAGTACGATGTGAACGATGTGACTCCTTGCATGTAGTCCTAAAAAGAATTGAAGATATATCCCCCCAGTAAGCTAGCCCTGTCAGTGCGTCCGTCCGTGACCTGGCCGTTAGACCCCTTCCAGCGGGTATATCTGGGCAAGTGATAGCTTAAAATGTTCGTATAGACGAGCTGAGTATGTTTCTGCTAAAATATAGACAAAATATAGACAAAATTTAGACAAAATTTAGACAAAATTTTTTAGACAAAAATTTGTATGTCCCCAAAAATTTAGAGTAGATTTTGGGGGAGGGCATTCTTGATACACCGTTTTCCGTCTAAGGTATTTGTCCCCAGTTTTCGGGGAGGGCATTCTTGATACACCGTTTTCCGTCTAAGGTATTTGTCCCCAGTTTTGGGGGAGGGCATTCTTGATACACCGTTTTCCGTCTAAGGTATTTGTCCCCAGTTTTGGGGGAGGGCATTCTTGATACACCGTTTTTCGTCTAAGGTATTTGTCCCCAGTTTTTTGGGGAGGGCATTCTTGATACACCGTTTTCCGTCTAAGGTATAACCCAATCCTGCCCCAAACATTACGAGCCACCGCAGGTGGCGAGCCAGTCCTGTGGTCGGGCGCGGAGCGCCCGACCCTCTCCCTTGGAATGAGAGGGAACTTAGAACATATACTCCCGAACAACCCTTACACCCGAACAACCCAATCTGACCGCTGATGGCGCTGGGCATACTGATACAGACGAGGGCATACTGATGGCGGTGCGCGAAGCGATGACGAACCCAATCTCCCGCTGTGCACGCTAACCGCTTCCTAGCGAAGTGAGGGCCGCGAAGCGGCCCCACTTCGCTAGTAGTTTTGTATTTGCTGCTGAGTTAAATATTCGCTCGGCTCAAAAAGTGGAATTTTCTCGGAATTTTTTGCATCTTTCATAAGTTTAGCAATTTGTTTTGGATTCTTTTTGTTACCTGTTCCGTGCGAAGCATATGTTTCTTTAGCTCATAAATGGCAGTTTTCGCCTCTTGAAATCGGTACGCGAGAAACAGTAGATCATCTGGCCTATTTTCACTGGTTTCGAACTCTTGAATTATATCTTCAATTCTTCTTTTGTTCGGGAGTATATGTTCTAAGTTCCCTCTCATTCCAAGGGAGAGGGTCGGGCGCTCCGCGCCCGACCACAGGACTGGCTCGCCACCTGCGGTGGCTCGTAATGTTTGGGGCAGGATTGGGTTATACCTTAGACGGAAAACGGTGTATCAAGAATGCCCTCCCCCAAAACTGGGGACAAATACCTTAGACGGAAAACGGTGTATCAAGAATGCCCTCCCCCAAAACTGGGGACAAATACCTTAGACGGAAAACGGTGTATCAAGAATGCCCTCCCCGAAAACTGGGGACAAATACCTTAGACGGAAAACGGTGTATCAAGAATGCCCTCCCCCAAAATCTACTCTAAATTTTTGGGGACATACAAATTTTTGTCTAAAAAATTTTGTCTAAATTTTGTCTAAATTTTGTCTATATTTTGTCTATATTTTAGCAGAAACATACTCAGCTCGTCTATACGAACATTTTAAGCTATCACTTACCCAGATATACCCGCCGGAAGGGGTCTAACGGCCAGGTCACGGACGCACTGACAGGGCTAGCTTACTGGGGGGATATATCTTCAATTCTTTTTAGGACTACATGCAAGGAGTCACATCGTTCACATCGTACTATAGGCTGCTGATCGATTTTTTTACTATACGATTTGTCACGTGACGACGGGTCACTTAAGCCGAATTCGATTGAATGATCAGCTATAACACTGATATGATGTTAGTACTTTGACAAAACATCACGCACACCACAAAAATAGTACAATTTGCCAAAATTATATGCGAAATATCGCAATACCAGGCAAAAAATGACAATTTTTGGTCAAAAAACGAAATTTCCAAATTTTCGTTGCGGGACCACCCACGTCTTATAGTCACGGTAGAAGCCCGTTGACGTGTAGATATTATTTGCTTTTTACCGGATAATCAAATCTTACAGCTAGCGTGAGTTATGCCAAAATATCTGCATTGGCCCTCGCAACAGTACATCGGCCCTCGCAACAGTTATCATGCCGGGAAAACCTGTTTACATGTGACCGCCATTTTTCTTTTTGGTAAATAATATGCACAATTGAGTCCGGTTCTCGAATTCGTAAAAAAATTTTTATACACAGTGAGACTTTTTTTAGTTTGCTTTACCATGCTTGACAAAAATTCGAGGGCCAAAAATTGCAAAAATTTTCGAAAAATTAAAAAATTTTAAAAATGTTATTTATGACATTCAAACCTTTTTATGCTGTAAGCAAGAGCTAGTCCTCCTGCGTCGATTGGTATATAACATGCATATACGATAAATACAAAGCAAATAAGAAAAAAGGTCCCAAATGCAAGCGGTCCGAGAAAAATGACAATCCTGAGTGCCCGGAAACAATTGAATTTTTAGCCCACAAACAAATACCAAATGAAAAAAAGTTTTGGTGTTTGTTAATCAGGGTCACCTATAGATTAATAAAATGCAATAAAACGGACACCCATTTTTTCAAGGTAACAAGACCCCTGTGCAGCTGGTGCAAAATTACAGAAAATCAGTTTTAAGTTGATCATCACTGATCAGAGATCATTGATCTTTGATTTTTCTCAAATATTGAATAAATTGTTAGCTGTCATATTTTCCAATATTTTTCTACGATTTTTGTATCTATAAAAAAATTCTTATTCCGAATCAAAAATTTAGGGAATCTGTAAATTTCTAGGAAAAAACATGAAAAACGCTAAAAATTTATCACTTACCTATTTCTGAGAATATTTTGCAACTTTTGAATAATTTCACCAATAAATTACGAATTTTGGCAAAAAATAATTTTTTTTGCATAAGAGTTTGATCCGCCTAATTCCCTACGCAATATCAATGATCACTGACCAAAGATCACATATCAATAACGCTATTAATTTCAAATATGTAACCTTTCCAACATTACAGACTAATGTTCGCATTCGCCGCTTTGCCAGCTTTGATCCAAGTGGTCGGCTTCCTGTTCTTGCCGGAAAGTCCTCGCTGGCTGTTCGAACATCGCGGCGAAGAAGCATGCACGGAAGTCTTGACCAAGATCTACAACGGAAACATGGAGTGGGTCGAATATGAGCTGAAGCATATTCGCGTTGCCCATAAAAGGCATGAAGAGGAGTTAAAGGAGACCGGTGAGTGCATGACATATATTTTCAGATGAAGCGGATCCCGAAGAAAAGGCAACTTTATAGATGGAAAAATTCAAAAACATTGTCAGGATTTGTGACGGATTCAAAATTGTCCGAGTGCTTGCGCAAAATTTTCGTATACAATTATGTATACAGTCGCCTCTCTTTATAACAACGACTCTATATAACGACGATGAAATTTGGACCCACGGGGCTAAAATGTATGAAAATGACTTTACATAACGCCGCTCTCTATAACACGACGATTTTGGCCGGTCCCGTGATCGTCGTTATAAAGAGAGCTATGCTTTTTAAATGTTAGATCTCCTAAATTTCCCTTCATATCTCCTAAATTTGTATCCCTTCCACGTCGGCGTTTTTTGCCTGGTTTTGTATCAAAAAGTGTGACAGGCCTGTTTTTGTCCGGGAAATCCGACCTACCCCCCTAAATCGACCCCGGGGAGTTCAAATCCGGGCTCAGATTTTGCCTGGTCCCGCCACGAAAGTTGGGAAAATCGCGTTTTTGGTAAAAAATGGCCCAAAAATGACCATTTTTGATGCGTTACGTTAAAAATAATTGCAGATTCGGACTCAGCGCATCAAAATACCCCTAAAAACACATTTTGCTGACATTCCAAAAAAATTTCATTTTTTGGCCATTTTTGACCATAGGGGGTACCACATGGATTTTGAAAAAAATCGATTTTTTGAAAATGTGTAAAATTTTTCTACAATGAGTGTTTTTAGGGGTAATTCGATGCGCTGATTCCGAATCTGCAATTATTTTTTTCATATCACGTCAAAAATGGCCATTTTCGGACGATTTTTTCGTCTCAAGTTCGAACCCCACGTCCGTCAATCAATTTTTTTCTCGCGAAACTACCGAATTTTTTAAAAAATAACCACAAATCCTTGTTTACCGGACCACAATTGATTAAAAATTTGCAACTGCAAAATGAAATACCATCAATACTAATTTTCTTGCACCATTTTGTGACAAATTTCGCCCAAAAACGCCAAAAAACGCAATTTTCCCAACTTTCGTGGCGGGACCACCCACGATCTGAGGTCAAATTCGGATTCGCCGTATCCGAAATAGGGTAAGTACCAAACATCCCAGACGATTTCGAACGTTCTACTTCACATTTTCTCCAAAATACACAAAAATGGCCATTTTTTGGCAAAAAAACCGAAAAAATGTCATATTGGGCTCAAATTTCGTCTTAGCTAAGATTTTTTTTGAAAAAGTAAAATTTGAGGTGTTTCTCGATCATACTGGACAAGTGAAATATTCATCTCTACATAATTTATTGAAATCTGGGGACTCAAAGTTGACCCATTTAACACTGAAAAACGCAAAGTGTACCCACTTTGAGAGCCCAGATTTCAATAAATTATGTAGAGACGAATATTTCACCTACCAGGTATGATAGAGGAACACCTGAACTTGCGTCCTGGCAAAAAAAATCATTGATAAGACGAAATTTGATTTTTGGCTGAAATTGGCCGTCACGCTTTTTGATACAAGAAACGCCGACGTGCTTCATATTTTTAATTTTTTACTTAATTTTGTAAATTCATTATGGTACTTGCCAAAAAATTAGTCTTGAAGCGAAAACATTCTGGTAATTCCAGAAGGTCAGAATATTCTTTGGCGCATCCTGACTACGCCATCTGTCCTCAAGGCACTGATCGCCGGCTGTGGCCTTCAAGCCTTCCAACAACTCTCTGGTGTCAACTCAATTATGTATTACACGAGTGCAGTGATCCGGAATGCCGGAGTGCGGAATCCACACACTATTATTTGGCTTTCGGTGGCTACATCGGGCAAGTTTTTTGTGACTTTTTGGACTATTTTGACCTTTTACTTTAAAGAAAACTCATTTTCATCATAGATTTAGCAAATCACAGATTTCCTCTAAATAACCCCTGGGGTATTTTATTTCAATATCCCCTCCAGAGTGGGTTTATCTAAGTTTTTCCTCTCTAACCTCTCATTTTTACACACTATTTCTCTTTCTCTACGGGGTTTATTTGAAGGGGGAATTTTTGAGGGGGTATTTCAGAGTAAATACGGTAATTTGTACAAACATTGTAAGGTGTCACCTCGCAATATTTTCAGGTGTCCTGTTTGTGACCGGCTTTTTCCCCATTTTTTACATCGAGAAATTGGGGAGGAGAAAGTTGTTGCTTCCAAGCACCGCAGGCGTTCTTGCATCCTGTAAGTATTTACTAGTATACTTACACAAGTTGATACAATTATTATGCTTGTTATACTGTATAAATTGATTATACAGTATCCTTACAGTACTGCTTCTGAGTGGTTCATTCTATCTGATAAACCAAGACACTTTGCCGACTATAAGGGATCAGAGATTACTCGGAAGGCCCAGCACTGTCGAGAATTTCGAAGAATGCTACAAACTCAGGTATTCAAAAGTATTCATATTATGCCTCGGGCAACTAATAAGACAAACCATACCGTAACTTACTTTATACTGAACTATATCTTAAGCAATTGCGACTCCTGTGTCACTTATGAGTTTTGTGGATTCTGTCAGCCGATCCTGAAGAATGGCACGACCGCTCCATACGGCTATTGCTTACCGGTTGACACTGAGGCCCCGGGGAGTTCTCTGGCCGGTCCATGTGCTTCACCTCAGAATCAGGAGATGGGCAATCAGACGGCTATAGAGAAGTTTGAGTGGCTTGGCGAAATGTGCAAAACAAGGTACACCGCTCTGCCAATCATTTTGATACTGGTCTACATGTTCACCTATGCAATAGGTAAGTCAAGCGAAAATTATTCCTCTCGGCGAGTACTGCCGAGTTGTATAGTCAGTAGTATAGTAGTTGACGGGCCCAGGGGGGCTTTAACCGGGGAAA
Source organism: Ditylenchus destructor (assembly GCA_022814885.1). Lineage (NCBI taxonomy): Eukaryota > Metazoa > Nematoda > Chromadorea > Rhabditida > Anguinidae > Ditylenchus > Ditylenchus destructor. Next base: position 37,524 of record JAKKPZ010000061.1, read on the forward strand.
TTTTCCCCAAGGCAAAAATGACCAAAAAACTGCCCAAAATGGTGTTGCTTGTGTTTTATGCTATTTTCACCCTTTCTATTCACTTTTTCATGAAAATTACACTATTTTACTTTAATTTTACCTTTAATTTGAAGAAAAATTGAAGGAAAATTTTGAAATCTCAAAATTTTGTCCGGCGCCGCCAATGCCGCTGCCTCATTTTAACGCGGTTTTCACGGGGTTTGACTGTATATGACTTGGATTCGTATCGCAAAATTTGACTTACAGAAAAATTTGGTGAAAGTTATAAAAATCGTAACAAATTTTAATAATGCCAAAAATTTTGTCGACCAAAACGCATTTTTACCAAAACATTGGTTTTTCAATCGTCTGGTAAAATCTGTCCGATAAAGCAATTTATTTTCTGCAAAATTTGTACTTTCAGGCTTTGGCCCACTGCCCTACGTTCTAAACGCAGAATTTTATCCGTTATGGGCTCGTGGCACCTGTGTATCAATTGCAACATTACATGTCTGGATCTACAATGTCCTTACGACGATGACCTTTTTAACCATAAATGAACTTTTAAGCAAGGCCGGTAAGTCATTCAAAGATACAAGGAAAAACAAGTAAACATTCAATACCAGAAAGTTTTTTGCTTTTCAAACAATTTAAAAATTTTCTAATTTTTCCTAATTTTTTCAATGTTTTCCAAATGTCTCCATAATTTCAGGTGCATTCTTGCTCTACGCCTTCTTCACCGCAATCGCCCTCGTGTTCTTCTACTTTCTCGTGCCGGAAACCAAAGATCTTTCACTGGACGAGATACAACTTTTGTTTATGAGCGAGAAAGAGAGAAAAGAGCGAAGGCTCAGAGAAAACATGACGTCGAGTACCAGCAAAAATGTTAAGATTTTGCCTGATTAAGCTAAAAAATTGTGATTACCATATTGGTAGCAGATTTTTATACCAGTGATTGATCGATTTTATTTATTCACAGAGTTTGCTTTCTTTGCACTTTTGCTGTAAATATATGTAACTATTAAAAAGTTTGGCCGGCAATGTAATAAAGTTAATAATGTTGTGTGGTTGTGAAATGCCCAGAGAGAAATTTGCATGGAAAGATTAAACGGTTATGATGGATATAAGATGTAACTGAAATTTTAAGGTTCTGCTTCTTATCAATTTGAACTTTGTGTTTCAGCAAAGCATCAGCTAAAGAACGTATGGTGCAATGCAGTAATTTATGGTAAACTTTAAGTAATCTCAAAATTTGGTATATGTTAAACCGAAATATCAAAATTGTGCTCATTGATCGAGATCTGTTTGGTATTTAGACAAGATTCAATGTCTCATTTTTCTCTGACTCCATGGACTATCAAAATCGTACGAGACTTACGCATATCTGAGAGAATATCTGTGCTTGATCTTTCTTTCAGTCCATATCATTTTGTAGACGGCCGCACATATGACTCACGTAGTCTCTGCGTTGTTTTCTGTCTAAGAAGACTTCTAGAAGAAATAATATCGCGTTATATGTTACCACGTGTCAAATATTCCAACTTACCTTATAATACTTCCTTGTGAATTTTTGGCATCCTTTTCATCAAAAGTTGCAATTTGTACGTGAAATTTTATGTGTAAAATGTATCAAATAGTGAATGAATATTTTTTACATTATTACTCTTTTACATTTTTAGATTTACGGTACTAGGCCCCGAAGTTTAAAAATGCCTTGAAATTGGAATTCGAAAAGTAAATATGTCCGCCAATTCCAAAAATGGTCAAAAATTTAGGATCAATCCAAAAATTTTGAAACTTTAGTTCGGAGATCACTTCTTTACCAAAATATGAACTATTTGACAAACTTGTTGGATATGTGCCGAGGTTTAACCAACTTGGATTGCCAAGATTGAACTGTTTTTACATATTTTTACAGTATTTTTACTTTTTTGTATTTTTCTGTCAAAATTTGAATATTTTCAGTGATGGTGTTTGTTTTATATTTTACACTAACTATAATCAGCTTCGGATTCGTAAAGCCAACCGGACCAATGTCACGTGCGCTCAGCGGTCTGCAAAATGTATTCAGCAAAAATTTCATTAGACCGCTAACGTCTGTCACAAGGAATAGTAATTTACCAAGAGTTATGACGCCGAAAGTGTCTGCATCAAAAGTGCACAGGACTTCAGTGTTCACTTCGTTTTTTAATTCGGTGCCCAAGGAGGTAATATTTTTCTGCACTTTAATACAAATTACAACAAATCTTGATTATATTTGTGTTAAAAATTACATCAGGAGCACAAAAAAGCAATTACAATCAGGAATGCAAAAAATTCGCGAGTTATGACCATTTTAAATTAAGAGAACAATAATCACGGTCTTTGATCTCTTAATTTGAAATGGCCATAACTCTCGAATTTTTTCCCATTCCCAACTTGGGTCGTTTACTTAACTTTGATTCAACTTGGCTCGTAGTTGTGTGTTGGCCAGCGAAAGGAAGGGCGCACGCATGGCCGCAGACGGTCTGAGAGAGCAATTTCTCTGACTGTCTGTAGCCACGCGTGCGGCTTTCCTTTCGCTGGCCAACGCACAACTACGAGCCAGGTTGGGTCGAAGTAACGGAAATGACCCAAATAGGGTCATTTAGAACAAACTGACCTGCAGGAAAAAAGGTCTTCTGTTTGGTTTATTTATTATATTTGTATATACAATTTTGTAATTACCTTCCAGGTGACAGTCGACCCCTGGCTTGAAGTGTACTCAGAATTGTCAAACAAGAATGTGGATGACCTTCAAGAAGGTGCCGAAGAGATTTTGGCTCGATATGGAAAGCTTCATACAAAGGAAACTAACACATCGCCACCTGCCAAGGCCCGCGCAAACGCTCCAGGGCAAATTTTTGAAGCATTGCGGCAAAAATGCAACGAAGAAAACAGCGTCTTGCGCGGCAGTCGAGTTTTCACCAGCTATCTTGACCATATTTGGAGTGCCGTTTATACGATAAGGACGGATCCTGAAAGTAAAACCAAACAAGAATTTGGCGGTATTTTGAATTCTGTTCGGAATCTTGAGAGAGCGCACAGAGACGGAAAGATTCAAGACAAAATGTATGTGAAGCCAATGATCAAAGATCTCTTCTTGAGTTTTGTTCGGTTTGAAGAAGACCACCCGCATCGGCCTCATGAGAAGCATAACGAAGAAGTCTTGAAAGAGACTAGGTTGAAAAGTCAGGAGATAATAAACAAGTTGCGATCGAATCTCGAAAAGCCGTGGAAGTGAAAATTTAACTTGCAATTTGGTTTTGTTCAGTCATTCGGATGGAATAGATGAAGTGTAGTTGGTCACATGAAAAAAAATTAAGAATAAAAATATTTGGAAAATATTTACAAACTATAAAATTTTTAACATAAAATAACTGTGAAATTGATTTAATTTATATGTGAATAAAATAGTTATATGAATAAAAATACTTATATTGGAACAAACTAACGTTGGAACATTTCTCTTCCTATTCCTTTTTTGAATGAAAATATAAGTTTGAAAATTTCTCTTCCTAATTACAATAAAGAATTTCTTGTATGACGCAAATTGCATTCTATTTTTTATTTTATGTTTGTATTAATCACTGACATCTTCGCATGAAACCAGATTATAGCAACATTATGGCAACATGAAACGCCTTTTGCGCATCCCATCCCTGAATCATGAATATTTGTTTCAAAAAGTTGAAGATCGTATTTATATGATATGAAAATTTTCGGTTGAAATTTTTCTAAAAAGTCAAATTTGGTTCGTTTCGATTGTCCTCCTTTAGATAACATCGGCTTAAAGTACAGATCGAAACTAAAAGTATAAACTGCCCAAATTAGGCCTTCCTGAAATTCTGCAAAATTAATGTACTTTTATTTGTCTTACATTTTACGAGAACATTTATATCGTATGTTTACTATAAACCATCAACTTTGATGGATAATACCCATGAGACACATTTCACTAACTGTCAAGTTTGTTTATCTAGTTGTATTTCTACTGTCTAGCCTTATCTTCCTATTCCTACTCTAATTTTCATTCTAGCGCCATACAAGGCAGTGGGTATCGTGTTGTTGTTGTAAGATCCATAGAAGAGCAAGATTCATCTGCACAGAGTGTATGAGCCACGTATCAATAATGATCGACGGTTATATCGACTATCGTAATTACGTGGCGATAAATTGGTCTGGAAATAGTGCTATTATTTTGGGTTACTAAGATTTTGGGTTACTAAGTGTTCTATTAGTTTTACAAGCTTACTTCATTAATTTCTTGAGGTATTGGAAACTTTTTCTGTTCAGAAGCAATCATACTGTATCCCATCAATCATGTTACCCGATAGCTTAGGATCTTAGCTGACCCTGTGTTATTAAACATGTTCTTTGAATATTCAAACCGATTGGTTTGATTAAGCCTCTGGCAGGTATTAAATAATTTAAGCCTTCAGAAAAATTTGCAATGATAAGGTATCTTTTTAGGAAAGAAAATTTTAATACGGGAATATTTCCAAACAAATATAAAGGAGCTAAAAGAAAGTGGAATTTTGCAGAAAAATCCGAAATTCTGGCAAAAATTTTCTCCGGAGGCCGCCAGAGAAACTATTAGACTCATAGAGGTGGGACTTAAGTGAGGGAAAAATGAATACGAAATTGCTACTGGGGACGGGCTCAGGGTGGGACATGACAAAAATGAGAGAGAACCTATATTAGACATCTCTGGAGTGATATTGGAATAATATAACCCCCGGGGTTATATTAGTGAAAATACGGTATATGGCATATTAAATCACTATGTTTCAGGTACACGAAGAAGCATTTATTATTCTCGATTCTTAATATGATTTTTCTATGCTTTCTTGTAAGTGTTCTCCTGGCCGATGACGTGTCAGCAATGTTCACGAGGCAAATTACAAATGCAGCGAAGACTAGTACAAGCAAAGTAGCTGCTTTTGTCGCTGCTTCCGGTAGCCCTCTAAGACGCACAGGTACTGGCGGATCAATCGCGAATGCTCCAGCTGCATCGAAGAAAACAGCATTTATGACATCTTCGCTGCAGCAGGCTGACGATGACCCGATAACTTTAGTTCCGGTGAATTTTAAAATTTTGACTTTTATTTGTGTTACAAAATATTAATAAAAATTGGTCCCTGCTAAAATTCGGGTTTCGAAAAAAGCTAGAAATGTTTGGCATAGCAATGAAAAAGTGAAACAAAAATTAAAAGACAAAGATCACTACTTAATCCGGTGGTTATCTGAAGCACTTGCGCCCCGCTATTTCTGTTCCTGTACAGAAACCTATCAACTGTACAGAAAATTTTGATACACGGAAAATTCGCAAAAATGTGAAATTTTTGGAAAATATTCAAAATGTCAACTCCAAAAGTTCAACTACTATATAAGAATATAGTATCTGACACGGAAACTGCGCTGGAAAATATTTTGATTTCTTGCAACCGGGCCGCGGGTCATAGGAGTTTAACGGACCTGAACAACCAATCCGCATGGATCCTAACCAAAAGTGGGCATATTTTGAGATAAAGAAGCTTTTCAAAAATCAATCGTATAAATGTATTAGTACCGAGCAAAAGTGATGTTTTTCAAGATCGACTGATCCCGAAATTGCCTTGCTCCATATAATCTGATCCCAAATAGCGAAGTTTCGGGAACCTAAAAATTTTTACCAAGATCGGCTGATTAAGTATTGCAACAAAACTGATTACAATCATTTTCAGCCCGAACTTCAACGGTGGATCAAAGTGGTGTTCGATTCCATGTCAAGAGCAGACAAGGCCAAGAGGGGGGCCGATGAAGTGGTGATGGAGAAGCTCTTTGGAAAAACTTTGGACGAGCTCAAGACTGAAAAATGCCCCAAGATATCCGCTTCGATTGCCGTGCAGGCTCTCAATCTTTCAAATTCCAGCGTATTCGCCAAACTACGAGCCTTGGGCTATGCCGATAAAAGTATCTTGCGCGGTGGAGGTGCGTTATGCACTTTGGACTCTCTTTGGACAGCTGCGGAGCAGAGCGAGAAAGAAATGCACCAAGACTTTGCAAAAATAAGGGAAATTGCGCAGGCTATTGAAAAAGCAGGTGTTGAGGAGGTGACGAAGGAGCAGATCGAAGCATTGCTAGCGGCGTTTATAGATTTTGACAACGCTCATCCGGATTCTCGATATAAGCCAATAGCTGCCAACTACAAGAAAATATGTGAAATGAAATTGGCCGAGGACGAAAAAAAGAGAGATAAAGAATTGCAAAGCAAAGTGTAACATTGGGAAAATATTGAAATTGATCCCATAAATATTTTTAAATTGAAAAATGGTCAAAAATAAACAAACAGATATTCAGTAATAATTCAAGGAAGATGGAATAGTACGTACTTACTTACTATAGTAGTAGTAAGTACTTTTACAAGTATAGTACAAATATTGCTGAATAAAATACGATTGAAAATTCCAAGAATCCGTTGAGCGTCATCCATTCTCTCTGAAGACGATCCTTTATCGATATGCTTTTTGTACAGAAAAGTTTCAATACAAAACGCCCATTTTGTCGAGTGATCACTGCTCAGAATTTTTTTCCATAACTATACTTTTCTGTGATAAATGATAAAGAGCAGAAAATAATTTTCGATGTCTCGTCTCCCTATCTCCCAAGTGTTTACCACACGATCATTGACTTGTCATTTTTTTCAAAAAGTATTGCCCAAGATAAATTTGTTTGTGTACTGTTTATACTCGTGAGGCCAGCTAATTTTTGAGAATTTGATATTTCGCAGTCGATTTGACCTGGGGGGTTTTTCACGAAGGAGTACTTTTTTGAAGGAGATATTTCCAGAACGCCTCATAATACCGATTCCAATTCACTCATTAAAATTTCTCGTTTAAATTGATCAAAAAATAATTAGTCTGAGCCAATTTTACGACCTCAAATTTATTTAACTGTTATTTGCCGACTCTGCAATAATCGGGCTTCAATTTTTTTTGTTAAGCATACATGTTGAAAACAATAAAATTTGGCAAGAGTGATAACAGTCACAGCAAAGTGTTCTCTGTACTTTTTTGTACCCCTCACCGCTACTTGGAATTATTTACGAATTCATCACAAAAATGTATTAATGTAAAGACAAATAGGAAAATAGTTCATTTCGATGATCAAAGATTGCTTTTTGTGGTATCTCTTATTTGGTCTATCTCTACTCCGGCTTCATACAATTGAAAAAAAAACAGAAAACAGTTCTTGTCGCACTTGCCAAGAAATTCTCGAACATTCCGGAACAAATATTTGCAATTCTGTCGGCCGCAGTATGTCAATGAATTTCCTACACTTATCAAATAAGGAATGGCCATTGTGTTTGCATTGAACAGTTTCTTTATATAATATAAATGAAATAATCGCTTTCCGTTATTTTATCAGAAAACGTATGTGAAATTGCAACATTATAGATATTTTCTAATACACAAAAGATTTTGGTTGCGTCAGGTAATATTTTGGAAGGCAGACTTATACATGGAATCTCATTCAAAATCATAAATTCCGTAGAAGAGTAAATTGAAACAGAAATTAAGATGTGTTTTATCTGATAAATCAGAAGATGACAAGGGATCTTCTGATTTATTAGAAGAAGATTTATCTTTAGAGGCCACTTATCTTTATAGTGCAGGCCATATGTTTCAAGTAAATATTCACAGATTAGATTCTTAGACTTCGCAGCATTAGATATGGGTCTAAGCCTCAGAACCACATAAACGAATTTGGAACCTAAGATTGAGGTAATTTGTAGCAATTTTCAGAAAACGAAAATTTTTAGTCTTTTCTCATGTCTTCTGAGAATCCATTCCGGGCAAACTTTGCCTCTTTTAAAGTGAACTTCTTACTGAATCCAGGACCTTTGTGAGCCAAGGTTGCTCCGAGCAGAGCAAAAATTTGAATCGTGTTTAGTCGTCAAAAACTTTCAATACCAAAAATTCGGAAATTTCCAAGGATCATCCAGGATTCACGTGATTAGCAAATTGATAGCAGTGTCTCCCAACTTCTGAGATATGCCCTACCCGTCACCTTGCCAATCACGTGAATCCTTGAATAGTCCTTGGGAAATTCCCTTTCCGGTACATTTCTAGTACATTCGAGATAAACCTCTCTGTGTCTGCTCGGAATAACTGTCAATCATTTCCAAATCCGTTATCTAATATTAACTTGAATTATATATCGGCGAGGCGAGCAATAGGGTTGTGTGCACTGAACCCATCAGCTTCTTTAGAAACAAAAGTGATGAGGCTGTGGTGGACCGAGTAACGGTGGCCAACACTAATACTGTTTTTATTATCTCATGCTGCTTTTCAACGAAACACGCAATCATATTTGTAAATCAATAGCCCCGCCACTGCGCCGCTATATTTGTCCTTTCTCCTTTGTATTGTTTTCGTTTATGAATATTGAGAAAATTGCATTGATAGAATGCCGTTTTCCATTGTCAATTCTTTTTCATCGCAGGTCTTCCTCGAGAGCGCCCCTCTGAGACTTTGGTATTGAAAGTATTGAACGTGCTAATTCAGTGAAAGAGTCAAGAGTTTCGACGAGCGATGCTTACCCCGCTTTATTACGCTTCGGTATTGACGGTGACCATCGGCGGAAGCACGCAGTTTTATAGGTGAGTTTTTGTGATTGGAGTTGAGGGGTAAGCTAATCAAAAAACGAATAGCGGAGTGAAGTATGGGTAGTATTTTCTTATGTCGAGATTTTTGAGTGCCAGCGGCGGTTTTGGATATTTGCTGCCATTATCGCATTATGGGACCACCTTTTAGCGATAGTAACGGTAAATTTTGGCCAAATTTTTTGGTTTTCGGTATTGATCTCAAAAAGTAGACTGCGCCTGAAAATTCAGACCAAACAGTGGCGAGATATCTAAACCTGTGTTTTTAACCTTTAAAAAGCACAAAAATTCGTACGTTAAATGATTCAAAGAAATCGAGAAATTTAGTTATGTTACCTTTAAGACTTATTAACTTATCTGATTTGTAACAAGAGTTGAAACAAATATTGACATCCTCTCTCAGAATTGCGTCTAGAGTTCATTCCTGAAATCAAACTTTCCGCAGCATCTTAAAAGTGTCACTTTTAGCTAAAAGATTCGACATTTTCGCAGAAAAGTTGAGTTTTTTCAAAAATGTCACTTTTCGGGTTTTGCGCCAAAATATGATTTCAGATTTGGAGTCTAGAAGCAATTCTGACTTAGAGTGCCGAACTGTGTTTCGGAGCTATCTTACAATTCAAAAAGTTACAATCCATCAAAGTCAACACTCCCAAAGTTTTCAATTTCTCTTAATTGGACTAATTTTTTAAATATTTGCATTTTTGAGCTTTTTTAAATCTAAATAATGCCGATCCACAATGTAATTGAACGAAAAATTGAGCTTAAAGTATATTTTTTTCTAATTCAGTTATGGAATCGTGAATCCCGAACAAGAGCTGATAACCGCGTGGATCAATGAAACATACGCGAAGCGAAACGGCGTTGGTCTGAGCGAGACCGGCCTCAATTTCTTTTGGTCATTTGTGGTTTCCAGCATTGCAGTCGGTAGGTTTCTCTCTCCAAATATGGAAAGGACATGTGATAACTAAAAGTTTCAGGAGCGATTTTCGGAGCACTTTTGACTCGGTATCGTTTTTTGTAATACTTTACTTTTCTATACAGTTAAGATCACAGTCAAGTATTATTTTTTGAAACCGGCGATGAAATTGTCCTTTTTGGGCCAGTTCTCATTATGTTGGCCCTAAATCTGATCTTACTCATTCTATATCAACTTTTTGTTTAGTTTTTGATACGTTGTTCAGAATTTTTCAACTTTGCAATTTTTCGCCAAAAACGGCAATTTTAACAAAATTTCATTGAAATCTGTTGAAACCAAGATCAAATGGACACTTTTTAGCGCGGATTCAAAATTTGAAATGAGCATTGTAAACTCAATAAAAAGTTGATATAGAATGAGTAACATCGGTTTTATGGCCAACATACTGAGAACTGGGCCATAAAGGCAACTTCATCACCTGTTTCGTTCGAAACTTTTAAGACAAAGTTTTTAGAACATTGGCCGAACGTTTGGGAAGACGCGACGCCTTGATTGCCAACGGCATAGTAAATGTCCTCGGCGCATTGTTGGAATACTTCGCAAAGTATGCTGAGTCACCTGAATTCATCATCCTGGGTCGCATTATCTTGGGCGCCAATATGGGCTTGACATCCGGTCTTGTGTAGGACTCTTAACTATAATAATAACTTTATACTAAAGTAACTGTCTGTTTTAGACCAATGTATCTGATGGAGATCAGTCCCAATAGCTTCAGAGGAACCGCAGGAACGTTTCACATGGTAAGTTTTTTGCTTTGTTATTATTTGAGTTTATTGGGATTTTTGTGAATGTTTCGTTTGAAACAATGATGTCAAAATTTATGAAAAAACTATAAAATAGTTCAAAACTATAGTATAGTTTTTAAATGTATATTGATTCTGATCACTGTTTCCGGAACATTTTAAAAGGATGAGTAATAGCGCAGAAAAAGCCCATTGTCTCAGCATTAATTTGAGGTATTACTCATTGTGTAGAATATTCCAGAATGTATGTGATCAAAAGCAATATACATCGGAAAACTATAGTATAGCTTTCAACTATTTTATAGTTTTTTCCACAGATATTGACAACACTGGTTTAAAATTCCGCTAAAACCATTTTGAAACCGGAATTTGTTAAAAGAAACTTACGAATTGATTAAAACTGAGTAATTTTTGTTTTTAAAATTCTCTCCCCAAAATTTTAATACTAGCAAATTCGTGAAAAAGTTCGAATAACTGTTAGGGTGGGAATCCTAAAATTGGAAACCAAAAAAGTGATACACACAGGGAACTTTACCTGCTTGTGGTACAGAGAATATACCTGTGGCTGTAAATATTTTTGGTCATAACTCTGCTAAAACTGAAACTTAAAATCCGAGTGGTAGCTTAAATGAAAGCTAGGACTCAGTGGTATCATTTGAGTGTACCTAATCTCAAACCTGAAAAGGTTTAGGCTAGGCCTTATGAGTTTAGGCTAAGCCTTAAAAGTAAGCTCAAGTTTAGGATTATCAGCACTATAAGCTAATAAGCACAAGCTTAGGCTCAGTATATTAAAGTGATATCAGCAAGTCTTAGCTTTCATTTAAGCCATTACTCGAGTCTTAAGATTGAGTTTCAGTTGAGTTATGACCAAAAAACGCATGCAGGTACGAAATTTTCTCATAGCCGTTCAGCTTAATTTTCTGATCTCGAATAAAAATAACGAAAGCAAAAAACTTTGAAGCCCAAAACTTCCCCATTTCAGGTAGCTGTAGCGTTCTCGGATTGGTTTTCCCTGCTATTGGGCTTGCCCGAAGTTCTCGGAAGCGCCGAGCTGTGGCCTCTCGCATTCGGATTCCCAGGTCTGCCGGCGTTGGCTCTGTGCTTTATTTTGCCGTTTTGCCCGGAAAGTCCAAAGTTTACCTTGATTACCAAAGGACGGCGAGAACAAGCCCTCAATGACCTTCAGAAGCTAGTGGGGCCACATGAGGCCAAGAACATGTTTGAGTCATTGATTCGGGAAGCGGCTTTGTCTCAGGTAAATTTGGGATAGATTTATAAAACTTTGATTCTTGATAGGTTTATATTGTGATCCAAGTTGTTCAAGAATATTCCAGAAAACATTAATAGTTGTGGAATGTTCCGAGTTATTAAGGTTCCGAGTTCTAGAATTGCCTAGACCGCTAATTTTGTGCATGAGGGTGAAACATCCCCTGGGGCTATATGGACTGGGTCTAAAAAGCATAACTCTTGAGCGGCATTCCTGGAATAAAAATTCAAACAAATTTGACCAAGAATAGTGCAACGGCCTCTGGAAGTCATTTTTAAGTCAAAATAACATTCGTTAAAGTACACAAAGTACAAAACAGTCTAGAAGAAAAATTTTACAAAATATCATAAATCCTCAAAGCTTAGCTCCTTAGAGTTTATGGAACTTGCAAACTATTTCAGGATGGCGCCGGAACATACAAAGAAATATTCACTCGAAAAGATATGAGAATTCCGCTGCTTGTGTCTATTTTGGTGATGGTTGCTCAGCAGTTTACGGGTTGCGCCGCGGTGTTCGCTTACAGCACAGATATGTTTTTGAATGCGCAGCTGTCACCGTAAGTCATAATATTTGTATTTTTTCTTTTTTGTATTATTTCTTTTTCAATTTTTGTTTTCTGCAAACTTTTGAGAACAGAAAATGAAAGTATTGAAGGTAATTTTTAAACCGGAACTCAAAGATTTATTCCTAGAAAATAAGGATCCACGAATATATAAAAGTGCAAACCAAAGTGTTAAAGTAACAAATCGAAATTCTGAAATAAAAATGGAGACGATTTGATTTAACAGTAAAAATTTTTTAATTCCAATTTTGTCTACTTTGAAATTCGGCATTCCAAAATTGGGCTAAACTTCAATGTCAAAATGCAATTTCATCTTAACACTGCTTAAGTATGTGTAACTTCTTTCCAATAACTTCTAAAATCTTCAAAATTTAATGTTCCAATTTCAGAAAAATGGCTCGCTACAGTACATTGGGTGTCGGCATTGCGTACTTTGTGTTTGCCTGCAGTGCCCCGTTCCTCATTGAAAGGCTCGGGCGACGATTCTTGATCATTTTCCAACTCACATTTTGCACTCTTGCGTTAACGCTTTTGTCATTTTTCACTTTTGTTCAACATACCCTGCAGGTTAGTAAGAAATTTTTGAGTTTATGAAATTTTTTGCTTAAAAATGTAACAAATTTTTAAGCAACAAATTTTTTACAAAAGTTGGATTGAAATTGAATTCTCTTCGGAAATTTTACAAAATTTCTCAACAAATTGCAACATATTTCAGGGCATTTGGGGCAGTTACGCGACAATTGCGGCCCTCATCTTCTACATGTGCTGTTATGGCGTCGGATCGCCGGTGCCTTGGATGATTACAAGCGAGATATTCCCGACCAAATTTCGATCAGCTGCAGTTACAGTGGCGGTTTTTGTTGCCTGGTTCTTGTCGTTTTTCATTTCAACCGGATATTTGCCTTTCCAACAAGTTGGTTTTCCGTTTTTGGAATACTCTAGTCGTGCTAATGGGTCAAAGTATTTGTCTTTTTTATATGAAATATTTGATGCTAGACAAGCTCATTCATAAATTTCGACAAATTTATGGACAACAGAATTAAAAGTGGCCCAAAAAGGCAATTTTATCACCTGTCTCATCAAATAGTGCTTGACTGTTAGCTTTTTTCTTAACTTAATTCTTTGATAACATCAACTTTTTCTGCCCAAACCTTGAAATCTTTTCAAAGTATCTCCAAAAATTCCATTCTTCCTTTCGTTTCCATTTTGCGTGTAAAGATGGAATTGATTTGATACTTCCGTCAAATTCCAAGGAATCAATTAGTCAATCCCAAAAATGACGTCCTTTCTCCTTCCCAACCACTGCAGACCGACTAAATAACATTTCTTTCACCAAAACACATTCGCCGCTCCAACCAAACAAACAACACAGCAATTGCCGAATGGCAGTCTGCGCCCGATTTGCCGGCAACTCACCTCAGCTAGCGGCACTTGCCACCTCATAGAGAGCTATGGGACACACGAGAATAACCAGAGGGAAGTTACAGGACATTAGAGACACTAGAAGACAGAGAGACACTGAAATTGAGACAGAGAAACAGGAACAGGGATATTGAGAGAGTGGAACAAGACAGTGTTCTGGAACAATGGTTCCAGAACAGTTGTTCTGGAACAATGGTTCTGGCACTGTTGTTCCGGAACCACTGTTCCGGAATAGTGGAACTGAGAGTGGAACAAGAAAACTAGAGAACGCTATAGAAAAAATAGAGATCATCAGAGAAAAATTAGAACGGCGGCATCTTAGAGACCAACAGCACCTCATAGAATAACAGGACACTCGAGAACATCCGGCCCATAAGAGAGAATAGACGGTGAAAGAAACAGCGCTTCTCCCAGCCTCTTTCCAAAAGAAACATCGGCAAGCTGCGCCCAATTCGCGAGCGACTAGCGCCCATAAAACAGCGCACAGCGGGCCAGTTACAAGTACAAGGCTGTGAGAGAAAGAAGGAGTGTTCTCGCAGCGCTCTCCTTCGATTTATTGCCTCCATACCAGAGCGGGCTCCTTGCCTCGCCGACTGCCCTCTTCCCAAAAGTGCTATAAAAGTGCAGCAAAAGGGCAAGAGCTTCGCCAAAAGTGCACGTTCTGGGAAGAAGTGCACAAAAGTGCAGCAACAGAGCTAGAAAGTGCATATCGCCGTGGAAAGTGCATGTACTTTCGCAAAAAGTACACGTTTGGGGAGAGAGCGGGCTAAGAGTGCGACTTTTGGGGGAAAGTACAGATTCTTAGGAGAAAGGACACAGTTGGCCGCTAAAAGGTCAGATTTGAGAGTAAAAGGGCGATTCTTGATGGGAAAGTGCGGGGCTCGATGGGAAGGCGATTCTCGGAGTAAAAGGGCGTTTCTTGATGGGAAAGTTAAAGAGCCTGGTATTAAAAGTGCAAGTCTTGAAGTAAAAGTGCGTTTGGAGCGGCGTTTGTGGGCAAAAAATTGTTGGGCAGTTTCTGGAGAAGACGGCCACTTAATACTTAGTGGAATTGAAATTTCTGGGGTGGAGTATTAGAAACATTTTAGGATTAGGATGAGATTAGGATTGAGTTGTGTGGCTTTGGGGATAAAACGAACTTGAGCTGATGGATTTTGTATTTAGTGCTAGTTTTTTTTGAAAGTTGTCTGAAATTGAAACTTTAGTTTTAATAAAATTAAAAGGTTAGTAACAGAAGATTAGTTTTTCTAATCTAGAAAGCAATAGAAGATTAGTTTTTGCTATAAAAATGATAACAGAATCCCATTTTTGGTTCAAAATTATGAAAAGGTTTCAAATTTTTTTTCATTTTTAAGAGAGCAATATTGTGAAAAGTATTGATCTTTGAACATTTTGCACTAACACTCCTGGTGTGTCCCACTGAAATAATCCTATTAGTGACTCATACTTCAAGATAAAAGCGGGCGTAGGCGTGGTATTAGCCGCGCCGCGGCCAAGTAATCAGTATGCCTCTTTTATGTTAGGTGACGAGTTGATTTAATAATCACGTGTCAGACAGCCAAAGACAAGAAAAACAAAGCGAATGTAGAGAACCCACGGATAAATCCATACTTTGCATAGAACCACCGAGAGAATTAGCCAGTGTTTTCGGCGAAATTGCCTGGAGCTATTTGCACTCTCCCATATCGCCCGAAATTCGAGATTGGATCTACATAGGATATTTGATCTATATAGGCCTGTATCCTGGGGCGGTGGGTTAGGAGGTAGTAACCGGCTCCCGAAATTCGGGCTCCTATAGTGTTTAAAATTTTCCAGAAAATGCTAAACACGCACACCTAAAATGCACTTTTCCATCTCTCTACCCTTGAAATCTTCAATCTCCTCCAAATTTTTTGAGTCTGATCAACTTTGTATACCTGTTTGACACTTACGGGAAAAATTTTCAATATCGCCTTTGCTGCTCCATTTTTCAAATTTGGAATTGCTTTTTTTGCACTTTCCTTTCCAGTAACCAAGGAAGATGGTGAAAAGATTTGAAAGCAATCAATAATCGTTCACTGGTTTTATGACAGTTCTTTGATAACTGACATGTCGACGAAATATTGCAATTAGACGATTTTTTATAAAGTGAAGAAATTTGAGAAAGAAGCAATAAAGTTTTATGGGATTCCAGTCTGCGTTTTAATTTCGGAAAGAATCCCATAGATAACTGTGCCTATGCTAGAGTCGGAAATAAATATGGAAATAAATTTTACAGAAATACAAATTTACTACTATAATCACCAAAATTAACACAAAATTTGCTATTGCTGCTAGAAATTCCAAAGGCTAAAGTTGAAAGCCTTCTTGGTTCTGTATAAGTAACGTATAGTGTGTTAATCTCGTATAAGTTCACCCTGACATTTCTGTGTTTGGAGAGAAGAAGAAAGAAACTCTACAATCCATGTCGATCAGTTATGCAGGAGCTTGCTAATATTTCAAAATTGAGTTGATTAAAATAGAGTGAACTTATACGAGTTTAACACTTTTTTTGGGGGCTGTTTCTGAAAATGAACGCAGAAACGTGAAAATTTCGTAAAATTTCGTTCAAATTTTTTTACTGCATTAGTTTGGCGAAGTGTAACCATATAAAATCGAGTAACATACAATTTATTCACTAAAATGTACTCAAACTGCAAAAATCGGGGGTGAACTTATACGAGATTAACACACCGTAAATTTAGAACGTTTTAATTTTGCATAATTTCTTATCTGAACTTTTAGGCCGTGGGAACTTCTCTCTCATATTTGCCGTTTATCTTGGTAAGCTCTGTGACAGCTGTTGCTCTGTACCTTCTTCTTCCAGGTAATCAACTGAATCACACAGCTATTTTGTACTCTTATAGGTTTTTCAATCTCACTGATTCCGAGTATAAAGTCTATTTTTGTATAGGATAAACTGTGGTAGCTGTTTCTGTGATTGTGCCAATTTCGAACCATAAAATGAGCAGAATGCCAGAAACTCCTATTACAGTTTATCCAGTGCCAAAACTGACTTCAGTTTCGGAATGGGCTAGGTCGAAAAGCTTTAAAAGTTCAAGGTTTCGGATGGGAGCCACTTAAAAATGTCACTTTTTTGCGGTTGATGAACTGCTCGATTGATAGATATGTAGAGGCAAATTAATTTCCTCGACTCTCTACATGCACCGGACCGGCCCGTGGAGTTTATTGTATAGACTTATGTAGAGTAATATTGACCACTCGGTCAACTCTCCATCTGGTCACTTCACAGCAGAGACTTAAATTTCGCTAAAATGAGAGAAACTAAGTTGTGAGTTTTCCCCTTATAGGTTTCCAACACCGCTGAATCCGAATATAAGTTTGGCTTAGACGTAAGTACCAATTTTCTGGCCTATATTGGTCATCTGGCCACTTGGCCTAGTAACTGGCAGGATGCCAGAAAGTGGTTCTACGCCAAAACAGATCTCAAATTTGGAATCAGCTGTGTCGAAAATCCATAATAGTACAATTTTTTTGGCAAGTTTCTCTCATTCCTTGCGAAGTTTCAGTTTTAATGAAGAGATCTGGTGGTGGGTTTTCCGGTTGATCAATATGTAGAGAGTCATTTTCTTGTGCCAATAATTTTTATTAAAGATTAAATTGAAGTTTTATTAAAGTTCAAAATATGATTCTGGCGCCATTTCAAATTGGGATTTCGATTAGATCTTTGCAATCAGAAACCTCTACATATGACATTTTTATTATTTCAGAGACCCGCGGCAAGCAGTCAGGCGAAATTGTGGAAGAAATTCGCTTCCGCGCTCAATCCGTTTCGATTGGAAGGCCTTTACGTGACATTCCAGAAGAGTTCAACGAAGAGACCAGGATGCTCGTTAGGGATGGCGTCTCTTCAGATGAGCACTCATATCATCGATACATGTCAATTAATGGGTAAGCGTCAAATGTTTTGCAAGGCATGCCCCTGGGCAAAATCTCCTGGACAAAAAAGTGGATAAAACCCCTATCCCAAAAACTCCTGGACCCCATCCCAGTTTTCACTCATATATTTTGTTCGATATTCTCTAAAAGTATTCTACATATATAAAAATTGAGGTTTGTTCTTGAGGAGTTGTTGTCCAGTGAGATTTGTCCTGCCACCATTTTATAGGATAGATTGTTTCTTAGCCTTGTTGTTGCCTCAATTTTTTGCTTTGTAAACGACTTTTGCCCTGAAGCCTTTTCTTATGAAAGCGGGAGAACATAAGAAGTGACAATCTAGGAACGTAAAAAATGTTGCCGAGTTTTCATCGAAAATTATATTTTTTTATTAAATTTTTATTAGATTTTTATCTAAAAGCTTCTTAGTGTTCCAAACATTTTGGTTCGTAGGATCAAGGCGGTGTTTTTTTGTAAAAAATACATGACAAATTTTGAATCCCGATAAAAAATTCCGAGTTTTTTGTTTGATTCTGGTGAGATTTTTGATCTTTGAATATAACTTTTCGGACAAGAGGAATGTTTCAAATTTGTTACTTATTCGATAATTTCAGAACCACGCCTATCAAGAACGGTGTCAACGGTACTGACCGATGGCGTCCTCACCCTAGATTATCACTTCATAGGATCCTCTAGCAAGCTCAATTGTTTCTTGTCTATTTGCTTTGGTATTGAAACTTATTTGTAGCATTCACCTTATTGTTCCGATATTTACCTGCATTGTTTCTATGTTTTATGCCGTCAAATTTCGGTATTGTGACACCTCGATAATGTGACGCCCAGGCAAGAACCTGACTTTAATAAAAGTGCAAGTTTATAATGTGACATTCTCAAACGCCGAGGGGTGTCATAGTATCAAGTCTTGATTGTATTGTATTTAAATACTCATAGCCAGAGAGACATGGTAAATAAGGATTTTTTACAGTTTCTGAACAGCAAATAAATTTTTTTACTTCCGAAAATTTTGCGGTTTTTTGTTTAGATAAATTTCTATTCTCGATCTTCGATTGAGATACCGTATTCTCTCTAATTGAAGCCCATTCTCCAACATAAAGAAATCTCCTAGTGAAAGAGAAGTAGTATGGGCTAAAGAAAAAACTTCTCAAATTGAAGACCCTATTTACGGTGATTGAAAAATATAGGCCCCAGGGAGAATTAGAGAATCAATCAGAAGGAATACGGTATCTTGTTCTTTGGAGACCCTCTGGCTATGGGTTATTGATTTGTGGCACTTTTCACTTGATTTAGATGCTTATCGAATATATTGTCAGAAGAGATACCGTATAACCTCTAATAACAATTCTTCTTTTGTCCAATATTTCTCCAGGTTCTAACTAATAATCCAAGTGCAAAGAAAATTTATATGGAAAAAACTTGTAGGAAGTACGGTATTATTGTTTACCTTATTTTTATTGTGTTATTTGTTTGTTACAATTTTTGACGCAGATAAATATTGAAATAAAATAGTGCATTTTCCTCGTCATCCATATTTTATTGCCGTAAATCCACTGGCTTTAGAATTTTGAAGGTTTGATGAGGTGATTTCGAAAATATTTTCGCGTTTTACGAAAACCCAAATTTTTAGGAGTTTTTCGATGCGCAGAGTAAAAAATGGCCAGTTTTTAATTCTGAGGCGATTTTTCGGCATTTTTGTCTAAACTTTTGTCTAGATCATCAATTTCAGCAAATTTTTAACATTTTTGGGCCAAAATTATTCATATTTATGGTTTAAACGGTAAAAATCGCCTCAAAAGTAAAAACTAACTGTTTTTCTCACCGAATTTGACTGAATTTGTCTGGATTTTGACATTCTTATTTTTCTGGATTTACGGTACATTGCTTATCCAACTGCCAAAATGTTGCTATTCTTGGCCATCTCACGTGTAGCATTGTTATTTTGTAGCATTACCACAGCTATTGACTATATTTTTGATACGGCCTTTTATGGCCATTTTATGGATTTTTGTATGTTTGTTTAATAAAGCAATAAATTTCCCGTCTAATTAGCATGTCATTGACTGTTTTCTATTTTCGGCGGTGGTAAAATTCTTGACTCGGCTAGCTGGCGCCCGAGCAAATGATCAACAAACCGAAAATGGTAGCGAGAAAACGGAGATAAGTGAGCGGTGACGCGCTGCCTCGTGATTTTTGGGAAGAAAATTTTGGTGAAAGCGGCCACCTGGCACCTGTACCTGCACAGGTAGAAAGTGCTTGGCACCGGTCCAGCGACAAATGTTAACAGTTATAATTAGCGGTGCTATTGTTGAAATTGAGTGTACTCTAGAGCAACGGCGCCGCTGCGGTGATTGTTTTGGTGAATGGAAACAATAGATTGGATTGAGAAAAATAAGCGCATGATTGATGATAGGGTTTTGGTTGGGAGTAATAGTGCAAAAGGAATCGGGAATGGGATGCTAGTCTAAACTATAATCGCGAAAGTTATGGTTTGGTCGAACAGTTTTTTCTTCTAAGGTCAGTCTGTTGTTACCTGGCAGATGCGCGAGTTATATTCCGCACGAGTGATACAATTTCTTTGGATCGAGATTTATTGTATCCTCGGTTTTTGAGGTGTCTAAATCCAGAAAAATATTTTTGACGCTGCACGCGCGGCTCGCACACCAGGCAGGTCCTCAAGTTATAATAAGTTAGGGACGCAATGATGAGTGATTGGCACATTGGTCTACTTTTGTCTCTTTTTTCAGCTATGATTCTTTCTTTTCGTTACCTATGATTTCTCAACGTCGTTTACATTCATCAGCTTCATCTGTATGCCAGAATTTGTGGAAAAGTCCATAAGAAATGTCAAAATCCACAGAGTTTAGGGCTCCATTAGAGTTTGAAGGATAATAATTTTGAGGCTAAATTGGACCGCCGAGGAGTTTAGAAAATAAGGTTCAAAAGTAAAATTCCCATTCACTGAAATTTGCAAAAATGAAAAATAAAAGAACTATTGGATCAACCCACGGAAAACTGCGCGTGAAGCGGCCAAAATTGAACTTAAGCTTAAAACCTAAGCAATAGAGTAAACGAAACAATACCGAGCCTAATCATTACTTTGAAACTCTGGAGTTTAAGCTTGAAACTGAGCTAAGCTAGGATCATCCAGAGCGCAATCTTACGACGCCAAAATTACCCATAAACGAAGAATTTTGAACGAAAACTGTCGGACACAAGTTCCAGATCTCATACCAAATTTACTTTCAATCTTTCCTTTTTTTCGAAAATAAGGTTCAAAACACACATTTTTACAATCTTAAAATTTACTGAAATTAAAATATTTAACAAAATTAAAACAATAACTGGTTGAGCAAAAATCTTTTGCAACCAGGGTATAGGGTTGGCAGCCGAACCCTCAGGGATATGGGCATTTTATTGTGAATATATGAGCAGATTTCAGATCTCAAACATCTCAAGCCCGACAGAGCTTTGTCCTGATTTTTCTGAGGGTACGTCAATCCCCCCGTCACAATCAGTGTTGCAACGACTCCGACTCCGGAGTCGACTCCGGCCTCGGGAGGGTCGGGAGCAAAAAAGCATAGGGGGTACCACATGAATTTTTTCTCCGGCGCCGCCATTGGCGGCGCCGGAGAAAATTTTGAAGGTTTTTTCCAAATTTTCTTTAATTTTGCTCCAAATTTTCAAAAATTCGTCCCCGAATTTTTGGATACCAAATATTTTTTCTTAAGAGAAAAATTATCATTTTGGAAATATTTTGTCGTTTTTCCAGGAAAACAGGTATGAAACACTAACTTTTGGCAATTTTGAGATGAAAATTTTTTCTATATTTCTGGAAAAATATACTAATACAGACACAATTTATACACACAAACTTGCGATGAAAAAGCGCCCCAGGCAAATTTTTTGAAAAAATTTGAAGAATTTTTGAAAATTTGGAGCAAAATTAAAGAAAATTTTCAAAAATTTGGGAAAAACCTTCAAAATTGACCATTTTTGACGCGTTCCGTTAACAAAAAATTGCAGATTCATGACCAGCGCATCAAAAAACCCTTAAAAACACGTTTTGTTGAAAATCCGAAAAAATTTGCTTTTTGTCATTTTCTGACCATAGGGGAGTACATGGTTTTGGGAAAAAACCGATTTTTTTAAAGTTTGGAAAATTTTTATGTAAAAATTTAGGTAAAATAGTGTAATATTGATGAAAAAGTGTATAAAAATGGTAAAATAGCAAAAAAACACAAAAAAATGAGCAAAAATTGGAAAATTTGGTCAATTTTCAATTTCCCCGGAGTCGACTCCGGGGCTGTCGGAGTCGACTCCGGAGTCGGAGTCGACCTCCGACAAAAGGCCCGGAGTCGGAGTCGACTTTTGAAAAAGTTGCGACACTGGTCACAATCCCCTCAGTGACGGTTTTTGCCATAACGTTTTTCTGAAACATTCTAGAACAGTGAGCAATAGTTCAAAGGGAGGCTAAATCCCTGGGCTTTTGATTAAGCTCATAAATGCTGAATCTCGACACAAGCATATCGAGATATGAGGATTCTTGTCCCAATTTCTAAAACTTTGGAAAAAGTCAAAACATTGGGACAAAATCCTCATATCTCGATGTGCTTGTGTCGAGATTCAGCATGCATGGGCTTAATCGAAAGCCCAGAGACTTAGCTTTCGTTTGAGCCATTGCTCATTGTTCCAGAATGTTTCAGGAAAAAGTTATGGCGAAAACCGTCACTGAGGGGATTATGACTGGAATGATTTTGACCCGTCCCTGATTTTTCAAACTGTTCTCAACTTTTCAAAAATTTGCATTCCATAATTTTTTCAATCCCCTCCTTTATGCTAAACGCATTCCCAAAATCCCGAACACAATCGATTTCGCCTATGTCAGCTTTTTTGCTCGATTATCAGCAAACAATTGTGCCGATCACCAAATTCGGCGTCTGTGCTGGAACGGAAGGCGACCGCTTATTTTTCGCTCTGAACACCGCAAACTCAGCGACCAAACAATTACGCTATCAGCGAAACGCAAAAATTTGAGGCGCCCACAAAATAATTTGTGGTCCTCGACTTTGCCCCTTTTCTTGCCGCCTTACAAGGCAACAATTGATTATTTCATGGGTTCTTTCCCAAAAAAGGTCCTTTGTTGAAAATTTGAGGCGGCTGGCGCCATTTTTTGTCAAAATTTTGTCCCAAATCGAGATTCTCGGCCTAATTGAGGAGCGAAAGCGTGACTGTAAATAATGAGATAAGCGGTTTTTTGGGGGCGGTGTTGAATTTCCGTTACAATTTTGGCAGCTGTGAGCGAAAAGAGATCCGAGACTCGTGGTTCTTCACAAATTTTGTCCCGGTGGGTGGGTTTTTTTCTAACTGCGTGTGGAAAGTAGACACCGTTAGAGGGCTGTACCTGGTTGCTTTGGTTATAAAACATGTGAGAAGCAGGGGTTTGAGAGAGATTTTATTGTTTAGGTCTTTGCTTCTGAAGAGCAAAGGGTCCTTCTGGAAGAGCGGGAATGTTCGCGTGGTTTTCACGTGTTCCAAGAATTGAAATGTATGTAAAAGGTCGAAATTGATTTTTTAATTTTTTAGAAAAAATGACAGAAAAAGTTTTTGTACTGACATTTTTTGTATCAATTTTCTTCTCGAATCTCACTTATACCATAGATGGTGCGAACACCCACTTGGGGGGTTTTACTTGAAATTATGCCTATTTTTAGTGAAATTCCAATTGTAATCCCATAGATGGATAGTAAAGTACCAGAAATCGTGTTTTGCTGGCTTTTTGACCATATAAAGTGGTGGTTTTTTGGCTCCCAATCGTTTCCTGAAGTCATTCCGGACATCTTTGTTCTTTACACTTTTCAATTTGGTACGAAGTGTCATTTTTGTGAAAAAAGCCACTTTTTGGCCAAAAAACATTTTTCAACCAAAGCATCTCCGAGGCTGATTTTTTGCACCCGGGGGTTTTCGGACGCGCTGATCTCGAACCTGAGGTCATATTCAGGATCTATTATTATGAGGTCGTGATATTTTCACGAGGTCAAATTTTGACGCGGCGAAGGCCGCGGCGCGCAACTACTTTTATATATTAGCTTTATATCAGCTTTATATGGCATCTTTAGTCCACCAACAAAATTTCCACATACCGTACCATATTAAATGTGAATGTTTCTCTTCTCGTATTACGTCTCTGTCGCGGTGGTTACTATCGGAGGAAGTTCCCAGTTCTACAGTTACGATGTGGTAAGTGATCAGTGATCAGAGCCCACATAAATCCTAGCTGGAGCTCTTTAGGTCCCCACCACCCAAAAATTCTCTTATTTGTGCCGTTTGCAGGTCAATCCCGAGCAGGAGATCCTCACTTCCTGGATCAACGAAACTTTTTATGAAAGAGACGGAATTGGTATGGACAAATCTTCGCTCAATATTTATTGGTCTGTTGTCGTGTCTTCGATAGCGATTGGCGCGATTTGCGGCGCCTTGATGACAAAGTAAGAAAAAAGTAGTTCTATATTTGCCGAAAAAGCGGTTTTTTGGCAAAAAGCCGGTTTTTGGCACTTTTTGAGCAGCGGGTCCTTATGGGAGAGGGCCGTATTTTTCAATGTTCCTCCAGGGGAGGCCCGTATTGGGAGAGGCCCATATTGGAAAAAATACGATAATTTGACTTTTCCACAATTTGGTTTCTTGTTTTTGAATGTTCAGAAAATTTTTTAGAAATTATTATCAATTTCGTGATATAAAATTGGATCATAGTTGCTCTAATCAAACCCACTTTGAAGGGTATTTTGGTAATAGAAGCCTCGGGGTTTCAATAATAAGAAGTATGCTTAGGTCCCTCTTGTATACCAAAAATAATCATTGATCCAAAAGTTATCCGAAAAAACATTCTCTTTTTCTCCACAAAAGGTACAAGTATATTATTACACGCTATTTTTAGAGTTCTGGCAGAAAAGTTCGGCCGACGCAATGCTCTGATAGCCAACGGCGTGGTAAACGTTACAGGTGCTCTCATGGAACTTTTCGCAAAATCCGCAGCTTCACCTGAACTCTTGATCATTGGAAGGTTCATATTGGGCGCCAATATGGGTTAGTTATTTTTCAAATTCCCGCCGAAAAGCAAGCTACAATCAAAGATTCTCGAGAAAGGAATAATCTAATCCTTAATTTTGTTACCATTTAAGGACTGAGTTCTGGGCTAGTGCCAATGTATTTGCTGGAAATCACTCCAACAAAATATCGGGGAATGGCAGGCACCGTTCACCAGGTAAAATTATTAGTATTTACCTTAAAGTATAGTACTGTATCGGTATAGTACTAATCGGAGTTGAATTAGCGGCTTTGGTGCCAATGCAGCGAGATTCTAGAAGATTCTGCACACCTTCTAGAATGTTCCAGAACAGGTTTGGCACATTGGCGCCAAAGCCGCTAATTCAAACCCGATTTCTCATTTAATTTGGATCGTAGTATAGATTTTTTAGTATAAATTTTTAGATAGCCGTAGCATTTTCTGACTGGTTCTCCCTGTTACTTGGCCTTCCAGAGGTCTTGGGAAGTGCGAAGCTGTGGCCTCTGGCATTCGGATTCCCAGGGCTACCTGCCTTTATTTTGTGCATTATTCTCCCATTTTGTCCAGAAAGCCCGAAATTCACGCTGATAGCCAAAGGCAGCAGAGAGAGGGCTTTGAGTGATTTGGAGAGGCTGGTAGATAAGAACCAGGCCAAGCTAATGTTTGAAGCTTTGGTCAAGGAAGCGACTTTGTCAGAGGTAGAGTCATTTTTGTAGTGTAAATAACAAAAGTCGCCTTTATCCTGGAAAATGGTCCTTAGATTCGACCATTTTATGATTATTAAAAAATTTTCAAATTCTCATTTCAAATATGTTGTGGATCTTTCAAATGTTAGTTTGAATGAAGAAAATAAAGAAGGAAAAATGTGCTTCGACTGTTTTTTGACGAAATATATGCATCGATCATCCGCATTTCAGGAAGGCACAGGCGGATACAGGGAAATGTTCTCCAAGCAGAGTCTCAGATTTCCATTGTTTATTTCTATATGGATGATGATAGCCCAGCAGTTCACTGGATGTGGTGCAGTTTTTGCTTATAGTACGGACATGTTCCTCGAGGCCCAATTGGCACCGTACGTTCGAGATAGAGAATCAAAACTTGGGTAAAAATCAGCTTTTTAGTGAAATTGCCCGGTACAGTACTTTGGTGCTAGGAATTGGTTATTTCATATTCGCATGCAGCTCCGCTTTCTTGATTGAGCGCGTTGGCAGACGATGTCTTTCAATCTTTCAGCTCGGTTTCGTGACTATGTCACTCACTTGCTTGAGCTTATTCACATGGATTCAAAAATATTCTACGGTATGCCAGCTTACTGTAATTTTTGTGACAAAATGGGTTTCAGAATTGTATTACTTGGCAGAAACTTTTACTTGACAGAAAAATTTAAAAAGCTCGGTTGTGTAGATCCTGAGATGGGTCCGTGATTTTTTGAAAATTTTCGGGACCAAGATGCTCTTTTTTAACGTTCCAGTGACGAAAAATCTGGTCGAATTTTTGTCAAAATCTTGATCTTAAATTTGAATTCAAACCAGGCAAAATAGTTTACAAGTTAAACTTGTATGGGACGCAAAAAAGTTTTTTTGTAATGGGTACTAAAGTTTACGAATATTGGACAGTTGTCCTCGAATGCCCCTTTCGGGGGTATTGGGCTCGGCTTATATCCTCAGAGCAAACTGATTAGGGTTAGTCTAAGATTTAATTCTAAGATCGTACTGTTTAGTCTTAGTCTAGGATTTAATTTTTGGCTTAAGCGCCAGTAAATACCCCTAGAGGGAATTGGAGGAAAGTGGCGGATGGTCAAAAATTGCAAGTTCCCATAGCAAAAATGTATTGAGATTTTATATAGGATTGAATTTTCAGGGCATGTGGGCGAGCTACGGTTCAATCGGATCTCTACTTGTATATATGTGCGTATATGGAGTTGGATCGCCCATTCCTTGGATGATAACCGGCGAAATTTTTCCTACAAAGGTGACAACCACCAAAGCTCTAAGGAAACCATATCTTATCCTAATCCTTATCAATTTCAGTTTCGCTCTGCTGCAATGACTTGTGCGATCTTTGTTTCATGGTCTTTGGTGTTCATAGTCTCATTAGTTTACTTACCTTTCAAACAGGTAATTGGAATACTAACAATACAAATTTTGAATACCGCATTTCCTCTATTTGATTCCATCTTTTAACGGTTCTGCCAAAAAGTGACATTTCTCAAGGTTGGTTTTGGTATTAGTTTTCTATTTTACCCATTCTTTTGGTTTCAGTATCTGGTTTTTCGAAAAACTGTCTTTTTGCAAAAATCGGAAAATAGAAGAACATGAAAAATGACAAAAATTTAAAATTATTTCCGTCTTACAGTGAGAGAAATCCTTGAATATCTCTGTCAAAATTCCCATTCTATATCAATAGCGAAAATATATAGTTTCTTAATACTTACCTTTTAGACCGTTGGTGTGTCACTATCCTACCTGCCTTTCATCATAGTTAGTGCCGTTAGTACCTGCTTTGTTTATTTCATGCTTCCAGGTGAGGAATGTCCCAAGGGTTCATCCAGAAACGATGTAAAGACAAGGGTTCGAAAATATTTATTGCTTGATTTCTGGATGAATCTTCAGTCGATTTTATCTGTTTTTTCCATACAATGCATCGTTTAGAAACAAAAAACAAGCACAGCGAAGAGATCGCAGACGACATTCGCTCTCGCACTAGAACCATGCATTCCATGAGGAGGCGATCTTTGGGCCGAGTAAAAGCCACTTTCAAACGATCGTCCTGGGACGAATCCGAGCCCCTGATTTTAGCCGACTCTGAACTGCCGAATTACAAATATTGCTCGCTTTCAAAAATTTCGAATGAGTCACCGCCACCTCACGAAACGGACTATTATCTCAAGGATGCCCTCCATAGGCTCAGGCTTCAAAGATAATTACTTTTCTTTCCTTTCTCGCTCTCAGGTTTCACAGCTGTTCTGAAGGGCTCAAAAACTTGTCGGGCACAATGCCAAAGTTTGAAATTTTGGAGAAATGGATCTGAAATTCGTCAAAAAATTCAATTCACCTAGCTCAAATAAAAAAATGGGTCCTATCCAAAATTCGAAGTCTGAAGAAAATTTTGTCCTTATCTAATTCCTGTCAAATTTTTCAGAAAAAGGGTTATTTTTAGCATTTTCCAAAGATTTCGAAATTTTGGTCAATTCTTGAAGAAAATGTAATTTTCACTGAAAAGAATGAAATTCATTCGATTATGAGTGAGCTGAAAATTTTGGCATTATGTCCAGCAAGCTTTTAAGATCCTTATTGTGGAACGGCTGTGATTAAATTGTAAAAAGTTTTAATGTAAAAAGTACTATTGTAAAAATGTACATATAATAGTTGGTAAACTCTTTGTTAACTGTTGTCCCACAACGAATTAAACTAACAGAAACGATTCCGAACGCCATTTAATATTTGAGGGTTTAATAATGAGCCTAAATCCCTTCCAGTTTCAGTAATCAAAATTTTGACATTTTAAAATGAGTTATCAAATTTTGCAAAAATAACCTGGTTTTAGAAACCCTCACAAAATTTTGAAGAAGTTGACAGAGAAAGAAAATTTATTTACTCCAGAAATTTAACTATTTGGTAAAGGCATTTGAAATTTCTCGTGAAATTTTGGCATAAATTTGAACGCAAATTCCCATTATTGCGTTTTTGTCTTCAGTCTCATTTTGGTTTTTTACGTATTCCGAATCCAAAATGTCATGGCACAAGCGGCTCTCGTTCGACATACAAGAGAGGTCTCGAAAATGGTCACAGTCCGATTTGTTTCGCGACACGCCCATCAGACTTTTGGGTATGGTTTTGAATATTCTTGAATTCTTCGTCTTTTCATGCTTTTTTCATTTCTGATTTTTTCCGTTCCAAAATTTTTAAACATTGAAAATCATAGGGAAGCCTTTTGTTGCCCTAAAATTTGTCAAATTATTTGGAAGGCTTGCACTTTTAGCGTATGCCAACGAGGTGGGTGAGGCTTTCCGCGCCTGGATGCCAGCGACTGCAGTTTGGCTGTTGTACGTGTTCGTCGTGGGATACGTGGTGGCTGATGCTCTTGACAAAGCCCGCAAGGCTTATATGGTGAGTCATAAGTATGGTTAGTACCCGACATAGCTTGTCTTGAACTAGCCAGTGCTCTGATCCACAGAATTTGTTCGGGTCGGGCCATAATACGGCGCTTCTATGGAAGTAGTGGCCCCAAAATCAATAAGGTCCCCCTATTGATTTTTCAAACTTTTCTCAAAAAATTAATAGGGGGACCCTATTGATTTTTTTGGGAAATTTTTCAAGAATATATTTTTTCATGCCATAGGTCCCTATTGATTTTTTGAAATTTTCTCAAAAAATCAAGGAGGGGGACCCTATGGTATGAAAATTATTTTCTTGAAAAATTTCAAAATCAATAGGGTCCCCCTATTGATTTTTTGGCTTGGGGCCACCACTTCCATAGAAGCGCCCATAATACGCCCGATTTCCGTGGCAGGACCGGAGATTTTCCAACGTTCTAGAAGCCAGGGTTTCAAAAGAAAATTATAGGATTCATGTAAAGATAAAAAGAATTCCAGGATAAGCTATTTGGGATTTGCCTTGGATCGGCTTAGGTCTCATGTCAACTCTGAACTTAGTGGCACTTTTTTAGATAATCTAATGACTTATTCTTCTCTCTGTTTTCTTACATGCTTTCTTTTAGAAAGAGTGCAACGACAAGTCCGAACGAAGAAAGAATGTCGTCCTGACATTGGCTGACACACTAACCTGGCAGGCTTTTGCGTCACTGATCATTCCCAGTCTCACAATCAACCGGCTGTGTGCCATCGCCTTGTTTATGTTCAAAAGGTAAATTCGTTGTGAGAAAAGTAGTGGGAATTGAGCCAAAAAGGTGAAACATGATGAAGAATCATGAAAAATTAATCAGAAAAAGATTCAACCACATAAATGTTTACGTTGAATAATCTGTGAAAAAACATTTCAAATTTCTCCAAAATTTTTGATTTTTTGAAAAAATTTGAAGATAATTTACTTTTTTATGTATAAATTCTCACATGAGACAAAAGTGTAATTTTTTTGTATTTCCCTAATCTAATATACAAAAAATTATTTCAGACTTCTCGGAATGTCGCATCCTGCCGCCAAATTGTTCACCACTGTGCTCGGCTTAGCGGCGATTCCAGTCATAGTAAAACCGATAGACGCGCTTGTGGAGAAAGCCATGGATGCAACTGTGCGAAAACTGTACAAATCTAAAGATGAGAAAGAATCGTTGGAGGACTCTTATGAGGAAATTCTGTGATTGTATTGACATATAATGATATTTAATGGGTATCCAGAAATCATATCTAGTCTGTGACAAGATTATTATGACACATTTTTTATTCAAAATATTCTGACGGTTCATCCAAAAATTACGGCATCCAAAGTATCGAGATTTCGGCGCTTTCAGTTCCGCAGGGATAGTCAAGAATGTGTAAACTTGTACCTTCTTGTTTCCAAAATATATTTTTATTTTGTATTTATACACAATTTTCTTTGAAAGTTAAAATTTAGTATTACTTTTTAAACTAATTATTTTCAGTATTCATTCGATTCTCATTCATTTCATCCGGGATTTTGTATTTATCTGTCTCAAAAATATCTTTCCTATTAAAGTTCACTTAAAGATCTCTTCCTACGGAAGCTCGTGAATATTTCCCTTTGCAACTTTCATGTATATTTTCTTTCCTATGATATAATCTCTGAACTTTTTCAGCGTGCTGATAAATTTGTACATTGTCATAATAGTCAATGATTGTATGTTAATAAAAAAATTTACCCTGGAAAATGAATGTTTCCTCCTATCGGAAACTTTTGACTTTAAATGACGAGAGTAAGAGGGTGGTAAGAAGCGGCCAAAAGCCGACAAATGGCTCATTTGGCCCTTTTTTGGAACGATGGACGAATTCTAGTCAAACTGGTACCAATTCAAACGAAGTAAGTTCATATTGATATGATATGTTTTATGGAATATTCCATGGAATATATGGAAATCGATTAAATGAATCTCGAATAATAAATATTGAATATATAGCAAAAATGTTTTCTGAGTTTACGGGTTAGCGTGAATTTCTGCTGCGACTCTATGGGCACAGTACCATATGCGCAGAGAGACGCCGATCACCGTTTGAATTTGCGCGTTTTAAACTTTTGGCGTAGAATGTGTGCAGTAAGTCCAAAGGCAGTTACCGTATTCCCTGTAATTACTACCCCGGGGTAATAATTTTTCAAACGAGCTCCAGGGGGGGTAATAATTAGAGGGGGGGTAATAATTACAGGAGGGGTAATAATATTTCAATATCGCCGCGCCGGAGGCGCGGCGAAAATTTTGAGAATTTTTTACGAAAAGCTAAAATTTTTCAGTGTTCTGGGGTTGAATATTTCAAAAATTTATCGTCAAAATTTACCTTTTTAGCTAAATTTCTGAAACTTTTTCGGATTTTTGGCAAAGTTTCTCGAATAATTTTCAAAATTTAAACCATTTTGAATTGGCGGCCGAAATTATTTGGTCAAGATTTGAATTTTTCTAATTTATTGTCAATATTTTACTAATTTTCGTGAGATTTTTATGAAAGTTTACCATTTTCTGAATGATTTTAAAATGAATCTCTTAATTTTTAAGCGCATTTATTGCTCTGAATCATTGTTGACTATGAATTTTACTTTTTTCGCTATATTTCTCAAATAATTTTCAATATTAGTTTTCATAAGTTTGAATCGCTTTAGAATTTCGATACTGAGCGTAAAAGAAGCACATTTCGATTGCTCCGTTTCATAGCTCACGTGAACGGTGCTAGTCTACAGGTACTCAGAATGACTTGTGATAGAATAGTCTTTGCTAATCATGCTGTCGTATCTCATCATATGAATAAATTTTAGACGCACAGTAGTGTTATGGAGACCTTAATGAACCGCATAATTTTTCGTTTTTATTCGAAAATACGAATTTGTTTTTCTATTATTCTTATAACGGAACAAAATAAAGGTCTAGTAAAAATAATACAAAAACGGAATTCTAAAAAGTTTAAAAATTTTAAACTTTAAGTAAAAACTAAATTATATTTTTATTATATTTTTGGCAATTTTCAGCAGATTTTTAAATATATTGCTTAAATTTGCCAAAATTTTGTAAAATTTTGAATAATAATATCAGATTTAAATCCCTAAAATTAACTTTACATAAAAATGTTGTAAAGGAATTTTCACAAAAGTTTTACCTTTCGTTGAAGTTAAAACTAAAAAGCAAAACTTCCTAAAATTTTGCTACATTTTTGCAATATTCTGCAACTTTTAACCACAATTTGGCAAAAAATGTGGCAAAAATATACATTTATCTAAAAAAAGTACAAAATGGACTGAAATGTCTAAATAAATAATAAAAACGAGAACAGAAATAACGGTTGTTTCCATCGTCTTTCTCATGTTTTCTCAAAATTTGGCCAATTTTTGGCCACATTTAAGAAAATTTTGCAAAAAAAAATATGGCAATAATCTAAATTTAAGCTAAAAGCAGTAAAAAATAGACTAAACTGTCTATATTTTGTCTATTTAAGTTTGAAATACGAAATCATAGCTAAAAACACAACAAAAATAGAAAATTTGGCTTATTTTTGGCACATTTGGGGGGGGGGTAATAATTACAGGGGGGGTAATAATTAGAGGGGGGGGTAATAATAAATCGTTCGAGCTCAAGGGGGGGGTAATAATTAGAGGGGGGTAATAATTTCAGGGGGGGTAGCAATTACAGGGAATACGGTATTGTCTTTCTCTCACTTTCTAATGCTCTCTCTATTTTCTTAGACTATCATCAAGAGTAAAAAATCATGCGCTCTCCACCCAAATTCAAATAGTGATCGACGTGATCGTACGCACAGACAATACTGATCTATTCGCTCCGCTTGACGAGCACTGGTGCCAATATTCGAATGAGGAATGCCCCAAGTGGAGCGGTGAGCAGAATGCTCAGAACAGCCACGGTTAAAATGACAGTTGCTTCTTCTCGAAATTGGTATCGATCCTTATCAGAGTGAGCCAAATCCAGCAGTATGGGGCCAAGAGCTGCCTAAACGCTTGATTGGAACATTATGTATTTCGATGATTGAGGGTAGAAGACAATTTGGTTAAAAAAATCCAGCTGAGATTTTGAACAGCTACAGATTTTCGATCCAAACTTGAGATCAGACTTAGCGCAGAACCGCTTCCTGGCGTTTTGCCAATTCCTGTAGCCAAAATTGGCAGAATGCCAGAAACTAATACTAGAGTATATCCAATGCCAAAACTGGCATCGATATTTGGAATAATAATTTAGTGGAATACCTATAAAAGTATAAAATCTCGCCAATTTCCCCCAATTTTCTCGAAATTCTCTATCGATAATAGTATTTCGTCATACCTGAACCGTGGCTTTAGGAAGCCAAGCGATCGCAACAAAAAGTCGTTCCTTTTTATTTAAGTTGGCGCCCAAAGCAGACATATAAGCCACAAGGGTTCGAATGACGAGTCCAAAGATCAACACAAGTAGTCCAAGTGAGATGGTGGAAAAGTTTTTTTGCTGAAACAAAACCGATTGATAATTACGAAAACTAAGTAAAAGTTCATATGTTTCGGTATTCTCGAACATATCGAGGCAATGATTCACCTTATCGAAATGGAGTTGAAAACCGATCAGCGAAAAGAGAAGAGGCTGACCGAAATACTCCCAAACAATCCGAAATGTTTCTTCCTGAGGCAAACTTTTTTCAGGATCAACATCCAGAGTATCCTAAACAAATTTATGTGAAGATTATTGTACTTTTACGATATGAAACAATTTTTTTAACCTTAACAATCGGGCTCTGCATTTGACGCCATTTTCCGACAAGCGAAAATGGAAACGGCTGGCCAAACCTGTCCCATTCAACCCTGAAGTCTCCCTTTGACCTTTCAGTTTTGCGCCATTTAAACGCAGCCACAAACGCAGACACAATAACAGCCAGAGGGCCGATGCTGTCCACGTTGAGAACTTCTGCGCCGAAAAATATTGCACATGAAATGGAAAGAATGAGAGATGTACGACGGAAGTGAAAATCTTCGGAACCGGAACCAGGAAAAATGCTTAGTAAAAGGCCTGAAAATTATTGAATGGTAAAAATTCAAATTCGAACATTTGGAAAGGGCATTGTAAACTCAACAAAAAATTGACATATAATGAGTAACATCAGTTTTATGGCCAACGGAGTGAAAAGTGCCCAAAAGGCAATTTCATCACCTGTTTCATCAAATATTGCGCTATTGTAAGGCTAGCATTAAGGATCGACGGAAATTGGAATTAAGGTGACAGGATTTGTCCAGAAACTGCGTCAATCTAGTTTTCGGAATTTTGTCACATTTTTCATTTGCCTGAACGCCGTCAGCGTTTCCGGACTTGGATACATTCTTGAGTCTTTCGTTTACCTAAAGCAACTCCGATGACACAACCACCAAAGACCTCAGCCAAAG
Source organism: Ditylenchus destructor (assembly GCA_022814885.1). Taxonomy (NCBI): domain Eukaryota; kingdom Metazoa; phylum Nematoda; class Chromadorea; order Rhabditida; family Anguinidae; genus Ditylenchus; species Ditylenchus destructor. The sequence continues at coordinate 71,688 of JAKKPZ010000061.1, forward strand.
CTACAAGTATTTGTTTCCCGATGTAAAGAACTTGAGTTGAGCCTAAAGCATTTGAATTCAAACAGATCGTCTTGCATAGATTTTTCTAGTGGAAAATCTTCTAGAATATTCTAGAAGTAAAAACGAACGCACCAGGTGCCTTGACAATCGCCAAAAGAGATGAAAACACTGTTATTGCGTACACGTCATCAAGACTCGCCGCAGCGGTCACCAAAGTCGGGATGCCTTCGGTTACTCCAAGTTTCTTTTCTTGCAAGTCAAGCATTCCCGGAACCACAACCGCTGGAGAAACAGCCGCCAACACAAAACTGAAAGACATAAAATTTATAAGCTGAAAATTTTGAATACTTACCCGAGCAAAAGTCCGTAAATGGGCTTAAACCCGAATAATATCCAGGAAGCGAAACACACGGCAATGGCCTCAAGAGTGCAAGGTAGAAAGGTCAGGCGAAGACAAACACCCTGGAATTGATGACTGGGTAAAAAAGTCTGACTTTTCAGCGGCTATACCAGGCGGAACGAATTTCGCGGAATTTTATTCAATTTTTATCAACACAATGTATTTTATTCAGCGGCTATATAAATGACAATTTGCGCGTTTCCGGGATTTTTGAAGTCCAAAAAGTTTATAAGCTCCGAAAATACCCTAGGGGTATAGGATGTCTTCATGAGTGTTCTTGAGACAAGAATGTCTCCTCGGTGATATTCCTATATTCTCCTCTCAAAAAATCATCTTCAGTACTCATTCAGTCATATTTTTCGCTCATTTTGGGACCTGGAAGACAATATATCCTGGGGGCATGGGAAGTCTCGTTGTAGAAAAATTTCGAGTAATAGTGCTGGATACCTTGGAATACAACGCGGACGTCGATTTCCAGGATATTTTTAAGACTGAAAAATGGGGTCTAACCTTAAAATTAAACTTTGCTTAAACGCAATTCCTGGAAGATTCAAAATAGTTTACGTTCAAAATTACCTTCAGTCTTTTTAGAGCGTCCGGATCGAGTCCCAATCCAGCTCTGAGCAATATTATCAGAAAAGCAAATTTTCTGAGAAATGCGCCAATTTCTGGTAAAAAGTAAAAGAGAGGCAGGCCAATGCTGCGAATGAGGATTCCAGCCAGAAGCATGCCTGAAACATTTTTTTCAAATAATTTAAAAATTTTCAAATAAGTCACTTTTTGCCCCAAACGGTCACTCTGTGCAAAAATTAACGAAAAATGGGAAATCTACGAAAAAGTTACTCCTAAGAGTAAATTTTTACGAAAAATGGACGTTTTTAGAATATTACTTCTCGAAAATTTGGCAAAAAGAAACAAAAATTATTCCAGGTACGCTTTTTGCCTATTTTTGGAGCTTATGTAGTGTGAGTATATTTTTACCGGGTATATTTTGCCCATCGGCATTTTTACCGCGCCGCAATGTGTTCACTCAAAATAAAGGTCATCCGAAATATTTACTCACCCAAAAGTGGAGGCATTCTCGCCAGACCAGCAACTCGGCCCAGCACACAGGCTATAGACCAAAGAACGAAAAGGGACGTAACAGACACAAAAATTGTCTGCTCCGAGCCCGCATTCAAGAATGACGCATTATGCACTTGTGAGATAGTCTCTGTTAGATTGTTCGAAGAAGAGTGAAACTTGTCCAGGTACTTCGAGAATTCTTGGTAGAATATAGCGAGAATTGAGGTTATAGAGGCTGCGGAAAAAACGGTGAATGTAGCGGCGGAATTCATCTAAACCTGAACACTGACTGCACTCTCAATGATATTATCTTAAGTGCACTTTTATGGGTGAACTTTGCACTTTTACCATTTCAGGCCAAATTAGTCATGATCTATGAATCATCTAAAGTTGAAGCCCACAGACTGATAATGCTTACCGCTTTTGGTACCATGGTATAAATCGAGACAAAATAAAGCTGATACTTTGCCATCATTGATGCCATTATTGGCCATAGGCCAGAGTAATTTGTCACTCGGATACAGGGGTCACTGGAACTTACTTACTTTGAAAGTTTTCTTTCATTCAGAAATTTTTCATAAGTCTTACAATAGAGCTCAAGTGTTTCAAAAGTCGGAACAATTTTATGGATATTCTTGAGAAGTTTCTCGAACTTGAAAATGGGAATTTGAAATTCTTCGAAATCTCAAAAAAACTTTTAAAATTTCTGAAAATGAAAAATTTTTGTAACTTGTGGTTAAAACTAACATTTTTATTCTTGACAAATCAAAAATGTGATAAACAACTAAACTTCCGACCTTTTTCTGTTTCCAGAAAAGAAAAAAGTAAGTGCGAAACGGTGTGGACTTTAGAAAAAGTCCTCGTGCCTACAACAAAAGAATAGTGTTTGCATAGCCATTAAATATCGCAGGTGCACTGTGTCATCAGGCAAAATGTTGCGTAGTTTGGTGCGAGAATGCTCGCAGCAATCACAGTATTCAAAGAATTTGTTTTGATCAAAAATGTATCCAAATTTTGGAAACTTTCCAGATCTTGAGGTCTTTATGCGTACAATATAAAAAAAATGTTTACTCCCAAAAGAAGTGCGTTATGTGATTTAAGGTACTATTCTATTATCAGAGAAGGAAAAATTTGATCAAAATCAACGTTTATCTAACGGTAAATTGGTCCACAACCAATATTTTAGACAGACTATCAATTTCACGAAAAGATTATTCGTGTAACGGAAGTGGGTCTTTTTTGTAACAGATTAGGCATTGGCGTTGTGCGCAAATCGTTATCCTTAGGCACACCTTAGGCTTAGCCTTAGGCATTAGGCTCGGGCTTAGGCTGACCCTTTTCAGGGGTAAATCCATAATTATTGTTTGAATCCCTGATAAATCTGTTACAAGAAGACCCACTTCTGTTACATCGAAAACCCTCGCGTATCAATTTCGGCTTCTTTCCTTGTTTACGAATGGTCTAAAAACGTAACGTAGAATTTTTCAGGATTTAACCCTATGAAATTACTCGATAAATGATATTTATTCATAACAAATAATTTGCAAATCCATAGACCAAAAATGGTATTGTCATAAAATTCATCGGGATTTTTTTTGCAAATATGACATTTTCTTATTCGGATTTGAGCAAAATCTCGCCATCTAGAAATGAATACCAGACACGTAGAAAACATGTGGCGTTCCGTCGGCTGTAGTTTGCACATAGACATCGGGCATTCCGGCGTTCTTCATTTTCTGTCTGATTTCATCAATCTCATTGCTCACTTCGACCATTTCACCTTGCACTTTAGACATCTTAGCTTGAACTTGCGACCTTTCAAGCTCAGCTTGCCTTTGGACATTCTGCATCTCATGTTGTACCTAAAACGGGAATAATAAATGAAAAATGATACCGAGAAGTTTTAAGAAGAGTTTTCTCATAGTTTGTACCGATTTGGAAAAGTGAATGAAGAATCCTAATTTGGCATTCAAAGGAAAAGTTAGTCCTACCACGATGGATCGATGAGTAAATTGTGAGTTAGCCTATTTCGGTCTATGCTCGGTCTCTTTTTGATCTAGGATTATTGCTGTCTTTTTTGTCGATTTAGTACCAAAGATTTTAAATTTTTGATTCATTTTATAAATTTTCAGATCCCTGTAAATTTTCACACAAAATTTTGGCTTTTACCCAATTTTTATTCATTTTGCCCAATTTTTTTCAAAATTAGAGAAACTTGAAACATTTTCAGATCGAAATTTAATCATTTTAATTTGCTAATTTCGACGCATTTTCCTTAAAAATACGTTTCCCAATAATAAAAAATAAAATTGGTGACAATCCTAAAACGCAAGAATTAGTGGCCAAAACAGACCGAGCATAGACCAAAATAGGCTAATTCGCAATTTACTCATCGCGGTGGGACTAATTATCCCTTTGAACTTTGCTTCAGAATTATTCATTAATTTTTTCCAAAACATACGCATATTAATGTGTTCACCATAGGGTTAATTGAACTTTTGAATTTAAACCTCAGAATCACAATTTTTCACAACAATAACACCTACTTTAGCCATTTCCCTCTGAGCGCCCGCCATCTTTGTCTGCACCTTCCCCATTTCCCCCTGCGCGGCAGATATACCTGACCAATCACTGCGCCGTCCACAACTGCCCATTTTAACCCCGATTGCGTTCATTTCTCTACCGTATTCATTCATAGTTCTTCCAATGGCTTCCATTTGTTTGGATATGTGATCGACATTGCCTCCAATTTTGTCCATTTCTTGCCCGAGGCGGTTCAAGTTGACCGAAAGCTCTTCCATTTTGCTGTTTTGTGCGTTCATTTCACTTCTCAGATTTTCCCATTCGGGATTGTTTTCATGCTTTTCCTTCCCTTGCAAGCCCCAGGATTTCTGGATTTTGGACACGATATCCTGCGTCTTCTCCTTCGCTTCCTTATGCTGATCTATTGGTTCCCAGTTTCTAGCATTCCAGTAAGACACACCTTTCGATGGCGGTTCTACCTAAAGTTAGATGTCACCTGAAGTTTCCAGAGGGTACGCACGAATAAACTTCAGCGCGAACAATCTCGTAAGCATGTTGAGAGTTTCCCAATTTTGAGCAAATGCGCTCAAAATTGTTCTTTGGACCTTGGAAGATGTATATTTTTTGTATTTAATTTCTTCTCAGTAATTTCCCCCAGGTAAACTACCTGGGTATTTTGCACCAGGTGGTACCGTACCCCAGAAATATCAGAAGAATTCCGTCCTGTGATAATTTCACCCACACAGCTCTATGGTGGGAAGTTTCTTAAGCGAAATTCTCTCAGAGAGTCTTGTCTCATGTCTTTTATAATCAGACCCCTGAGTGTTTGGGCTCCGATCACAGTGGCCGTGGGCCTTAGTTGGCACTTTCTAGTTGTCTGCCGTCTTTTCTTAGGCGTACTGCTTTAGGGCAAGCTATGAGACTCGCCATTGAGAGCCAACCTCGATATGGCCAAGCCGATATTGAGAGCCGACTTCATAAGTCACCATATATGGATGACTTTTTCCTATTCTAACGACCAACCTGGACCCCGAACATAGAGTTCGTGATGACAGCAGCAGACGATTATGGCACTCTCTCACTGTCTGCGATCTCTGCTGAGAGATACTACTTTAGGGTAACCAACTTTTCGGCCACATTTTTCTTTAACCCTTCATTTCCCAGTGTATCTTAAAAGATACGCATCGAATTTTCTAGAATTTCGAGTGTAATTTAAAACTCTATTACGTTCCTCTTTGTTTATTTATGTCCTTTGAGTAGTAATTAATAGATCTATACCAAATTTATAATTTATGTTTTTAAAATTTAAAATTTCTGAATATTTTCATTCGACCACCTCGGGTTTTCCCGAACATACCTCACTTCAGGTAATATTTTTTTATATCTACGCTAACGGAAATATCTTGTGTTTTATGGTTTCTATATATTTATGACTTGTATTTTACGTATAAATGAGAAAAACACAAACTTTCTTTACAGAAAATGAAAAAAATGCAAATTTTAGTTTGAGTATCTTTTGAGATACACTGGGCACCATTCGGGTCAAATGCTCCTCTTGTGCCCAGTGTATCGAGGTCGAGATTTCGCGCAGGTGCGCATCTCGCGCGGGTGTCCCAAGAGCAAAGTTGCTTTTTTCATCCTTATAAGCAACTTTTGCGTTAGGATCACCGCGCGAGAAGCGTTATTTGCATGGAATTTGGATGCGTATCTTTTGAGATACACTGGGCACAAGAGGAGCATTTGACCCGAATGGTGCCCAGTGTATCTCAAAAGATACGCTCCGAAAATACGGGAAAATGGTCGAATTTCAAAAAAATAATATTTTTCCCGTTATCAGGGACCCAAATGGGCCCTGTATACCAAAAATCAGCTAAATTCTACGGACGGGCAATGAAGGGTTAACACTCTCTCTCTTCTCCAACACCTAGATAACGAGCATCATGCTGGGGCTGTTGGAGTCAACTTGAGGAGTTGCAGTCTGCAGACTCCCAGGTTTGGACTCGAGAGCCCAAGCCTCTGCAGGCTGAAGTGGTGTGCACCCAGGGCCCTAGTTTCATATTGGTAAATCTGGTAATTACCAGGGGTCCAGCTTTTGGAAGGAGAAAAAAATCAAAAGGGGGGACCAAAGGAAATTTTTCGGTGGCGTGCACGAGAGGAGAAGAAAGAAAGGAGAAAAAGGAAGAAGAGAAAAATGCACCCCTAAGAATGCACTTGGAAAAAAAAGTACCAGGGGTTCAAAAAACCTGAAACTAGGGCACTGTGTGCACCGATCACAGTGAGCGTGGACGATGGTTGGCGCTCTCGCCGTCTGCAGTCTCTTCTTAGGCGTACACCTTTAGGCGAAGCCAACCGTTCGCTCTCAGTCGTCTCCGTGTACCTTACCACAGCACCTGTAGCCTATATTTTGCCACGACATAACGATAGTCCACTTTCGGCAACACAAAGAAATGGTGACAGCCATGGACGACAGTATAGTTCGCTTAGGCTTAAAACACAGACTGCAGTTGAGTGCGGACTATCGATTTCGAAAAATAATTTTATCTTCTGCAAAAAGTTGGGAGCCGATGTATCGAGATTCTAGTTACCGCTTAGGTTTTGACTGTTTTGAATTGGAAATAAATTTATGAATGCAGTTTGTATCATTTCTAATTTAGTATTAGCCATTTCGAACGTAGAAAAAATAAACTTACCGTATTTGCTCTAATTGAGCACTCGGGGGCTTAATTATTTCAATCTCGCAATATAATTTTGGCAAAATTTTTCCCTAACCTCTCATTTTTACATGCTATTTCTCATTCTGTAGTAGGTTCAACATTAGATGGGTGACTCAATTATAGGGGTTCAATTAGAGAAAATACGGTACTTGAAATTAACGGATCATACAAAATTTTTGTTCCAATATATGAAGAAATACTATTGACAGATAACAAGAAATGATAGCAGGAGTGCCGCCGCTACGCCGCGGCTTCGATAGGTTCGTAGCAAATCGTACACCTAGTCACGCTTCGCACAGACTGTCGTTGAGTGCTGTCTATCTAACCTCGAAAACACCATTTTGCCCATTGGGAATATAGATTTTTATTTAAATTTAATTATCAAAGCACAAAAAATTGTTGCCATATAAAGAGTACTATTCGCACATGATAGGATATATAGCGTTGTTTCATATTAGTTATTCCGCCTTCAGCTTCAGACTTTAGCTTCACAAAAGAGTGTCGTGAATCTTGACGGAAGCCGCGCAGCTTTTCCCGGAAACGGCGATTGGAGCGAATCTGTGGCTGGCGTTCAGCTGTGGTTTTGTGACAATTGGAGCCTGGATCACTGATATCGGCCTTCCGTTTGAGTGACCGTAAAAGTTGATGTTCCTGGAATGAAAAAAAGTAACTGTTACATGAAATCGAATAAAATTAAGGCTAGAAATTTTTTTCGGAAAAATTTTTGGACCGAATTTAGCAAATAATTCGAGATCGGCCTCATTTTAACCTACAAAAATGGCTTATGTTGTCCTATCTGACAAGTTAAGCAGCTTTGGGCTTCGTGAAACATTTGGAGATACAGTCTAAACTAGAGATCGGCCGATACCGATATATCGCCGATAATATCGGTTATATCGGTATCGGTAACGGTTTTTCAATTTTTCGAAAATATCGGTTCGACCGATATATCGGTATCGGTATCGGTAAAACAGGCCACCGATACCGATATTTTTATATCGGTATCGGTTCGAAAATTTTACGAGAATATCGGAAAATAGTCAGAATTTTCATTGAAATTTTTACCAAACTAGCCATATTTTTTACAAAAATTTCGCCTGCGGCGCTATTTTGGTTAATATTTTGGTCAATATTTTGTGAATGTGATTAATGCAAGATTTGTGATTAGTGCATCGAAGTAACCCCAAAAACAGTTAGACGCGGAAAATATTTGCGACTAAAAAATAGTCGAAACCGAGACCGAATTTTGAAAGAGAAAAAAACACACAAACATCAAAAAAGCCATTGTTCAAAAATCGATTTTTTTGGCAAAACCATGTGGTCCCCCCTATGGAAAAAAACAAATTTTTTCAGATTTTTCGCAAAACATGTTTTTAGGGGTATTTTGATGCGCTGATTCCGAATCTGCAATTGATTTTTTCGTATCGCGCCAAAAATGACCATTTTTGGGCCATTTTTGACCAAAAATGGCCATTTTTTGAAGAAAATAGCGGTTTTCTCAATTTTCGTGGCGGGACCACCTAAAATCTGACCTCATATTCGGATTCCCCGCATCGAAAAACCCCTATATAGGTGAAATCGGCAAATTTCCGAACACCGGCCCAACAGAAACAGTAAAAATTGATCAAAATTGCGAAAAAATGAACAAAAACATGAAAAAATAACCAAAAAGTGCAAAAGAATGAACTAAAACCCGAAAAAATGACAAAATAAGGGCAAAAATGCAAATTTTTTGACAAATTTGACTCATTTTTGGTCAAATTTGAAAATATCGGTAAAAACCGATACCGATATATCGGTATCGGTTCTTCAATTTTCTGAAAATATCGGTTCGACCGATATATCGGTATCGGTAAAACGGTTTGGCCGATCTCTAGTCTAAACTCGTTTATCCGAATCAATTTATTTAGCCGATTTTGTTCAGATAAGTGAAATTCGGATAAATGGAATTTGATAATTACCGAAATTGAACTGGCGCCCAAAATTTTTGGCGCAAATTCCAATTTTAAAAACTTTTTTCTATTTTTGCCCGAATTTTTGCAAATTTTGACAAAATATGCAAAAAATTGGCCAAAAAAAGCAAACTCTTTAGTAAAATTTCAAATTCGCGCTAAAAATTTCAAATTTATTTCCTTACCGATCATTTACGGGAATATTGGCATCAATTGTGCTGAAAAGCTGGGCTTGACGCGTTTCATTGAGCCGCTTCTCACGCTGCATTTCTTCTATCAGTCTCGTTTTGGCACTGAGTTCCTGAAAATTAACCCTTCATTGCCGGAGCTATATACAAAGGACAGAATGTCTGCAATACCATTAGCTTTCCTTTTGGTGAGCAGTCTTTATCAAAATCATGATGTCTGCCATTGTTTATTTCTATTTTCTATGTGATCAATTTACAGACATACTCTTTGTATGAATAATGAACACTCATTTGTTTCTTTCTTTTTGTGAAGTCTTTAGCAAATTAACAGCGTATCCGATCGGATACACTCGGCAATGAAGGGTTAAAAGAGGTGAAAGGAAAAAGAATCCAGAATGTCACGTAAAACGCCAAATCCAAAATTTTCTCAGGTACTCAGCTCACCTCAACCAATTTTTGGTGTTGTTGTTTATAAAAATTGATGGTAGCCTGAGGCTCTGGAGACGAGTTATATGACGAATTCGAATGATTGGTCGAGGCCGATGAGCAGGTGCCGGTTCCGTCGGAATTGCTTTTTGAGTTTCCATTCTGGGACGGAGGTGGTGCCACCTGGTTCCGGATGCCCATGTTGGCATGCGTGGGAAAGCCGCGCTCACTGCTGGCCATCAGACTTTTCATGCGTCGGCCAAGCTCTGTGATTTGGGCGCGATAAAAGTTCAACTTTTGTTCGTGCACTGCTGAGTCCTGGAACGAATTTTTATACTTAGCGTTACACTTATCACACATCGGATCTAATGTCATTCAAATTGGCGCCATTTCAGTTTAGCCCCTTTATAATGAGTCTTAACTTTCAAAAATTCTATAGAAAGAACGAGAATTGTCCAGAAAGTTTGCTTTTGGGCAAAAATTTGTACAATTCCTTTTTATCTTTGCCGTTTCGGGCAGGCAACGATTTTTCTTTTTTACGACATTTTACAGTTTTTTACAATTTTTCGCCTTCTTTTGGACGCAAGAATACATCACTTTGCACTTTTAGTCGATTTTCCCAGTTTTGTACTTTTGCCAGCTTTCTATTCTTGTCATTGTCCAGGACAAAGAACGTTTTCCCACATTCTTACAAAAGTTGCAATGACGATATTTTTCGTGTTCCAAAATGAAATCATATTTCCGACCAAAAATACCAAGTTTCCAACAATCCATGTGCTTTTTATTTGCACACCTGACTCTTGAGAATAGAAATGCTCTCTGGCATTTCCACGAGGTATCGACAGAACCAATCCTTGGACTCTTGAGTAAAAAGCCAGAAAGTTTACTCAAGGACTGCAGGGTATTTTTCCCGAGAATTGAAATGAAGCCAAGAAATGGGATAAATGCCCTGCGGGCAAAAATGTTTCATATTTGTTGTTCGATAAAAACAAAATTCGAGACAAACACTCACCAAAGCGACCATTCCCTTGTCGAGCATTTTCCGGCGTTTTTCCAAACTTTCGACACGCTTCTCGAACCAATCCAGGAGACTCTGCGTAGTTTCCATTCCCTTGCGAACCACGCGGTATTCCTCGTCAAGCAATTGCTCGTGCTTGGCCTAAAAGGTCAAAAGTTAGTGCTTTGGAATGGATTATGATTTGGAGGTAATTTTAAGTTGGCGCCAGTTTGAATTTTTTGGTTTACTTTGAAAACTGGAAGTTAAAAATGAATTTTTCAAAAAATCAAAAATATTTTTGGAAGGAAAGAGCTTTGGTTTTTGGTATTCTGCCCAAAAGGCCTGAGGATGTTTGAATGACCAGGAGACGGAAAGACCAACAATGGTCTTCCCTTTCGGACAAAATCCTCCCATGGATGGAACGTTAACCTTTTTCTCGTTGCAATTTTATTTTTAATGCAAAAATTAGTTCACTACTGCTTCAAAAATAACTTTTTTGTTCTAATGACAAGAAGAAAGATAATTGGCGGCAAAATGTTTTCATTTAAAAAATAAAAAAGTTAATCCGGAATAAAAACTTTGTTCCATTTAGCAACAGTAAAAAGTTGCATAGTGTTATTCTCGGATGTTGGAGAGATATTGATATAAAAGTGCAAGTCATTCAACTTTAAAGTACATCACAAGCAGAGCTTGTGATGTAGATTCGCGTAACCCGAAAACCCCATAGTGTAAAAATATTGGCAGAAAAACATAAAGATGTTAGAAATGCCCTTTTTTATGTATACTTCCATAAGTTCAAAGTTGTACTCTTGGCAGTGATGTCAATATCTAAAAATGGAAAACTTTCTATCATTTCTTCTGGGACATTCTAGAAGGACTAGTAGTGGATCATGTAGTGACGTATGCTATGTGAAGTACAGCACATGCTATAGCGTCGTTTCGGTCATTGCGTGAGTAACTGTGAATGAAGTGAAACATGTACTCCATTCAAGCATTCACCTCATACGTAAGTCGTGTCTGTTACTTACCTCATTCGATCCCGAGAAACTAATTTACCTTTAGCTTCGATAGACTATCGCATGCGCTTACTATGCACTACATGGAACACCGCTTCAGACAGACTTAGGCCTATATTACCAGATTTGGTCACGGCTTCACCTCATTGTTCCTTGTCAGTCAGTCTATAAGCCCTGCGGGCATTTGTCATAAATTTATGTTGCGAGGTCTTCCTGTCAAAATTTGTACACTCCGAGATTTTCCGGATATCTGATTCTAAAATCAAAGTACTCTTAAACTTCTTCATTCTTGTCTACATTCGAGACACTCGAAAGACAAACTCCTCTGGACAAGTATGTAGAAAAAACGGCGGAAAAATTTTTTCAGGATCATCCGGATTTCAGGATATGGATCCTGGCAAAATTATGTCAGAGAGCTCTTATTAGAGGTGCTAGCCGGATTTTCAGTACATTTTTTCTAAGAGTTCAGGAGTATCTATTTCTCATGCCCTCTGGCTACGGCCAGCCCTTAGCTCAAGAGTTGAGGTCTTTAGTCACATTTATAAACTTTGGTGACATTTCCTTTGATTTTTCTAAAATATTGCGCATTAAACTCTAGAACATTCCATTCAATTCAGAAATTTCGCTCTCGTACGTCAATCATTTTCATTGTTTCGCAATTTTCCCAAAATGATAGTTTTTAACAATACCTTCAACCTTTTTAATAGTTCATCTCACGTATATGGCATTCGGTTTCCGGCCATTTCTTTACCTGTTTGCGTCCAATTCGGAGGTGTGAGAAGTTGAATCTTGAGAATTTCAATCAACTTTTCAAGAATTGCCCCGAGTTGCGCGAAATTGCGGGGCCTCACCTTTACCTGTGGGAATTTTGAAATCGCATTTCATTGTTAGTCGAGAATGGGCCGTGTGAAAATCACCGAGAACTTGCCAGTTTTTGAAAAATAGTATTCGCCCACACCAATTTCCTGTTATCGGATGTGGATCGAGTGGTATTTTGTAGCGTTGTACTGTATAGATTCCAAAGAAAATGTAAACACGTCACGTCATTCCCGAGTATATATGTCACATGCTCATTGAACCTGAGGCTTTGTATTCAATAATTATTTTGGCTAAGAACGAAAGTTAGCAGATTTTGATATCAAGTAGCTTTATAAGAGAAAAATGTTAATTTTGAGCATACGTCATGTGTATGTCCTAAGGACATTTGTCATGTATTATGCTTTCCGGTCATCTCCTGTCAAGTTTTTACCACTAGGTTCTACGAGATTGCCGATATCAAATCTGATACATTTATTTTGGCTATCTCTTTATTTGATCAACGGGACGATGTGTGTGGTCTAATATGGCAACACAGTTGTACTTAGGTTATAGTTGTACTTTGTGCATATACAGCTAAATTTGTTTATTCTGTCACATTTTGCATTGTTCTCACTTATTTGACACTGATGATTCATCAGACGATTTGGTAACATTTATCTTCATTCCACACATTCCATTAAATGTCACAACATCCCACAAATTTTATAGATTCAACAAATTCGGTTCAAAAATTCGGCACATCCAGACATTTTTCAAAGCTCAAAGCTCAAACATCAAAACATCATAATCCTTCCTCCTTCGCATTGACGCAATTCCTTAGCAATTTTGATCTCGATAAAGATCTAATAATTTCTCGAAGATTTTTTCCTGGTAATTTTTCTAATAATTCTATTCACAATCTAAAAGCGAAAACTATCACATCACTTCCTGCCATAAAACATATCATTTTATGCCACATTACCACCCACTGACTACCACCTTTCAGGATTGCCACCTCTTTTTAAACACCACAATTATTTTACAATTTTCTCAGGATATCACGCAATCCGCTGAACAAAACAGTTGTTTCTAGAAGGTTATATAATTTCGCGGAATACTCAGAATTGGTATTGAGAAAAAAGATGAGAATATAAGCTGAGATATAAAATCATTGTTTTTAAATCTAACATTCTGTGCTCGATATAGATCAAAGATCACGGAGAGAAAAATGTCTACATTCATCACAAATCCACACCCACGTGTCCGGAAGTCAATTAAAAAAGTAAAAACATGCCTAAACACGAATCACAAATAATTTTCATACTATAAAAGGATGCATTCGAATTAACACATTTTTCCTTACTCGCTACTTAAGCACATTAAGACGTCAGTGGTGATTAATCCGAAGCATACCGTAAATCCTCTAATAAGTCCCCCGGGGGACTTATTGTTTCGTAAGGGTTTTCAAAAAAATTTTCAAATTTCGAACTCAATTTTCTCCGATATTTTCAATGACAAAGTTTTGGCATTGGGGTTTTTCTTACGTAACTCGACGAGATCTACACGAATATGCACTTAGTTTTTTTCGGGCGAAACCGCAAGTACGTTTGGCATTCTGTTTGAGGGGGGACTTATTTGAGGGGAGGGACTTAATTGAGGGGAGGGACTTATTAGAGGATTTACGGTATATCATAAAATACTAATAGAAAACATACTTAATTGGTTAGACACATAATTAGATACCTCAAAAATATCTAGCTACCTGATAACACTTATTGCCTAGGGCAATGTCGCTATGTTCTTTAGCTCATCAGTTTTTTCTTTAGTTAGGTTTACGGATAGGCGTGAATCGAAGTGCAACACCTAACTGAAGATTGAAGTGAATATTAGTGTTAGGATGTCCTTTGGCGATCCCGAGGACTTGAGATTGAAAAATTATGTTCGAGATTCATATTTTGGACATTATCAGTAAAGACCCCAAAAATATTTTTAAAATAAAAAAATATTTAAAAAATATTTTGGACTTTTTTTAACTAAAATATTTTTAAAATATTTTTTTTATTTAAAAAATATTTTGCATATTTTGGGAATTTTACTTATATTTTAGTAAATATTTTGGCATTTTTGGACAAATTTTGCGATATTCAGGCAAAATTTTCGCGGCGGCCTAAGGCCGCCGCGAAATTTTTTTTTGGCGGAGAAATTTTACCAAAAAATTTTGCCGAAATTTTTTATGAAATTTTTCAAAAAAAAATTTTTTATTTTGCCGTTTTTTTCCAAAATTTGTTATATTTTGTTGAATTTTAGCTTTTAATTTAGTCTGAAGTAACAATGAAGGCTAAAAAAGCAGAATTAAAGTCTAGAATCGGCAAAAAATAGCTATTTTAAAAAAATATTTTTTTTTAATATTTTGCGATTTTTTTAAATATTTTAATTAATTAAAACCGGAATTAAAAAAAATATTTTTAGGGTCTTTAATTATCAGATCCTGACCATGGCCAGCAGGTGACGAATTTTATGTCATTTTCCACGCGTAGGGTTGATTCTTGCGATGTGTACTCTTAAAATTTCCTCATAATCTGTCATCTTCACATCTGAGTTTTCTGACCCGAGCCATGTCTTTCTCCAAAAACTAGCAATTTTTACTTGTCTCGCCAGGTTTTCCCATCGCGTGTTTCAGGAATCTCGGCTCACTTTCGCACAGGAGCCATTTATCCGCCTTAATCTCTTTTCTCGCTCCAGGGCATAGCAAAATTTCCCATAAACATTCTCGAAATAAGCTGCGAACAAAGCTAGTTTTCAACTCAGGGCTTTTAATAAGCGGCGGTTTTCTCACCGTTTTATACGTTGTGGGAGGAGCAAAGCTCCGAATTGCTTTCGAAGAGAAAAGCTCCCAGGTAATTGAAAGGTATGGCTTTGGGAAAACAACACCTTACTTGTATAGTAACCTAGCAGTTACGCAATTAATGCGTTTTAATGTCCAATTGGCACATCGAAAAAGGTTTCTATGGGATTTTGGATATTTAAAGAAACTTTCCGCCTGTTTCCTTTCAGTTTTCATTCATTCGAGACTGAATAGAATTGCATTTCCTGTTCAGGTCTTCTATTGTAAAGCCCAAAATAAACCATTAGGTCTCATGATTGTGGTATAAAAGTGGGTAAATGTATAGTAAAGCTGCATTTTATATTCTGAACCTCGATCTCAAGAGTACAGTTACTCATATCCCAACTCCAGCACAAATAACCATCAAGTGGAATATCGTTAATTGTCAATTATAGCAGCATTTTTACCCAAATTTGGCATACCTGCCAGGTATTGCCTTGCATACTTAAACAACTCATGTGGATGTAAAAATACCAGGAATCTTAGGAATTTCAGCCTAAACCAGCCCTGATCCAATTTCACTCTAACGTCCCCAAATTCTTACCGTTTTAACGCGAGAAAATATTTTGTACCTGATCGTAACGGTTCTTGACTTTAGGTATTTCACACAGGCGCATGTCCGGCCTTCATCTACCACTATTAAACTCTAAACCAAAAATGACCTCAAAAACAATTCTGTATTTAATGTTCGGCGTGTTTGGAATGTGTCTATGCCAGGAAGGCAGTGCTTTTGAGCCAACCAGAACGCTGTCGATCGCCACAGGCCGCGGCAACATCTTCCGACCGTCTTATGCCATCGGAATTCCCAGGGTAAATTTGCTTGGCTTTTTCAAAGTTCAAGAAGAGTTTAAGTTTTTAAGAATACAAAGAATTTGAGGCATCTTAGGGGTTCAAAGAATTTCAGGAATCTCAAAATTTACATAACTTTCATTGCCAGCAAAATGGCTTAAATAAGCCATACTGTGTGAAATGCAACTTTTAAGATCAAGAGTGTAAAATAAAAGGTCAAAAGCCAATGCTTGGAAAACTTTTCAGCATATATTCCTTTTAGTTTTTCTACAACGGGTTCCAGCCATATCAGTTTATGAACAAACGGTCGATGTCTTCCGCCGTCCCGGCCAAGTTCATGAGTCTCGCGGGAGAAGATTCAGAGCTCGATAACGATTTGCAGTTCATGAAACGATCTGCAGCCTTGGGAAGAACTCGATTTCGGTAAGCATATTAGGAATTCAAGGAATGTCAGGAACCTTAGGAATCTTGTATATTTTGGGGTGCTTCCAGGATTTCAGCAAAATTTCAGGATTTCTGACATTGAATAGAATAGAACTTGGAATATTTTGAAACAATAGCAACTTTTTTCAGTTGACACCATTCTTGGGTTTCAGGAATCTTAGGAATTTAAAGAACTTTAGGAATCTTAACAATAGCATTTTGAGACCCACATCGAATATTTATTCTCAAAAATGAACTTTGATCTTTAAATTTTATCTTTCAGTCCAGGAAAACGTTCTTTGGTCACAATGGAGGAACTGGAGGACATGGGCATGCTTCCAGGCTTCTCTCTGCTCACAGAAGCTCAGATGGGAAAACGATCGATGGCCGTGGGCCGAGTCGGCTTCCGGCCCGGCAAAAGATCAATTGCTACAGGTCGAGCAGGTGCGCTCTTTTGGAATCCTAATTACGCCAAAGCGGCAGTCATATCACAACGAGGTGATTTTGACTATGCAGCAAAATTGAGGAAGAGAAAAGATATTAATTTGTGTTTGCGCAGATTTCATTTCAAAAATTTGAACTGTTATTTTCGATAGAAAGAGCGCCAATTCAAAATTTGACAAGTTTTTGCAAGGATGATGGATTTTAACCTTTTTATGGCAAAATGTATTAAAAAGTTATGGAAAGAATTAAGATAGAAATAGAAAAACATGAAAAAATGATACTGATAAGAAAAAGATTTACTAATTTTGAATTAAATTGTCAAAATCTTCAAAATTTCTGTGTTTCTATTCGAAAAATGAAAATTCTAGTAAAAAGTTGCAGAAATAAGAATGCGCAACCCTAAAAATGCGTAAAATTTTTCAAACCACCAAAAAGTGTCAAAAAATCCAACCAAATCCAAACTCAGAATGTAGTATTTTTAATATTAAAAAATTAATAACAAAATTCCAATTTCAGGATTCCGTCCAGGTAAAAGAAGCTTGACCTTTTCGGAAAACGCCGACAGCTGGGAGCAAATGAATATGGTGGAGCGCCTGACCGATAACTAACCAACAATACCCCGCATGGAAGAGGAGGAGTAACCCCGAAATAAGCAATCACATACAAAATTTTTTACTGGGAAAATGATAATTTATGACCTATGTTCCATAAATTTAAGCTAATTAATGATCCAATAAATGATGTCTTGTTTCTACTCGCATATTTCAATCTCAGGCGTTTGAAATTTGAATTCGCCCCAAAATGTTTTTTGAATAACAAGGGTAATTATTAGGGATCGGATTTTTAGGACCGAAAAATCGCATTTTAGGATCCTAAAAAGGACCGAAAAAAGGGCATTTTAGGACCAAAAAACCATAGGGTCTCCCCTATGGTTTTTTGGCAAAAATTTTTTCCAAGTGTATTCTTAGGGGTGCATTTTTTCAAATTTTTTCCAAGTGCATTCTTAGGGGTGCATTTTTTCAAATTTTTAAAATTGGCGCCGAAACTATAACGCCAATATTTTTATTCTGATGAATGAAAAAATAGCGCCGCAGGCGAAAATTTTTCAATTTTAGGCGTTTTTCAATTCATAAAAATTTGCACTATCGCTGTACATTTTTGGTAGAAATCCAGGAAAAGCGTCAATTTTTTACCAAAATTTCCCAAAAAGGTCGTTTTAGGTCATAAAAACCTAAAAAAGTACAAAATAGGACCGGTCCTAAAATTTCCCAAAAAAGGGCAAAATAGGACTTTTTAGGACTTTTAGGATTTTTTAGGAAAAGTCCTAAAAATCCGATCCCTAGTAATTATTACAGAAAAATACTGGGCTGTGTCCAAGTGAATGGTAATGTTTTCCGTTGTTTATAAAATATTGTGAAAATTTAAAAAAATATGGCGAGAATTCAAATGTGGATTTTACAAAAATTGCGAAAAGCGAGTCTTGACCCACCACTTGTGGCTGCAGCTCCTCGCTATATGAAGGCAAGGGACCGCTGCTGCATAGACTCGGCGGAGAGGGCGAGCTTTGATTGTTGCCATTAATGTTGCGGCTTTGTCTGGTAGAGTTGCGCCAGAGAACTTCGGTCATTCCACTGGAGCCTAAATTTTGGAAACTTTGGAAAAATTCGGATGAAGGTTGCCGGTGGTCGACTTTACTCTAAGTTTGGTTCTTAAGGTCCTTACATGCTAAAAGCTGGGCTGGATCTAAGACCAAAATCTACTCCTGATCCTAAGGTTCCTTGCAGATTTTGCCAAAAATTTGTCAAGTTTGTCTGGAATTTATGGACATTTTTGTAAATTTTCTTGAAACTGAATTTTTCTTCTTTCAGCTAAACTCATAGGTTACTTTCCTCCAAAAAAACTTACATGCGCTTCCCACAGAATTGGTACTCAAGGGCCTAAAGGCTCTGTTCGGGAGTGAAATTGTGCTCGTCGGTGTACCGTTGACACTACCTGAGCCAGGTGGAGCGGGAGCTCGTATGTTTTTCACCTGAAACGCAACCAATCAAATAACAACTTTTTTGGCTCTAAAGTCAAGAGTTTACTTTTTTCGGTCTCAAAACGACGCTATAGTTTGAATTATTGGCCAAGTCTCCGTTTCCTATGCTCTTAGAATCTGATCTTTGATCATCTGAGTGATTGATCCCGGCCGGCTGGCTTCTGTAGTGATGATAATAGTTGCCATTGAGTCGATTGTGTTCGCCGAGACCGCGCGGCCCATAGCCATTCAGGCCCATGGCAGGCGGGCCTTTGCTTCGGGCATTGTGGAAGATTTCACTTCTTCGGCCGCTGAGACTGAAAAGAGAAGGATAGTGAGTTCATGGACAATATCCTGGGAAAAATTCGTGGACAGATTCCGAAAATCTCCCCATTTTTAGTAAAATGTACTTTAACAAAAACAGCCTGAAGGGAAAGTCTTGGGGGAAATGTCCTAGAGGTGTATCTTCAGGGGCTTGTCCGCATAATTGGCTTAGAAATATCCAGAAACCCCATAGAAATGGGTCCCAACCTGTTAGCATTCTCGCAATCCTCTAGCTTGCCTTCACTTCGAACTCTGTACAACTTGGCCAAATTTGCATAGTTGCGTCTTTCTTGCAACGAAAGACGAACGCCCGTTAAAAATCGCTCAAAACTGAGCATTCCATTCCGAGGAGTGACCTTTCGCAGTGACTCCAGAAAATGGGCTGGCAAGTGGCCAGTTGGAAGGTCGCGCCATTTGTCTTCGATCTAAAGGAATTTACTATAATCTGATTAGGTATCCGAGAATTTTTAGTTTAGGTCTCAGAGGTGAACGCAGCTTCAATTTCAGTCATTCTGCCGAAGCCAGTAGATATCTACCTGCTTTATTATATATCAATCTGCCCTATTAGAAATCCACCTGCCCTATTAGATATCTACTTGCACTATTAGACATCTACCTGCCCTATTAGACGTCTACCTGCCCTATTAGATATCTATCTGCTCTATTAGACATCTACCTGCCCTATTAGACGTCTACCTGCCCTATTAGATCTATCTGCTCTATTAGACATCTACCTGTTCTATTGTCTATCTCAAATCTACCTGCCCTAGTATCAACCTTGATATCTGCCTGCACTGTGCTCTCCTAATACAATTCATGAAATAAAATAAGTGCTCGTACCTGTTCATACGAAACCAGACCGCTTCTTGAGGTATCAAGAATATCGAACAGCACTCGAAGCGAGTCCACCAAATGCTCCGGCAGTTGAGGGACCCATTGGCCGTTATATGCGCCGGGGCCAAATCGCATTGGGACTTATCACTCTGATGATAGTTGGTATAAAAATTGGCTGTTAGTATCGTGAAGCATAAAAATAAATAATATGCCTGAAATGAAACATTAAAATCAAGGTAAAAATTTCAGGTAGCGGAAAAGCTACGAAAAAGAAAACAAACAAAAACTCTAAAGTAATAATAGTATCACTTTGTAAATGTAATAGTGGTATTACTACGACTATTACCATTCAAATTTTAAGAAATATTCAAAATTTCAAGTTTAAAATTGCAAAAGCCTTAAAGCTTCCCAAAATATTCAACTCAATATTATAACACAACATTGCATATAATAGCAGGTATGCAGGTAATATATCAAAGCGCGAAAATGAGTTGCGCAAAGCACTCAGTGTAATTGGTTCGATTTGGTAGCGAGGCTTGAGAAGTCTTCTTCTCACGGATTGGGAGAGAGGGAATGCTCTATTCATGTAATTGATCGCATATAACGGTGGAAGCCGGATTTAATGACCAGATTGGGGCTTCTAATCAGAATAGAAGATCCAGAAATTCCATTAATTTTAGCTTTAGTTCGAGAGTAAAAATTGGTCACAGAAATGACAAAAATAAAAAAAATACTAAAATATTGGCTAAAAAACGAAAAAATTAAAAAATTTTTCAAAAAATTTGAAATATCTGAAAATTAATTTTTAATAACAGGAAATTTTCACCAAAACGAATCCGCACCAGCAAAAAATTTAATTTTATATTTATTATGGCAAAACCAAAGAAAAGATTTTGGCGGAAATTCAAAAAATGCTTCACAAAAAGGCAAAAAGTGTTCTCGAACTTTGTTCTTCCACTGAATATACAAAGCACTTTTTGAGTGAAGCTCTGCTGTACAATTCAAATGATTGTTTTGAACGACTGCCCGTAATCGGACGTAATCAGCAATAATTCCATCTCTCACCATCTTCGTTATCAAAAACGGTTCTAACAAAGAAAAAAGTGTATGGCAATGTTCGAACGATCTTTGTATGGAACTACTTTTCTTCGCTGGAGTTCCAGAAAATGAATGACAATAGAAATGAGTAGCGAAAGTCAAAAATATACATGAAGAAGCGATTTTTGTGAAAGAAATCATAACAAGCGAAAACTTAAAAGTGCAAAACGTTCGAACATTTTACACAGATATTTTTTATCGAAATTTAATCTGAAATTGTGTTTAAAAAAAGTTGTACTTTGGGCCGAAATAATGGAATAGTATCAGTTTGGCCATCATGGATGGCAACTATGGTTCATACTCCTGGGTCAAAAATTTGGAGAACCTTCTGGGTGCTTTAGATTCATGAGATCAGAATGATCCCAGAGTTTCTTTGCGACCCATCTTTCACGAGAATCCCAAAGAAATCCAGAAATTTGCAGCAAAAATCGGTTTTTTTGCAGAAAAATTTTAGCAACGAAAAATTTATCCTTGAGCCCTAGCAAAAAATTAAATTTGGATTTTGTTATCAAGTCAGCTCGGTAATGCCATAACCGGAAAACTTGATGTCAGCCCAGTGATGTCAATATCTATGAAAAACTATAAAGTAGTTGAAAATTATAGTATAGTTTTTAAATGGACATTGCTTCTGACCAAAGTTTCTAGAACATTCCATACTGCTGAGACTCCCACTAGGTCTACGCACGTGGGGAATCCCCCGGGGGATTTTGTATTTTTCTTATAGATTAATCACAGCGCTGTACTCTCTCATCCAATCCCCCGAAGAGAAAGCGTTGTAAAGCAGACATAAAACATGTCTTTGTCGACATAAACAATGGCATACACAACCAAAATTTGATGTCTGTGCGAAAATGCTCTGTGCAGAGAAGACAATTTCATTTTTGTTATTCCAAAACAAACTCCTTTGTTCTAGAACACCGAACAAAATCAAATCGATTTGATTTTTCACAATTGCACAAAGCGAATCCGCCGGGGGATTGGCCGGGGGATTGAGAGAGTATTTTTGTGCAGTAAAAGCGATAGAAAAATACAAAATCACATAGCATCCGGGCTTCCGATTGAGCCATTATTCGTCTTCTAGAATATTCTAGAAGCAATATCCATTTAAAAACTATACTATAGTTTTCAATTATTTTATAGTTTTTCGTAGATATTGACATCATTGTGTCAGCTAACTGCAAAACTTCAGGGACACTACCAATATAGTTTCTAAACCACATCTCTTCCTAAATGAAAATCGTACAATCAGCAAACATTTCTGGGCAGGTCTCTCCCATGTCCACACCCAAAATTAATATTCAAAACATTTTTTGCGGAAAATATGCGGAAATGGTCCTCGGCGGTGCGCGGCGGGTCAAGTGTGTCCAATTTGGTCACCTACACTCTCGCCGCCGACGCAAATGCAAAGGCGCTGGTGGTCATTTGGTCAAAGAAGAGAGTAAAAGGATTCCGATCAGTCGCTCTTTTGATGTGTTCTTGTCCAAACAAACTTGATTACAGGGAAATGAGCGGAAGATGGAATGGGGAAATGGGCTTTTGTGATGACGAAAACTAACCGAAAAAGAGGAAAAAGTTTCCTGCTTACAACTTTGCGGAAAATGTTATTGAGAAAGTTTCGGGAAGGAAATTTGTGTAACGGTTTTGGGAAGAATAGAATTAGAAAACGGAATTTTGAGTAGAAGAAAGCTATCAGATCAGAAATGTTATCTGGTCAGCGATCAATGATCTGTGAACTTGGTGTTCTAAAGTTCATACTAGTTCCTTTTTTCAAGTGATATGAACCTGTTATAAATTTTGTACAAAAAGCGACATTTTGCAGCAAAAATCAATTCTTCTGCGCGAAAAATATGATCCGACTGATTTGAAATACGGAACAGTTTCAGTTTAAGAGTAAGATTACAGGCTAGACTATTCCAAGTCTGTCTATATCAACGAATAACTGAGAGAGTGGATGTCATTGTATTACGGGGATAAATACGGATCGAGTTAATCGGCCGATCCAATCTACCCTATTATCCTCTTCTTCTTCCTCCTCATCCGCTGATTACATTAGTGCGTCAAGGAATAGATATCGGAGTGTGGGTTAAAGATACTGAAGATCAATAGCCTTCCTAAGCTCCACTTTAGCGGACTTAATTCTCAGGCAAAAGAGGTTTAAACGGTCTGGAGAAACGAACTTGGTCGAATGTTCGTAAGATAATATACCGTATTTCCTCTAATTGAGCCGATTCCTATAATAGACCCACGAGAGAAAGAGAAATAGTGTGTAAAAGTGAGAGGGACCCTATAATCAATACCCCTCTAGAGGTATTGAAATAATTAAGACCCGAGGGGCTCAATTAGAGGAACACGGTAGGTAAGAAAGCATGCCAAAGCGACATTGTATGAATCAGAAGTTTAATTGAATGCTAAGAAAATGTTTAACTTTGCTCTAAAGGTACAATTTAGCCCTGGGAGTTAAATTACTAAAGATACCCCGAGAGGTCAAAAATTCATACAGTACATACGCAACCTACTCCTAGAGGGGGTAAGGTTAGAGTTTAGGGTAAGTCAGTAGTTTTTCTTCTAATAACATAGCCTGAGGCCTTATTAGATACTTTGAATTCAAATTTCTCGATCGCGCTCGAATTTCCACAAACATTCGAGATTCAATTTTCAAACCCACAAAAGCCAATCCCGAAAATCTCAAGATCCCCGGGTTGACATGATTTTCGCGCACCGTGATCCCTATACTAAAGCAATTTGTGCAATTCTCGATCACCTGGATTGGACACACTCACAAATTAATCCCAATTGTTCCCGAAAGTGCGTAGAGATGGCTCCTCAAGAGTATTTGCGCAAAGACTTATAGCCCACTACGTACTATTCCTTCGGTAAGCCTTACAACAATAACACACGGCTAAGCAAAGGCTTTTGCGCACTGGGAATAAGCACGAAAAATGGATGAAAAGTGTAAATAAATCAAAGGTAGCCAGCGATTTGGAAGCCGAGAGAGTGCGCGAGGAGCCGGCTTGACCAGTCGGCTGGCAGCAATAAACACTGAAAAATATTTCACATAAAATCCTGAGAGAAAGTGAGTGGGGAATTTGTCTCCGGTCGTTAGAGTCTGGCGAAAGAAATGAGAGAAGTGAAACATTTGCCGGGATTATCCGTGGGAGACAGGAATGATTTGTTTTTGACTGGGGATAGTCTTTCGAATTTACCGAAAACTTTGGAAGACCTTGTAGATTCATACTTAAGAGTTCAACAGAGATTGAGAATGCCAAATTTTGTCAGATCGGATTTCGGAGCTCAAGGTATCATCAGAAATGAGGATAGGGAATTTTTCTAACAAAACTTTTCTTCCGCACAGATAGTATTTGCCATAACGTTTTCCGGAACATTCTAGAAGTAGGTTTATTGGCTCAAATGAAGCTGCGAAAAATTCCTGAGAGAAAGTGAGCTTGAGCTTATGCATCTTGACATAAAGTATCGAGTGCGTTTATCCAAATTTTTGACAGAATTTTCGGCAATTTTTATAAAAATTCCTCAATATTTTGGCAACAGTTTGGTAAAAAAAGTAGTAGACTTCTTGATCATAATTCGAATTCGGGCCAAAAAATTGAACTTGCGCCAATAATTTGGAAAAATCCATTTTCTTGGGCGGAGGTGGTTATTATTTTATTAAAATATTCCTCCAGAAAGGGCTTATTTAGGGGGTTATTTTAGAGGAAATACGATACCAACAATAGAATTGGTCAGTCGGTTGGCAACAATAAATATTCGCAATAGAATGTGTGAGAAAAATCAAAGAATGTGTCATAAAATCCTGAGGAAAAGTATGCAAAGGAAATGAGAAAGTGTTTTGTGAGAGAATGGAGGAGTAAAACATTTGGTTGGGGGATAATCCGCCTCTCACAAAATAATTCCCCGTCTCATTTCACTACAATAAAATGACAAAGAATCGGCGAAGATCGCTTCTCCGCTCGCTCGGAAGCGCTTCAGCCCATCTGCTGCCCCAATAATGAGCATTTTCCTTGCCCAAGGAAAAATTCACTAGCACCTCAATTCAGGTGCGAACATTAACTGCCCCCCAAAGAAAAAAGAAAGCGGATTCTGAAAGTGAAAGTTAATTGGGGCAAATATGGGCGAGATATACAGCGGTGATCAGAAATGTTACGCATGAGTTCAAATTGGCGCGCTTTTTGGCGTTAGCTAATAAAGTGTTAAAGCAAATAAAATGCTTATATTTATGGCGCGAGTTCAAAAAGCGAAAAAAAGATATTTTGAAAAGAAAACATGAGACAGAAATTGAACACTCTGTAAGAAGAAAAAATTTTCATCCCAAAAGTACTTTGAACGTTTTTGACCTTTTATGTGAGAAATTGGTAAACACGAAAAAAATGATCCTTTCAATGCAAAGTCAAAAGTGTTTCTTTATGCAACCTTTATGAATTCTTTGTACCATACTTCTGAGGTAAGAGGCAATTTTCCAATCAACAAGTGACCTTTCCTGCCAAGGTCGTAGGCCGATTATTAATAACAGAAAATATTTTCCAGGACTTTGACTTTCTTTGGGAAGGTAAGGAAATATTGAGGAGTCTAGAGGAAACCTTGTATTAACTACGAGGCTACATTTCTTCCAGAAAAATACAGGAACATTTGTTCTTGAGCAAACTTGATCAAATTTTGGACAGAAATCCTGGGATAGTTTCTTAAGACACTTTCTTAAAAGAAAGATGCGAATAGAGAAAGTAGGAAAAATCCCTGGTCCTAAGACGAAAATCGGAACAGTCCGTTTGGGATTGGTACAGGACTCAATTGTACAGAGGAGCCCGGCCCTATCGGCCTGACTTCTATGGCCCGTAGCAGACTCGGGGCTGGAACCCCGACCCAGAAAAAAAAAGCAAAAACAGATTCGAGAAATAGTTACGCGACGCAAATGCAATACAAACATTGAATACATAAAACCAAAGATCAATGAATCCAATGTTATAATTTTCGCAGAAACCATCGAGGCGCGTGCTGTCCCAAATAAAAACGGCAATAAACCTCAGCCCACTCCCCCCCAGAAGAACGGAAACTGAGCGGAGGAATGAAAGATACCCATCAATTTGCAACTCAAAACTCGGAAATACGTTCCGAGGCACTCGGGAATTGATCGTCGCTTTGAGGATCGGAATCCAAGGATATTATTATGGATTATAGTGAGAGAAAAGTGTTGCGAAATGTTTCAAGGAGGGCAGGGCTGGGGGCCGCCGTGCTCGCTCAGCAAATATTATTATTGTTTATCCAATATTCGATTCACCGTTCGGAGAGTCCCAACCCGGCAGCCAACTGGGTTACCCACCGCCGCGGGTTTCGCCTTTGATCAAATCTCCGGCGCCTTCCTTCTCTGAGATTCCAGCTGAGAATTCGGGCACTTCACCCAAATTCTCGCGCTCTCGGAATCGGGAATGCGTGTGTGGATGTGAAATGAGCGGAGAAAAATTTGCATGTACAGGGTAAACGGTTATGATGACTAAAGGTCGATTTCCCCTAGAGGGGGGAATCCTATTTTCCCTTACGCGGGGGTTTCTTCGGATACTTTAAAACTCCCAAATAAGGATTGTTCGGGAGCTTATGCCTAAGCCAAAGCCCCTCATAGCCCCAGGTTGTTCGAGCTATATGCCTAAGAGTATGCCTTTATAAGGTTTTATGAAAAAAATTTCCAAGGGGGAAATCCACATTCTCCCGTTATGATGGGTATAGGACGTAACTGAAATTTTGGGGCTGAACTACTAGTCAATTTGAACTTTGATCTTAGTGTTGCAATTTTGACCTTTAATGCGTCTGAAATTGCAACTGAAATTTTGGCCTCCAGCTTCTAATCGGTGATGTCAATATTTATGAAAAACTATAGTATAGTTTCCTAAACTATCATATAGTTTTTCCATAGATATTAATTGCTTTTGATCGCTGCTTCTGGAAAATTCTAAAAGGACGAGTAGCGGGTCAATCGAAAACACAGACCCTCAGCATTAATTTGAGCTATTATTCGTCCTTCTAGAATGTTCCAGAAGCAGCGATCAAAATCAGTTAATATCTATGGAAAAACTATAGGATAGTTAAGGAAACTAACTATTTTTCTTTAAAAACTTTGTCTTCTCTGAAAAAATAACCAATTCTGGCACAAGAATCAAAATGCGAATGCTTTAAAGCCAAGCAATAAACAAAGAGTAAACAAAAGAATGATCGGATTGGACCGGTCAAAGGAAGCCATTTCCCAGGTGACTGTCCCACCTGGACTGTCACACACCTGTCATTTCCTTTTAAGGTCCGCTACCACCTCTGAAGACACAGCACCTCCAGTGGGTTCAGTTTGATTGGATGTCTACCAAATATTGGATGTCTACAAAGGACATTCACGGGAGCAAATGTGGCATTGCTTTTCAAATGAGTATTGCAAAACAAGCCAAGGTATAAAAACAAACGGTAAATAGTAATATGTTCTGGAAGATATAGGTTATTTGAGTACCTAGGACTTTTTTCTAAAACAAATCTAGAAAGCCATGAAGAAAAAGGCCGCGCAGATCCCTAAAACCTGACAAATGTCATGGAAACTGCCTTGCCCTACAAGAACAGACAAAGTCGCCGCTTGACCGGAACTGAGCCCTATTCCGGAAAACCTCGGATATTTGCGTGTACTACTACTACTATTCGAAATTTAGCTTTGGTTCTCACAGGAATTTCCTTGAGAAAAGTTATCCGTTTAAGCGTCATTGACCAAATGCGAATGGAAAAGGAATCCAGGAGAGAGGAATTATGAATGTTTTATTTGATTGTAAATAAAGATGGAAAAGGTAAGCAAATATTAACGACCTTCTTTGTAGGTCTGAATCTTGCATATGCCCTCAAGCTGAAAGCGGCAATGTCCCCGGTTTAAACTATATTTTTATATCCTTATTTGGATATGGCGAGAAAATCTGCTGTGAAGAAAAGACAGCGTCTAACCAGCACAGAGACAATTGATCTTTGAAAGAGCAAGCGAAAACGAAGGAGAGCATACGAAAGGCGAAACGAGTGGCAGAGGGAACGTCAAAAGGGGATTAGAAAAGATCATATATCTTTGACTATCTGTCACTCCTCCTTCCTATAATAGTTCTGGGGCATACAAAAATGACCCTTAAATAGGCCAACGATTTCTCTTATTCACATGGGACAGTGATGAAAACCCACACTGGGCATAAACCCAAAAGGGCAGGGCTTGGGCCCTAATCTCCCTAGGCCCTGCCCTAGGTCATAAAAAAAAGGAAAAAAAAATAAGGGGCCGGTTAGGGACTTAATCTCCCCTAGAGCCGGCCCTACTCAACATCGGTCTTAACAGTCACAGAAATAAAAAAAATGGGTGTGTGTGTGTAAGTGTGTCAGAGTCCCATATTTTTTGGCTCAAATTCCTGGCTTTTTCATTGACAGGTGACATTTTTATCCGTAAAGAGATGATACAGCTAACAGCAAGGGTGACCGGAGAATTTGTAAAAATCGTTTTTGTTCTATGGAATTTCCAAGAATTAGCTTTAAGTTTCTGTATATCAGGCGTTATGCGCTTTGTTATATAGGAGTAAAAATCTTAAGCTAGCATTTATATGTTGCAGTTAATAGCGACGCTAACTAGTTAATATTGATAATTTTGACTATTTTGTTTCATTTTTGACTTGTTTCTCCATTTTTGGAACATTTTTCATTATATTGGCTATAAATCTGATATTACTGTCTCTATAGCAACTTTTTGTCTAGATTCCAACATATATTTCAGAACTTTTAAGTTTCTGATTTTTGCATCAAAAAATTACGATTTTCGTAATTTTTGCGAGAAATCAGTATATCCTTTTACGATACAACAAATGCTCTTTTTCAATGCACTTCGTGCTAATAATCCAATTAATAAAGTCGTCGATAAAAATATATTTTTTACACTCGAAAATGAATTAAACTAACTAAGCAATTTTATACATCTCTTGTCCCAAAATTACTGTTATCTCATATCAGATACTTACATCTCGCAAAAATAATGAAGATCGTAATTTTTTCATCGCCTGTTCCGTTTAGCCCTAACCCTGAGCCTTATCTTGAATGTATAGATATATGTACATAGATTGCTAAGAAATTCATTAAAAGAATGAGAAAAGCCGGAAAATAACGAAAATTAAAAATTCTAAAATACGGAATCTGAAATATCGGAATCTAGACAAAAAGTTGCTATAGAGACAGTAATATCAGATTTATAGCCAATATAGTGAAAAATGTTCCAAAAAATGGAGAAATAGGTCAAAAATGAAACAAAATAGTCAAAATTATCAATATTAAACAGTTAGCGTCGCTATTAACTAGTTCAAGTCCGGATTTTTACCGGATAATTCATTCGATCCCGGAAGATTTTGTGTTTATTATGTGTAAAAGTCTTGTGGCTATTAAATAAGAAAAAAATTAGTTCAATTTGTTGAAATTTTCGAGAAAAACGACAAAAAATATGGGCGTTCTTATAGTTATGTCACGCAGTTTAACTTGTTTAATATAATATTCCAGAGCATTCCAGAATGTTCTTAATTACCATACCACATATGACATTGAAAATGGACCCCGCTAATGGAAAAAATATGCTTTACAATCGCAACAAAGAATGGTATAAGAGTGCAAATTAACTAGTTTATTTACTATTTTTTTCAAATGAACTTTAAATTACAAATAATCGTTAAAAATCACAATAATCTCAATACACAGCCGGAAAGATTATGACAGACATTCGCAAAATTATCGGTCAGTCTCGGACACCAAAAATTTAAAGTATTAAAACATTACAGAAATTTTCTTTCAAAAAGTTCAAAAATGAAACTTTTCCTAAAATTTTTCCCAAATTCTGAAAATTTCCTTCACTTTTATTTGCAGACAAAATCTAGTCAATACAATTCTAGAATAGGTATGCAGGCATTCGGAGTGCGCAAGACACCTCAAACTTGGCAGTGGTCGCATACTTCATATAGATCGCCTTCAAGTTGCTGGTCTCGGCGCTTCTATGGAGCCGCGCGAGCACTTTGATCGGATCCAGGAGCTGGTCCCTGGCAATGCCCGTTTTCTGGATCATTTCCTCTGACCAACACTCCAGGAGGTTCGCCTGAGGCTTGGATTGCGATTCTGAGATCTGTGATTGAGAACTGGAGGCGAGAATAATCGGTTTGAGCCTTTTCTTGGCGGCGGATATGGCGAGAGTGAAAGCCGCGGCCGCGAGCTGGCTCGGCTTGAAGCTGATGCAGTCATAGTTCTGCGCAGAGAGTTCCACGAGGTACCTGGAATTCGTAGTATCAAAGTCAAGAGTGAAATGAATCGTTATCGATGTGCAATTTTCAATGTCATATGTGGCTTGACGTTCTAGAGGTTTCTAGAACATTTTAGATTGTTATGGAAAGTTATCAGCTATGATCATGGAATGTTCCTTCATCATTGTGATAATTGCTGATGACTTTATAGAACATTCTAGAGCAATCAAGAATTTTCTAGAAGCTTCTAGAATGCGATACCATATATGACATTGAGAATTGTACCCCTGGATGAACTAAACAGATGTATTTTGGATTAAAATTGGATCTCAGAAATTATGAAAGTTCATAAATTAAAAGATCATAGATCCTTTAATTGGCTTCAAGAAAACATTTGGAACAAAATTATTATTGATTTTCAAAGCCATTTTCGAGCAGTTTTAACTAAGTTGGTTTTAGATTTGATGTTACTTTGCATATGCCAATTTTTTGTCTAGTTTCCTATGCATTTTCATATTTTTGAATTCGCGCTAAAACCCAATTCACCAAAATGTAAACCAAAAACCAGGTTTTTTGACGGAAATTTAATAACTTAGGATCGGAATCTAGTTGACATCTTTCTGTGTCAATCTTTTGTCTAGTTTCCGATGCACTTCTCAAATTTTTAAATTCGCGCCAAAAATGGCGATTTAATCAATAATTCATCAGTCCGTCTTGGGAGTGGTGATAAAACATGGATTTTGGAATTGATTCTTGGCGCCAAATAAAAAATTTGAAATTCACATAAGAAACTAGAGAAAATGTTGACATAAGAACAGGTCTATCAGATTTATGACAAACAGTTGACTTAGTATCAGAAAATTCAAATTTATAACCAACATAGTTAACTGCTCGAAAAATGGCTTCGAAAATCAAAAAATTTAGATGGTTCCTTAGTCGCATTACAATCACTAAATACTAACAGTCTCAAAAATTAAAGCTAGGTATTTCCGAATGACTTACCATAAAAGTGCATCGGCTTTGGCTGAAATGGGCTGGAATAGCGTATAGAACGTGGCAAAAGTGTCTATGAGAGGAACATTGAGCTCAAAATTTATCACACGGAGTATCACTTTTTCCATTCGGAGTACCTAAATTTTTCAAGTTATTACTTCTGAGTCATCACAACTTTATTTCTATAACTTACCTGCGTGTTTGTGTAGGAGTCTTCTGTTATAAAAACAATTTCGTTCAACTGCGGCGGATATACTTCCTCCATTTTCCTGAAAGAAAGAAATGTAAAATTGTTGAAACGAAATTTTTCGCTCAGATAATAGAAAAACATTTTTTTCTCGTTTTTTATTTATTTTATGGAACAGAAAGGTGTAAAATTCCAAAAGCGATGGTCACAGCTCAACAATTCTGGATGAAACACGGATAAATTTTACCATTTTGTGCCAGTTTTCACTACGTTTGTCATAAATCTGACATTAGTGTTTCTACGTCAATTTTTTGTCTAGTTTCCGATGCATTTTTAAAATTTTTAAGCTCGCGTCAAAAATGGCAATTTAATCATTAATTCACACCAGCTCATCTTGGGAGAGGTGATGAGACATGGAATTTGAATTGATTTTTGGCGCCAAATAGAAAATTTGAAAATCTCGAAATAAACTAGAGAAAAAGTTGACATAGGAGCACTTATATCAGATTTATGACAAACATAGTGAAAACTGATCAAAAATGGTGAAATAATTCGAATTTTGCCAATAATTTCATTATATTGAGTTGTCTACCAATGGTTGAAAGAAATTTAAATTGTCGGGCTTTGGCGCCAAGCCACTTCTGGAACATCTTAGAAGCCCAGAGTCTCAGCATCAATTTGAGCCATTACTTCATTCTTCTAGATTGTTCCAAAAGTGGTTTGGTGTCAAAACGCCAAGGCCCGCCAATTTAAAAATGTTTCAACTTTAAGTGAGCAACCCTAAACTATTACTAAACATGATATTGCAAAGCAATCAAAGTTTCTTAAGAAGACTTACGCTGCAACGAAAATAGCTGTCGCTCCGAGCAACTGGAGCTTTACTCTGGGACAATCCACAATCGATAACGTTCTGTCGACCAAAGAGACGGCCAGGAAGAAGGTCGCTGAAGAGAGGCCATATTCCTCGCAGACGTCTACGAACCAATCGACGAGCACTGCGCGCATGTCGGCGTTCAGCTCCGCTTGTTTGTTTATGTAATTGGTGCGCGGCCGGCCGACGTTCTTCTGTTCCCGGTAGCGCTGAAATTTTGAAAATAAAACATTTTCAGGACATTTTTTGAAATATTTTTATGGAAACGCGAAAAGTGATGAAACATAGGATTATTTTCCATTTTTGGGCCGTTTTTACTATGTCAGTCACAAATCTGATCTAACTGCCTCTATATCAACTTTTTGTCTAGTTTGCAATGCGTTTTCAAATTTTTTATTTGGCACCAATCACAACCTTAAATTCTGTCACGATTTTATCAAGATTGTGGAAATTTTGAAGAAAATTTTATGAAATGGCATCCAAAGTCACTTATTGGTACGAAATAAAAATAAAAAACGCTGGAAACTAGACAAAAAGTTGACATAGATACAGTTATATCAGTTTTATTACGAATATAGTAAAAATGCCAAAAACGGAAAATAAATCCATTTTTTAATCAAAAATTGCAATAGTGTTTATATTTCTAGACTATTCTAAGGAAGCATTCCATTCCGAACTCAAGAGTGCTCAGAAATACTAACCTGGTACTTAAAAACATCCATGTCATATCCGCTCGTTGTGTACAGTACATTCCGCTCTCTCTGGACCAAGGCGACTTCACTCGGAGATGATTGTGGGGACTTGTACGCGCTGTCGTCGAAGAAACTGTCCTTGGCTTCGATCTCGTCCTTTCGAGTTTCCACGGCCGATTCCACGAGAGAGGACTGAAAAAAGAAAGTTTAAGCAAAAAAATTGTAAGGCAAATTCATACCTGGAGCATTGAAAGCATACCTGACTGTCTCAAAGTTTTAGGGAAAGGTTATAGAAATTTTTCATAAAACATTGTTTCTTAATTGTTTCTAAAGAGTAAAAATTTTAAGCTTAAACTGTTCAAAGTTTTTCGTTTTACTAGGTTTTTTTATTATTTTTTTCTCTATTTTTCTGGAATTTTTCCTACCTTTACTTCATTTTCCTCCATTTTTCGTTCACTGCTTTCCAAAAGCACTGGCAATATTTTTTATATAAAATGTCTGATTACAGGATTTATAACTGTTCAAAATTTTATTCTCATTATTTATGTTCTCTTTTCTGTATTTTCCAAATTTTTATTCGGTTGATTCATCCAATTTTTTACCTAATTCATTCATTATATTTCATAAAATTTACATGCTTTTTCTAATTTTACCTAATTTATTTCCTAACATCATACTCCTTTTATTTTTCTATATTTCTCCCTATTATTACCCAACTTTTAACAAGTTTATTCTTTTACTTTTCCTACATTCTACCCATTTTCCTATTTTTTTCTCTAGCTTACCTAATTTTGTCCTATTTTTCTATAATCATCCCTATGTCCCTACTTTAAAGTTAGCTGCTCACCGTTGAAGTCGAGTGCTGAAAACCAAACAAATTCTCCGACTTTTCCAGACCGCTGTCATTTTCCTTGTTTTCCTCATCCTCGTCGATGACCAAAACCGTGCGACGAAATCCAGAATTGATTGAGTGGCACGTCGAATTTTTCGAGACTTCCGAGCAAAGCGATTCTGCGGACTTGGGCTTCGGCTTCACGTCCGGCAGCGATTCATCGGCGGCGGCTGCTGACTCATCCTGGAACACTTCGAAGTGATCCTTGATCGTCTTCTGCTTCTTCGGCACATTCGAATTGGAGCCGGTGGCTGGTTGATTGGCTTGGATCGGCTGAAGCTTCTGGCGGTTGCGCACTACAAAGTTACCGTACTTTGAGATGCCTTTCATCTGAAAGTAACGGAAATTTAGACTAGCGTAGACTATTGACTAGATCGCGAATGGTCAAGAGTGCATAGATTCGATGAAAGAATGGGTCGCGATATGATTTAAAAGGTCATTCTTGATTTATTGGAGATTCAGATTCCGGGATTCAGATTCGAAACAGACCGTCACTCATAAATTTAAATTAGGAAATCTAAATTTGAAATATCGAAGAATAGATAGCTTTTTCTAGAAAAATTTGGGAGCTTTTCATGGATATTTTGACCTGAAAATTTATTTGGCCAAGAGATTTTTGATATTAGAAAGGTAATTCTAAATTTTTTGACTTGTCAGAAATCAAAATTCGGGACGGAAATCATTTTCAGGATTAATTTTTGTTTTTTTGCGATAAGTTTCAACGGAATTTTTTACTTTTTAATCATCAAAAGGTCCTAAAAGTGTCAACTCGTGATCGAAAATAAGGAAGTATCCAGGAAAAGGGATCAA
Organism: Ditylenchus destructor; assembly: GCA_022814885.1. NCBI lineage: Eukaryota > Metazoa > Nematoda > Chromadorea > Rhabditida > Anguinidae > Ditylenchus > Ditylenchus destructor. Next base: position 106,297 of record JAKKPZ010000061.1, read on the forward strand.
GATTTACACTCATTAAGACAATCTCGAATCAAATTCAGAAAAGTTCTCTACAGATCAAAAAAGCGATAAGCGTCAATCGATATCCTGAAAGAAATCCTGAACCGCAGCCATAAAGAAACATGACCCAGACAAAGCCCTAAACTGTGTCAGGTGGAGTTGTATAATAGCAAGCCAAGCCGAGGATTAGTGAGCACGAGGTGGGTGTTCCCGCCATCAAAAGGGCATAGCCAATTGATCGAAGAGGAGAGAGGCGAGACGGGAGACGGCGTTTTGCCGTTCTCTGCCCGCTCGATTTTGAACCCGTATTTTGGCGGCAGCGAAGAGTGCTTTGTCATTGTGTCTCTTTTCTTTTGGATCGCCTCTCCGCTTTTGCAGTCACCATTGGTCAAGGCCGGAAATGAATGGGAAAGAAATGGAGGGGAAAGAAAGCTGCGCAGGAAGAAGGAAATTTGCTGGGGAAAATCGAAAGCTATATAATGATGAGTAAAGGACCGCAGCGTACGCCGCGGGCGCGGATCTCGGGAGAATACCGCGATCTCATGAGAAAGCTTGTAAAATGTTACATATTGGTTCCGGGATTTACGGTTACATCGTATGTTTAGAAGATAATTTTGATCAAATATTTGAATTCCTGAGAAGCTTTCCCAGGTGGCGATCTCGAAAAGTGAAAAACCTGGCAAATGGCCACGAAAAACTGGAAATTGGCAAAATCTTGGCAGCATTTTTGCTCAAATTTGTGCAAGTCTGCAGGAAATTTTTGGGTGCATATTTTTGCTCTGGGGAACTTTCGAATAGGCCGATCGCCTTAGGAAAGAAGTCAAGAAGAGGACTCTATTTCACAAAACTACACTACTTTCTAACATAATTTTAGCCTAAGACCCAAAAATCGGATAAGAAAACGACAGTTTGAATATAAGCATTAGTACCAAATCCGAACCCAATCAAACATTGCGCACAATCGCCGCTTTCCTAAAGCGAAGACAATGTAAGTCGGTGTGAGATCGGCAGTGTGCCACTGTGTGACTCACAATGATATTTCTTCTGCTTTTTTCTCTACCCATGACTTTTTGAACCCAAAATATGGCGCCGGACGATTGCTTCTATTTTTATCAGTCAATCTCTATCAAGCCATACCATCAGCTGAGGATTGGAAGCGAGTAGCCCGGAAAGCGGGGGAAGTTGGAATTGCGGTTTCTTCCAGCGGCACCAAGGCAGGCTTCCAAACTTGTCCGATCTCCAACTTTTTCGCTTTTTATTTTTTAGATAGACAAATTGTGAAGAAAAACTGGCAGGGGAACCGGTCAAATCCTTTCCGGACAAACCCTTACCCCGCAGCTATTTTCGCCATAGCTTTTTCCTGGAATATTCTATAAGGATGAGTAATGATTAAAATCAGAGCTAAGACACTGGGCTACCGATCGGTATATTTCATGCCGCATTTCGATTCTAGATTCTCGAGATTCAAGTATTTTCGTGAATATTTTTTGAAAATTCGAGAATTTGAGACAAAAAGTCTTGATTCTCGAAAATCTAGAATCGAGATGCGTCATGCAATATACCGATCGGTAGCCGAGTGCCTTAGCTCTGATTTGAGCCGTTATTCATCCTTCTAGAATGTTCCAGGAAAAAGCTATGCCGAAAATCGATGCGGAGGCGGATTTGACCGGGAGTCAATTGGAAAACCTGTAAATAAAATTTGTCTGCGCCAAGGGTTAGGTTTGATAGAGATAGAATCAATCGTCCGGCGCCATGGTTTGGTAAAGAAATAAAGCAGGAGAAATAGCGTTGTGAGTCACTCCGGCTCACTTTTGTGTGCGCTTTGGGAAGACAGCGGTTTTTTTTAATGTTCGATTGGGTTAAGATTTTGTACTAACGTTCCTGTTCAAAGTGCTGTCTTCTTAGCCGAGGCATCCTTCTTTGTTCTGTCTAGATAGACATTTTATAGACAGAACAAAAAAGTGTGGTTCTATTTTCAAGGATGGAACAGAACTCTGTCACAAAGCTTCACTCCAATTTGAAAACTATTCTTTAAAAAATTTGAAGACCCCGCAGCAAAGGCAACTTCACTCCCACCTGTAGGACTTAAAAGTGCATAAATTTATAAGTTTATTGACTAGTAGTCGATCAAAAAATGTAAAACTGACAATATGGTACATAAAATACCCGCAAATTTCATAAACATCTCAAAAAATTCTCATCGCTCTCAGTTCCCAGGATCCTTGTAAGCCCTATTCAGCTCGCTGTAGTATCCGATGTGAACGACCAAGTTGAAATCCGAGATACGGCCAGCGAAATCTGTCATCTTATCCAGGATAACGTCTTTTGGCATCACAGCTCCGAGGGTCGTCTCCCACATAGCGTCCAGCAATTCAGGAACACGAGTGGTCCGGTATAGGACAGCTGGAGTGCAGCATCCCTCCATTGCGGTTAGCATTACCTTGTGAGTGAGTTGGAATCGGGCGTCAGAAATCAGCTGGAATGGAAGTAACAGTAATTCGGACCGGAAATTGAAACAGTTTACGAAAAAAGCAAAAAATTTTGGACAGTATGGCGAAAAACTATGTTACCTGCCGGAAATAAAACTGCCAGACGTATTGAATAAGAATCCAAACGCTGACAATCGTGAGAATGTTTCGGTTGTTCCATAAAAATGTTTGGAGAAGATAGGAAAGCAGAAGAGCGACCATGAGACTCTGGAAGAGGAAATGCTTTAACTTCTGTCACTTAAAAGCATCAGTCTACCAACTCACCTGATACATTGCGGAACCACCTCGCCACGACCATTTTCGGTAGAATTTTACCTAAGCAAAATATTAATATGTCACCTGGTAAACAAATGCAATTTTTAAGTAGTTTACACCCGGAAAAAGAATTATCCAAAGAATCACCCAAAATTTCGTCGGAAAATTGAAAAATTGTTCAACCGTACCCCGTATCATGCATTTGACATATTTACCTCATACGTAAAAACCGATATCGGATTCGGGATCGACGGGCCAAAAAAAGTTCTAGAACAAGTGAAATTACCACAAAAGTTTGCCAACGTCTTTCAAAACACTTAGCGTACTCCGTACCATGCCTTAGCATACCAGGTATATTGAAAACATCTCAAAATCTCCACCAAAGACTTCCGAAAAGCCACAAAATGCCCAATTTTAAAGCTAATTCTCAAGCTTTTTCAGTAAAATCTAGAAGGTTTAGGAAAAAAGTTTTGCGGCCTATAACATTTTTGATCTTTTTCCTCCTTTCCCGGATGTAAGCGAAAATTGTAACAGTTTAAAATGTCAGTTTAAATTGCCAACATAGTCAATATCCGTGAGAAAGTCGAGTTGGTTCATAACAGAGCGTATGGCGGCGTCAAAAAGTGGAATAGGAACAGCGTCGTCCTCGAGAACTAATAGGTAGTCTGGTCTATGCTCTGCGTTGAATCTGGAGAGAAACTCGCATAATATATAAACAAATTTCACTCGGTTGTACTGAACGGAACTCAGATGAACTCTCAAGTAATTGGTTTGGATAGTAATTTGAACTTTGGTTCTTATATATCGGCTCGGAATCGACACGTGGTCTTTGGCCAGATATTTTTAAATCTTCGAATGACCTCCAGCCAATTTAGCGCCTTTGGCACTTCACCCTGGGCCTGTGCTAGGATGACAATAAAATTCGAACTATCGATTCGGCTAATCCACGACTGTACTTTGAATTTGTAAAGGCGAAAATAAGCCAACTTTTTCAATCGATTTTCATATTAATTATTAGCAAATGTCCAAAATTTTCCTATAAACATTTTGGCCGCTTTTCCCATTCTCGTATAAAAAAACACACAATGTTTCCAAAGCTTGGCTCATGCACCGCCAATAGTCTTGAGCCTCTTTCATCCACCTGTCTTCCTTATTTCCAGGAGTCCAAGTCGACATGTTCATGTTTATATCAATGATATGAACGAGATTCTCGAATCTTTGGATCGGCTCTGGCCTCCGGCCTGCCACCTCAGTGTTGCATATCACAATGGGATAGTCTGTGTGCAGGTGGGCGGAGAGAAAGGCCATCACCTGTGTCAGTTCTTTGTTCTGACGAGCTGAGGCCGTTATGGCTATGACCAATCTCGGCTTTGAACTTTTCGGTACCTAAATTTGGGTGAAGTATTAGAAAATGTTTCGACCTTCCAAAAGTCGCCATTTTATCAAAAAAGTAAAAAAAAAGGAGAAAAAATTAGTTAAATATGAAAGAAAATGGAAAAAAGTCACCTTTGATACAAATTGTTCAATATAAAATGCACGTGAACGATTTCAAAATTCGCGCATTTTTGAAAATGTGTTGGTACTTTACAAACCAAATCTTTGTTTCTGAACATGCATTCTGGGCCAGAGTTCGATCTATCGGCAGTGATGTCGGTAAGCTATAGGCTAGTTTTAGTATTGATAGCTTCTGCTCACAGCTTCTGGAACATACTAGAAAACCGGGTAACTGCTTAAAATGAAGCTGAGAGCCTGGAATTTCGATTAAGCTATTACTCGTCCTTCTAGAATGTTCCAGAACAGATTTATTGCTTTGGCGGGAAATGTTACAACTCAAATTTGAATTTTTTCGAAACTTAAGTTTAACGGCCGAAAACTCACCTTGAACCTGCTAAAATTCGCTGTGGCCAAAATGCTGTCCGCCCAATCCGCTCTAATCTCATTCCAACGGTCGTGATTTGAATAATCCAGACGCCGATTCAAATGCTGAATGAACGGGTTGTTGGAATGATAGTACAGCTGATTGGCGCCCAACGTCGGAATCAGCCACCTGGCGATGCAGAGGAAGACCACCAGCACAAAACTGTTCGCCAAGGTCTGAAGGATCCAGGTATATATAGCCCTGAGTGAGATATTATGGATGATTTTTCTGGATAGCGAGTAGAGTTGGCTCAGACATTTTGAAGGACGCATTCAGTTTTGGACTTTAGTTCACATGAATTTTTCTTCGGGGCATAAAGTTGATCGAGAAATCGGGAGCAGAGGTCGAGAGTAGTCAGTCAAGTCTGTTCTGCTATCGAACCCCTGGACCGAAATCCTGGGATTGAATCGAGGTTAAGGCCAGATTCTTGAAACAACCTTAAGATTGTCGATCTCAAGAAGTCGAGTCAAGAGTGATATGAAGTCGAGAATCCTGAGGCGATGTTGTTCAAAATCGAGAATGGAATTCAATAGGAATCAGAAGGCGAGAAAAAGAACTATTATTATAGTTTGGAATGACGAATATTTTTGATTTTAATATTTATGAGACTGCATCCAGAAAAATTAGAAACATTCTCATATTCCCAAGGTTTCAAAAGGTGACGCCGCTATCGATTGTTTGCTTTCATTGCCGAGCGAAATCAAGAAAATTTCATGGCTTTGTGAGAGACGTGCAAAAAGGAAAGGAAGCGACTGTCTATGACTCAAACCAATATTGGCCGCACCTTGTTGGGCAAATAGCTAACTGATAAGCACCATATTTGGTCTTGCTGGAAAATTGGAAGCGACACTGGGCGATAAATACGAGTTAGTACTCGAGCAGTGCCTGATGTTTTTCACCGCATGGGCGAAATTTTGTTGGGATGAAAATTTTGTGAACATTCTGTAATCCAGAAAAAATCCTAGACACATTACACAAAATCCCGACTTATTACTCTAGACTATTATTCTACTCGATTCCGTGACCAATTTTTGCCCTGAGAAATTCATCAGGTGATTAAAGTACAAGACTGATTGCGTGCTTTAAAATGCTGTACTCTAACATTGTTCAAAAACGTTATCCACAAGCTATCCAGAAAATTTTGCTCAGGAACAATTTTCTTGGGTTTCTAGAAAAGCAGAATTTTTCCCTTTTTGGATTCAGCTTTTATCAATTTTTTCCTGGGCACGCTGAAGTGCACTAGCTCTGAGTGTATCGAATTCTTTAACAAAAATGTGAAAAAAGGAAAGTGATGAAAACAGAAAGAAAAGCTTCACAAAAATGCCAAAAATCTATCAAAAATAAACGCTAGAACCAGAAAGCACAATTATAAAATCAAAAACAGTTATGATTGTAAAATTGTATGGATCAAAAATGAAAGGGGGCACCCGGATTTGCACCAGGGACCTCTCGATCTGCAGTCGAATGCTCTACTACTGAGCTATACCCCCACATAGAGTCAACCGCTTGAATGGTCAATGTATAGGAACGAGCTCCTTCTTCCCTCAGTGTCTCTCCTTGCTCTCATTTCTTTCTCACTCTCTCTCTTGTCTGACCTTCCTAGTAAAGCGGGATATTTCTTCCGTTTGAATACTGTTTAGTATTGACCTTTTCCTTCTTATTGACCATTCACATGTCTTGTTGTACGTGGGGGTATAGCTCAGTAGTAGAGCATTCGACTGCAGATCGAGAGGTCCCTGGTGCAAATCCGGGTGCCCCCTATCATTTTTAATCTTTCTTTGCGCATTTTCCTTTACAGTTTTCTTTTGCCGATTTCTTTTTATTTATTTCCAAATTTTGTTGCGAATTTTCGAAAATTTGGAACATTTTCATCTGAAAGCATTTTCGTTTTTATATTGCAATGTTGCCATTGGAAAGGTTTCAGCTTAAAATCAGTTATTTCGCAAATCCCATTCATATTTTCTTTATGTATTGGGATTCCATAGATTGCACTTTAAACGTTTGAAGTTGCCATTTTGCTATTTTACAAAAAAGCTTCTCCTCCGCTTTTTTCGGCTGTTTGCGGCTTGTTCGTTTGCGTAAGTTGCGAAAATTTTATTAAAGTTTATCGATTAGGTCGGTAGAAAAATTTTAACAGTTTTTAACACGAAATTTTGAGAAATATTGGTATCAAGAAGTCTTATGTTTGTCGCAACTTCCTTAAAACTGTTTGTTTTTTTCTTTCTTGAAAGCTCTATGTATCCCGCGGTACCTGTAAAAATTTTTTCTCACGCGCTCTTTCAGGGATTCTTCAGGATAATAGTCTGTTTCTATAAAGCAAAAAAATGAAGCGTCGTCTGAAACGAGGAATTGTGGTAATCACAAATAATCAGACAGGTGTTATCTTCATTCGACGCTGTGCGGAACTGATCTCGCATTACCAGTCTACAAGTTCTAAACACTTAACCACTTGGCCGTGCAGGCAAACGATTGATTTGTGATCATTCCATATGAAAGTTTTGGTCACGTAACAAATTCCTTTTCCTGCTCAGGTAGGGAACAGGTCATATTTTCTCCATACCTCTCTCCTCGTGGAATTGGAATTCTAGAAAAATCCCGAAGACAGGAAAAAGTGATAAAATATTAAATATCTAAAAAACGAAACATGCGCACAAATTTCTCAGGTTCAAATTTTACTTTGTTTCTGGATATAGATTTTTTTATCATTTTCCCTGCCAAATAAGGCAATGTGAATTTGGCAAAACAATTCCACACTTTCCCGGTATCGGAAAATCGCTACAAATTTTCGGTCCGTTTACGTCTGTTGCTTCATAATATTTTCTTCTCTGATAATTTGACGCTGCAAATAATTCGCTGCAAACCTGTGACTCACTTCTAATTTCACTTGCTGCGCTTACAGTTACTCGGAAAAAAGATTACTCCGAAAACACCCTCGTTCCACTAAGTGTTCACCTAATTCTCGAACCGAAATGGCTTCCGATAAATTACAAACTAACGAAAACAAATTAAGAGCGGTATTTCCGGTCATAGATGTACCTTGTTTGGCTTCAGTTAAAATACATTATGTCAAGAGAAGTGCAAGGTGCAAGCAGAAATGTTGCGAAAAGCGCTAAGCAAAAATAAAAGTGTAACATGCGCACGGGTTCTAAGATGAGGCTGAGGTCAAATTTTCAAGGCAACTTTGCAAGAATTGCATTTTTGCTCAGAGCAACAAAAATCGAAATTTGTTCTCAAAAACAGTGAAAAATTTCAAGTTTTGAAAAAAATTCCGAAAAAATTTATAAAATTAGCGAAAAATGCGTAAAAATTAAAACCCTGCTAGAACACCTTGTCTACAAATTTTTTAAACTTTTACAGCTTCTGGAATTTTAAATTTCTTTCTCTGATGCCCGAAAATGGCCATCTGTCCGCATCCATATCCAACCAAAAATCCTGGGTACATCCCTGAAAATTGGGTCAATTACAACATTTTCCTCCATCTTATGTTTGTCATTTAACTGATCGGAGTCAAGCCCTGATCAGGATTTACATACATTTCCCTTTCACAAACATTCGCATACAAACCAATGATTCACTTCCAAATTCAAAGATACACATACAGATTATTACTTGTTGCGCGTTTGTCACCCATGGAAGCACCTCCAATCCTGAAAAACGGTCCCGATTTTTACGCAATTGAACTCAGATGAGCGACTCACTTCCATGAATCACAGTCCTCTGGAAACGTTAGTGCATTACTCTCGAGTACCTGTCCATAGGTATCGCTCTGTCACGGCCTGTAGATGGAAGGCCCGATCAATTGACGTAGTTGTCGCTGGTCGTTTTTCGGCCCCTCCCTTCATAGGGACTTAACATTTGTCTGGCGCGCTTGTGCATCATCACATCTGAGGGCGCAGTGGCGCAAGGCAGACAGTGCATCGGAACTTTGTCCAGGCATCGAAGACTCACCTACTTATCGGATTATTGTTTTGTGTTCATGGAAGGTGGTTTAATCACACTCCGGATGGACGACTCCATTTGCGTATAAAAAGAGGAAGTCACTTTGGAATCTCGAATCTTCCAAAGAGGGCGTAGCCTTCGGCTCACTTTTCGCGCACATAATTAAAGCCATCTAGACTATTAGTTATTGGAAAAGTCTGCCGGAAGCCATAGGCGTTCGCTCGATTCCTGTTTTAATTTCTCGCTTCCAGTTTTATAGTATTTTCTATAGTGTATTTGATTTTGATAGCCTGAAGGCATTTCTATGTGCTGAGTTAGGCCAATGATAGGGCAACCAGTAAGCTTCCTGAAACCATCCAGGAAGCGTCTTCCAGAAAGTTTCTTCTTTATAAGACAAGAAACCTTCTGAAAGACATTCTTCCAGGATGATCCTGGAATTACGCTTTAGAATCCTTAAGATCCTTGAAATTACGCCCCGATTCCTATCTATCTCGATTCCCCAATCTCGAACTTCTACTTATACATAACACTTTCACTTTCAGCAGTTCTTTGGAATGGAAATTGCCGCCGTCAACTCTCCCACAGCCAATTGGCCCTCGAGCAAGTGCCTCATCGCCTCGTTCGACCAAAGGGTATGTAATTGCTTCCGTCTAATGCCAGCCAATTATCCTGAAAAATCTCAAAAATCTGTCTAACAATTCAAGGGATCCTTGAATTGCCCTTTGTTTGCACTTTTGCTGATCTTTGCAAAGTTTCCTCCAGCGTCTTTCCCAACTCTCTTCAAAGTCTCGACTTGCAATTTGCTCAGGGTTTTGTTTTTTTTGCATTGGAAGGCAAGGGAAGGAATGGGCAAAAAGAAGAAGAATTGATCATTCTTTCTATTCATTTGTTGGAAGGGTCGGGATCGACGTCATATGGCCGTGTAATCACTTCCGAAGTTTGTTTGCGTTCGTTTTTGTGTTTGCAGAAATTTTTCACTGGAACGATTTTAATTGGTCTGCAAATTGATTTGTTGAAAGGAACTGAAATTGAAATGAAAATATATAATTTTTTACCGAATTTTTTTTAACTTTTTGTCAAAAATTTTCCAAAAAATTCTTTTCTTAAAAATAATACGTGAAGAAGTTCATTCGGTTTGGTCCAGAAATCATGGTCGTATCTAGCCCCCTAAAATTTTTCCTAAGTTTTGAAAATTTGACAGTGGAATTCTATCTAGCTTGGTAAGCTGAACAAAATTTACGGCGACAGCTCTGTGAAAAATGCACTTTAACGATTAGAGTGCATATTTTTCACAAGGGTGTCAAGGCAAAGTTTGTTCAGCTCACCGATAAAATTTGACAATTATATTAGTCAAAATAGGAAAAAAAATTTTTGGAGTGGAAATAATTAAATCCATCGGTTGAATGACTATACAGAAATAAAAAATTGGCACCGATTCGGGATTATAGTCTAATGCCTGCGCATACAAAACAACATATTAACTTCGCAAATCCTTGCGCATTACTCTCTATTACGCTACTCCCATGACCTGAGCAGATCTCGACTATTTTATTTTGAGTGACTTTGACTGAGCCAAATATGGCCGAGCTGAAGGGTTTGCGTCATCTAATCCGGGTTTGGGATGGGGAGGCGATGATATGAAAGTGCAATGTAGTCTAAGCTTGGAATTAGGATTACAGCAAAAGCTGTCAAATATAACACAAAAGATGCAACAAGTCATTCAAAAGAGATTGAAAATTTTTCGAAAATATCTTACCTTTACCTGGACAGCAAATATACCCAAAATTAGTCTTTCTTCCTTAAATTAATTCCATTATTTTCTTCTCATTACAAGTTTTACAAATTTAAAATCTATTTCCTATGTTCCCATACAATTCCAAAAAGACCACACAGGTTCAAAACCACACGACAAAAGACCGTTTCACACACATTCCCAACATTTTTGGTCCCTAGCGATGCGTATGATCCATCATTATGTCTTCCGATGCCAAGACATTTCTTGATTTTTGCTCCACTTTATTTGACTTTACCGCTCTTGAACTCCAACACTCTGTCTTTCTTTGTTTGTTTTTTGTGACGACATAATTCTCGACTTGATGACACTCAATTTTTCTTCCATTGACATTTGAATGAAAACAGCTTAAAGCAAATTCGGTGCTAAGCCAAATATTTGCACTACGAATTTTGGTTATCTTTGCTCGTTTTCAAATTCTTTTTGATACAAAGTTCTTAGCCTGGCCTTGAAAAAAATTTTTATTCAAAATTCCTAAAATTTTTGATTTCAAAACAGTTATTTTTCAATAAAGCTCAACTTTTCATAAAATCTAATAATCTTTTCAAAATGGTAACATTTTCACCAAAAAGTATAAAAAAATGTCGAATCTTTACAAACTTGATACAAAAGTTGTTTTTTATACGAATTTCGATCAAGTCTAAAAATTTTTCATTTTAACACATTTTTTGTATTTCTTAGTTTTTTTACCATTCCTGTTACGACAAAGCTTTTTCTATACCAAAATGGCTTGTTTTCGTTCAAAAAATTTGTTTTCTGAACAAATTTTTCTTCCCTTTTCCGGAAAATTAAAAAAATTTCTCTTCCCAAAACTGCTCCAGAACATTGACCTTTTTGACTTTCTTTGCCTTTTGCTCTGATGACGTCACAATTCCAATACAAAGTTTTGAAAGAAAAGCAACAGGCGCTCTGCTCTGAAGACGAATTCTTCAATCCTTGCCTCCAGAGCCAAACAGCATTTGGCAGGCGACTCTCCGGGGAGTGCACAGAACAGAAATCCGAGAGAGCAAAGCTTATGACAAGTCGACCGCCGCTGAGCTTTTTGATAAACAAAACATATGAGCAAAAACTACATAGAGAAAGGAATTCAAGTCAATACTATGGGTTCCATAGTCAATACTATGGATCTTATAGTCTCGCTCATAGTTTAAAATTCACATTTTCAATGCTCGAATAATTTTATTGCTTGCGGAGTTGGTTTTGTTTACCTTATCAGGGTGGACAGCTGAGAAAGGTGCTTTAGGGCTTCAGGAGTGGCTACGATTTTGCGATATTGGGGTCCGAGATATTTCTTGAAACATTTTTTTAAGAAGCTCGTGACATATATCCCTGCAGGGCTTGTACTTTAGAATGTATCTTTGAACTTTGGATGCAAAGTCACGAAAATATCATCCATTTGCAAGTCGGAAACGCGGAATGGAATTTGGGTTTTTCGCTAGATACCTATAACTACCTGTCGGCTAATTGGATATTTCTCTATCAGCGGTTTCCATGGCACCGAGCCTATCCTTCGTGTCACACTCTGTGTACCGAATTCCAAAAATGCGTGCTTACTGGAATGGAAAAATTCGGGTAGAATCACATTAAATTTTTCCGCTCATCAGATTTACCGTACCAGTTTCTTAACTTTTAGTTAGCAACCTTCTCTTAACTTACCTTCGTCAGCCAGAAAAATTTCAGTGGCAGCCAAATTTCAGGAAGATATAGTCCTTATCAAAATTTACCATCTGAGTGGTTTGAGGAGTGAGTGTTTGCCAAATTTTTCATGCAAGCCCGGAAAAATTTCCAGGAAAGTTTCAGTGACTGCCAAATTTCAGGATCAGATAAGCTTTGTCGGAAAGTTTTTAGTAGTAGTTGGAGAATTTTTCATGTATGTTCCCGAATCTCAGGCCCTAGCTATCGGGTGAAATCTATTCACTGGCTATAGGTCTGCCAATGTTAATAATGTACTGGATTCATGAATTTTGGAAGATTCCAAGGAATTCTTGGAAGAAATCCGTGGAAGCAATGAGACAAAAATCGTAAAGTATATTTTAATTTCTTGGCAAATTTATAAAGAATTTTGGATATTAGGATATCAAAAATTCCATTTTTCGTTCAAATTAGTTGTGATTTTTTATATTACTCCTCAGTTTTTTAGTCTTCATTCCGGGTCTCCTGCCGTATAAAAGATCAGGAACTTGGATAGGGAATAGAATTAATGCCAAAGTTCCCATTTTCGCCCGGATGAATAATTTCTGTGCTTTTGCCCTCCGGGCCCTAGTTTACATATGATTACACATACTTTTATGAGTCGGCGTTACACTGACCACTTATTGTTTCATGCATTATTCACGCGGCGGAATTTCAGACATGTAAAAGTCCACTTTTCTGTTTTGTCAATTCATATCGATTGTGGTTCGGGAGTGAAATTTTTTACTTTAAATTATAAAATTTGGTCAAAATTATGGTAAAAATGTACGGAATTAGTAGGAAATTTGAGATTTAAATAATTTTTAGAAATCTTTTTGCCTGGGAAAAAGTTACTCCGACGTTATTTATAGGGAGACTATCTTTAGGGTAAAAGTACCTTAGGGTTCAAAATTATACCAAAATTGAAAAGATTAAAACTTTGCTAATTCAGGCATCTTTGATCTCTGAACTTTAAAACTCTCTAAACCTAAAATTTTCCCCAAAAAAGTATCTAGCTTCGTTATACATCAATAAATTACGTATTGCATTCTTAATTTCGCCATTGTTTTGCCTCAAATGACATCCGGCACCTGGATCCCGGATGTGGGGCTTTCAGCCAATACCCCCTATACCTCAATAGATAGTCATTCTCGGGGTTGTGTCATTGCACATTGTCACAATGTGCGTCTGTTATTCATTCCTGCAGTCATTCTTATCGCCGACACATAGGAAATCCTTGCACCGGGCCGGCTGGCAGCGCTTACGTCACAATGCAGAGGCCCACACCCCTTGCTCCCGAGTCGCTGTATAGATAGCAGTCGTCACTGCGCGTGGTCCTAGCCTCATTCCTGCCCACATTGAACAGTTAGAGGGCTTTGAAGCTGACAGAGGGCCAGACAGACGTCAGACACGCGCACTATCTCATCTTCCTCTCTTTCTCTAACCATATGAGCGGCGCTCTATAAATGAGCTGCGCAGTATTATTTCACCCGTCTTTTTCTCTCTGGCCAACGCTTCTTTGCCAATTGCCACACAATTTCGCTCTTCTCTCTTTCTCTAACCACATCATTTTTGAGCATTTCTCTACTAAATCTGTACTATTTCCTTCAACCTTTTTCTCTAACTTTTCTCTATTGAGAAGAGCCTTTCTCCTTGTTGAGATAAAGTGAAGTCTTTTTCTATCCTTCCCAATGTCCTTTTCGGGATTCTTTTTTGTCACTCACACCTGCCATTGTCTTTCAAATCTCTCATTCTCGTTTTGGAAACTCTCTGCCCTGCTCCGAAAACGAATCTTTTCCGAGTCCATTCCTGGCCCGTTTTTATTTAAACAAACGCCCAATATTTCTAGGGTTCACCGCTTCTTTTGCTCAGTGCCCAATTTGGGCCGTGGCCCTTGATACTTTTTTCTCTTTCGTTTGTCTGTCTTTTTCCGGCCAATTACATTACACTTCAGCGCTGCCACACACCACGTATCGGGCTACTTCGAGACAGCTCTGCTCCGGAGATGGCTCTGCCAGACCGCTCCTTTTAAGGAAGGAAATGGTTTTAAACAGCGCACAGTATTTTATGCCCATTCCCTAGTCTTTTCCTGTCTTTTTAGTGGATCAGAAAAAAGAAAGAAAAAAACTCAAGACTCTCGTCTCTCTGACCCGAGAGTCTTGAGTCAAGCCCAACGCTCTCCTCCGCTTTACTACTTTTTATCATTGCCTCATTCCCCACAATCTCACTGCCCGAGAATGTCTGCCACGTTGCTATCCACATCATATATGGGCACCTGCTTGGCAGCTCCCACAGTCCACGTATCTTTCAGTTCCGCGCACCGTTTCTTTTTATTTCTGAGTTTAAACCTACTATTCCCAGCTTTTTTCTCACTCTTTCGATACTTTTTCACTGCCATACACAATTCACTGCTTCATTCTCGACTTCCATGTGAACCTTCAAACCCCTAAAATTGGGGCTCGCTCACTCTGGAAATGTTTCTCTCTCTTCATCTGTCTTTTTCCCTCTCCTCCCCTATAGCCAGTCACCCCATTTCGAGTTCTCCCAGGGACTTCCACTTCGAGATTATTCCTGTTTCTCTTCCGCGCAGCATTTCGAGCTCCCAGACAGAGTGTCTCACTGAGTCTGCCCCCTCAAAGTCTGCCCCCTGCCAGTCTACTCCCTTAGAGTCTCCCTTTCAGTCTGCCCCCTTAGTGTCTCCCTGTCAGTCTATGCCCTTTAAACCCTTACCAGTCAACGCAGCGGCCCCTCCGACCTCCACACAAAGAGCGGCCTTTGCAAGGGCGGGCCTAACTGGGTCTATCGCATTACTCTGTGCTGCGTGGGGAATTGTGAATGTTCGCATTCGCAATTCAAGACCGAGAAAGAGGCATATTATTAAGTTTGTGGCAGTTTGTCACTATTCGCCGTTTTTCCTGCCTCTTTCCCTCGAATGGCTTTCCTGTGAATGGCCAAGAGTGGCACCGCCTTAGGCAAAACCAAACCCTAACTAGCAGATGTTATTTCGCTCACACTTTGTTTGTTTGGGTTTAGAGTCGAGATTCAATCTCGAGACGTAATCAGTGGGAAAGTGACATTGACAAGCCCTTAAGCAAAGCTGTACCGAGAAGTCGGGGTGACGATATCGATGTCTAACTTTTTCGATGTTTTAGGGGGAAATTGCGGGGTTTCTTGGTTTCCTTAGGCTATAATCAAAGTGGTCTTTAATCTGAATGCTTTAGCGACCTGGTTCTCGACTTTTTCTTGTCACAACTCCGCTCATTACCCATAATTATGTCTCAGACAGTTATAGGGGACCCAAAGTATGATCTGGCACAGTCTTGATAGTTAAAGAGGGCCGTTCTAGACTATTCCCAGCCATTCCCGACTAGCTAGCCTACACACAGGTGGCAGCCTAACGACCAAGAGATCATTTTTCGCACTTGTATTTATTTTCTGGGGGTGTTTTATGTCGGCTTCGAGACAAGTGGGAGTGTAACTGTTCATTGAAAAAAGTGAGAAAAACACTTCGTGGGAAAAAACGTGAGTTGGATACGACTTGGGAATACTTTATATGATTTCAAGGTTTTGTGCATTGTTCCTGAACTTTTTTTCATTCATGTGCTTTCCCTCAGGACATATTTCTTCTGTGATAGGAATAGGAATTCTAAACTTGGGTTTACGTGTCAGGTGATATTTTACCTGGGTGAATCATGATCAATTCTAATCACTCTCAGATAAGTTCCATGATTGCATTCGCGCGATTTCAAAATTTTTCCTATATTCTATGACCCCATTTGAAAATATTGAACCCAGAGATCAAAGATCACTTCAAATTTTTGAAATTCCTGTCACGCCATGGCTATAATTATACGACCGTTTTAAGTTTAAGTCTCGTGACAAAGTCTCGATCATATTTTTTTACACGACCATTTAAAATTATAGGGTTCTCGCTAGTTCTATGAAAATCTAGAAGCTTCAGACTGCCTCTAAAAGACCAAGATCAGAAAAACGAGCTCATGTGATACCTAAAAGTATGTGGTTATGGGTAGGTACCAGGTGGTACCTGTCCTATCCGCAATTATCTTACCTTTACTGTTAATTGCATACTTTTTACGCTTCTGATCTCTGAGTTCAAATTTCTCGACTTCCTTCAAGCTCTTATGGCATGAGCTCTCGTGCTAAGCCTCAAGAAACACTCATGTAGTCCTGCAGGGAAAAGTGGCTGGTATAAGACGAAAACAAACGATGTAAATTTAGAAATTTGTTGTTTGCTCGCTGCTACTTTTGTTTTTCTCGTCAAAACCCTTGTTTTGCTCTCAAGATTGTGTGCGTTCGAGATTAGAAGATTATTGAGCTGAAAAGGTATTTGCCTTATGGTGTTAGCCTTAAGCATTCCCACCGGAAGTGCTAGAATACAAAATAGACCAATTACTTTCTGGCTTGGTACCGTAGAGGTTTTGTGATGAAGAAATGCAATCAAAACACCTCAGGGGAAAGCCGCGTCGTACAGCCCCTCCAGTGCAACTCAGTACTGCTCATTACCTGGACAAACCTCCATTTTCACAATCCAATCATAATTTTACTAAAAGTACCTAATAAGTTGAGAAATATCAAAGCTTGATGATTGATCGCTTCTTCAGGATCAGTGTTGCAACGCCTCCGCCTCCGGATGCTCGGAGGCGCCTCCGGAGGCGGAGTCGGAGGCGGAGGCGACCCTCAAAATATGCCGGAGGCGCCTCCGGCAGGCGAAAATTTAATGAAAACTTGACAAAAACAAGAAAAATTTTGAAATTTTTTTCAAAATTTGACAAATTTTTTTCCAAAAAATTTTCAAAAAATGTTTTCAAAAAATTTTTTGGCGCCAAAAAATTTTTTCAAAAAATTTTTTGAAAATTTTTGGAAAATTTTTTTCAAACATGCCTAAAATGGGCATTTTAGGCGATTTTTGGTCGGAGGCGACCCGGAGGCGATCAAAAATAGCCGGAGGCGCCTCCGGAGGCGGAGGCGACGTTCGGAAAATTGCCCGGAGGCGGAGGCGACTTTTGAAAAAGTTGCAACACTGTTCAGGATTCTCTATTTTTATCATGTTTTTCCCAGGAGACTGTGTTCTAGTCGCGATTAGAAGATTTGTCTCCAAAGATTGGGCTCAGGAATGTATTAGTCTTAAGTTAAGCTGCTAAGGTGAAGCTAAATCCCATTGGAGGTATTAGAGTACAGACTGCTTATATCCTGACTTCGCCTCACAGTTTTACTCTCGAATTACATAAGAACTATATGGACTTATTAGGATACTACTCTTTCAAGGATTAAGTCCGCTTAATCCGGAAACGGCGCTAATTACTGAACTCGAAAATAGTGCCATGTCCATAAATAATAAATATGCGCGTCCAAATCCAGAAATATGGATTCCGTATCACTCACTTTGTTTGTACTGAAATTGGACCCAACTCAGACATGACGGAATGGTACGGAAGTGGTTAGGAAGATAGGATTTGAGATTACTATTTTCTTAGCTTCTTACTATAAAAGTTTGGTAGAATAGGTTTGGGTGTCCGGGATTTGGATATTTGATACATTTTTCTGTTACACTTCCTCGTTTTCCTGATCCAGGATAGAATGCCAAAAAAGTGTCAATTAAAAAACATATACTGTTATCAAAATGGAATGGGAATACTCGTTTGAATTGGCGGCTTTGGAGCCAATGCGCCAAACATGTTCTGGAACATTCTAGAAGGCCGAGTAATGGCTCGAATTAACGCTGAGACTACTAAGATATTACACACCCTTCTAGAATGTTCCAGAACAGATTTATCGCATTCGCGCCAAAGCTGCCGATTCAAACGAGTATTCTCATTCCATCTGGATAGTAGCAAATACCGTTAACTGTAAAAAATTTTCTGACTTTCCCTATACTCCAAACAATTTGATGACGTCATATCTGATCATTGAACTATCTTAATGTTGCATTATTCATAACGTTCCTCATAACCGGTCTCAATGGAATGAACTCTAACATAATTTAATAATCTGCTTTCCAGGACGACATCCTGGCGACGGCGTTAGTGGCCTCAAGACCGAGCAGCAGCGTGTCCTCCTCTCTGTCTTTTGATCATTCCAACTCATTACCGATCCATTCCACGACTTCCGCTCAGCACAACGCTGACCCTTCTCAAGTACCGTTCCTTCAAGAGCTCCAGTCTCTGAACCAATTCCGACTTCAACTCAATCTAAGCGCCCTTTTGGCCAGCAATCAGGTGAGAGACTGAAGTTTAACCCGGGATTGAATCAAATTTGGGCTTTGAAGACTTTTTTCAAGAGTTTGGGCGGCGGACTTGAAAGGAAATGAACTTTAGGCGTGAAAGTTAAAAGTAGATTTGGTTTGTTAGAGGTCTCGGAAAGGTCACAAACAATTTTTTGCCCAAAAACTCTTTGGTCTCTAATTTTAGAGCAATTTTTGGACAATAATTTCTTGATTTTTAATTAATTTTTTGACGCCAAAGGTATGCAAATTTTATATATGCGCTAATCCGAGAATCCGTTCTAATAAAAAGTTTTCTAACAAAGGAATAAGTCAGAAAAGATTGACTTTTGCACATAAGCAATCAGACTTTTTATTACTTTTTTGATGACATCAAGCGAACGGTTACACTGAGCCGTATTGGTTTTCTTACGTGGGTGGTCTTTGAGCCTTGGAAAATTTGACCTATGGGAATTTTTTCCAGTACTATTTCTATCCATTACTTCAGAATTTCAGGAAGAATCAGTAATCCGAATGCATTTTTAGGGGAATTTCTGTTATTTTATGCTTTTTTTATTTTTCCGGAATTTTCAAATTTTTGGTGACAAATTTTCTATTTCAGCAACAATCTCCGCAAGAGCAGACGGGTACAATGGGCGAACTTGACACTGCTCCTCCAATTGAACTCGAGCAATTCGTAGCCTCCGGCCGAAACGGTCGCCGAAATGCCTTGGCTGACCTCGGCGCGGCCATCGATCTCGATCCAGGGGCATACAAACTGGCGGAACAGTTGGCCAGTTTGGAGACAGGCGACCAAAAACCCGGATGCTCAGGTACAGGACAAGCGCCGGCGAATCAAAATCAGGCGTCGGGATCGGGTGAGAATTTTTTTGGTATTGAACTGTGGTTTAAATTTTTAACGGAAAATTATATTTTTGTACAATAAAACTTAAATTCTGGCGAAAATGGTAATTTTTATGTAAAAAGTGTACAATTTATGAGAAATCGAAAAAATTTAATTGAATTTCGGTTAACTTTGAGACAAATTATTGATTATTTTATGTAATTAAAAAAACGGATCTTTGAAAATTTTTGGCAAATATTTTGCCAAAAATTTGATTTTTAATGTAAAATAAATAAAAAACTGATCATTGAAAGCTTGAATTTTTCCAAAATGTGGTCAAAATCGTAAGAAGTTAAAAAATGCAAAAATCGGAAAATAAAGTTACATGTGATGATTGAGTTTAAATTCCTGTAATTCTCTCCTCACAAATGATGACGTCATCAATATTCTGCAGCGCAGATTACTATGTAGACAGACAAAAGATAACGTGGAATTTGTCCGGATTAACTCACTAATCTACTACTTTGACCATCGTATTTTCTTTGAACGTGGGATTCGTGAAAAAATACTCTGTGCATTTTAAAAGAAAGTTCTAAAGGACTTTTATTTGTAAAGCGAAGAGCAAAGTTTCAAATTTCACTTCAAACTTGAGCGACCTTTTAGCCTAAAAAAGTGACGTAATTTAAAGTGTTTTTGAGATTCTTTTTAAGTAAACACTTTTATAAAGATACACAGAAGATACAAAGTTTTAAATTATTCAAAATTTTTGCAAATTTGTAAATAATATGGTAAAAATTTAGAAATTTAAAATTTTCGCCTTAATTTTGCAAAAAATGGTCAGATTTTGGCAAAATGTCCAAAAAATCTTCCAAAAAGTTTTCTATAAACTTGTTTTGTAAAATTTTTCTTCAAATTTAGTCGTTTTTTCAACACCGCAGCAAAAGTGCGTTTATTCTTTGCCGAATATGCCAAAACTGCACAGATTTCTCCCGTGGGAATCCATATGTGTCAAAAATTGGCTAAATATAGACCTTTCTTGAGAATGGAGAAGTCACTGGATCCAGAAGGATCCTTGACATTTTGAATGATGTGAGTAATCTGTAAAGAAGATCTCTTGTTTATTTTTGCTATTTTGTAAGCAAAAGCCAACTTTTCCAAGAACCACGCATTTTCAGCCTCAAATTACTCTGTTTTTGCTTTCCAGGAGAGAATTTAAACGAATCCAGACAGAGATTCCACATATTTTCAATCCAATTCATATCGCTCAATTTTCACTCTAAACTGGCAACATTGTCAAAAAGTGGTCGGAATATACTAAAATGTTGCGAAATGGATTGGAATGTGGTATATTGTTGCGAAAATGTGACAAAATTGTTGCGGAAGCATATGGAAATGTTGCAAAAGTAGATGGAACGTGCCAGTATGTTACCAAACTGTATCAAAATGTTGCCAAAATTGCACGGATGCTTCAAAATGTCGCGAAAGTAAACTCGTTGTCCAGCTGTTTTAAAATTTGAATGATGTGAGTAATCTTCATGAAGATCTCTTGTTTATTTTTGCCCGATTCTGCCTATAGTGCCGTTTTAAGCCTTAATTTGGGTCTCATTTTATCTCAACTCAAGCCTTATTTAGCGCGTTTAAAGCTCCCATTTTCCGCATTTGATATCACTCAATTTTCATCAAAAACCGTTATCCGGCTCGCTTTCCGCCATTAAGCGGTAATTGAATTCTTCTCTTTGCGGCTTCAAAGTAAGAGCCAATTAAGAGCGCTTTCGGCTGCATTTGGAGCGCAATCTTGATGAAAAAGTAGCGGTGCGAATGAAATCGGACGGGGGCGACGGCGCTCGTTTCTATGGAAATTTTGAGTTTTGCATAAAAATTATCAAGCGAAAACCGTGAGAAATAGTTAATACTCTGGTTTGGTTCAAAGAATGAATCACTGTATGAGTCATAAAACAGGCGCTTGTTTTTTTGAAGGAAAATCTGGATCTTAAGGATGTGATGAGTTTCCGATGAGTCATTTACGGATCGATGATCAGTAATAATATGAGATCGGGATGGTAGATCAAGGCCAATGTGTAAAAAAACTAAAAAATACCTAAAATGTTTCGAAAATGTGTGGAATGTGCGAAAATGCATGGAATGTGTCAATGTGAACAGTGTGTTTTATACTCATACAAGGTCATAGGGGTCCAATTGGTATTATTTATCAAAAAAATTTGATAGATCAAAAACTCTATCAAAAACTTTTCAACTTGCACTTTTCACAAATAATTAATGAGACGACCGATATTTATTAATCGAAAACAAAACATTACTCAGAAATGACTATGAAAAATTTGAGGAATCGATTCAAAGAAAAAGGTCAAAGGCGCGGTCTCTTTTTTCCTTCTTTTTTCTTTTCAAAGGAAAGTAACCATTTATTTTGCTGTCACTTTAAAACACTTTGCGACCACATGCGAGAGTCTCTTTGGACTTTGTTTAGAAAATAAATAAAGTCATGTGGAGGGAAGAGCGAAGGAGAAAATGGCCGTAAAATTGTTTATAAATGCGAAAGTGATTAAAATGTTTTCCTTTGAAAAGTCTGAAAATGGCCCCAAAAATAAATTTGAAATGGGCGAAAAAACCCAAAATAAATCGCGCCGTAGGCGTGAAGAAATAATATAAATTTAGGTTCTATAGAAAAGTTTAAAATGGCGGGCAAAAATTATTTTAAAAATAAAAATTTGACGAAAATGTTTCCTTGTACAAATAGAGTCGGAATAAAAATAAAAAAATATGAAAAAAGAAAAAATTAGGAAATTTTTTCATCTTTGAGGTTTTTTGCAATTATTTAAAAAATCTTGATAATATAATGACGATATGTTGATTCGATGTTACTGTAACGAGGATTGAATTTATTTTCTTTTCAGGACAAGGCCAATGACGACGATCCAAGATCCAAACCTATACAATAATCGCATAACGCTGCATTCAATTCGGCGCCATTCAAGTCACAATAATAATTTCGTTTTTAATTTTCTCTCTAATAATATGCCAAATGTAAAGATTTTTGGGCCAGGGTGACCAATTTTTTACACAAAAAATTTGAAAAAGTTGGTGTTTTAGTCAAAAAGACAAAAGTTTTGTACGGAAAATACAAAAAATAAAAACTGATGATTTTTGCCATTTTCTCCAAAAATATAAAATGGCAATTTTTGACAAAAATGTCTCGTTTTGTGTTAAAATTTGTTCACTCCGAATTGTAGAAAATGGTAAAGAGCTTGAGAAAACGGTTCTACGGTTTGATTGTAACAAATATTTTTGTCTCTATTTTATGGCCATTGAAGTTCAAAACTTGCAAACTTTTAAATTTCGTGCTTTTTAATTTTTGGAGAATGCCAATATTGGCGAAAAATTTGAATTTTGGTGGCCATTTTTCTCGGTATTTTCTGGTCTTGCCTCTAAAATACATTTACCTTTTTAGACAACTGTGCTTTTATAAAACAATTTCCTACTTTTTTGTAGTCATAAGTGAAATAAAGTAATAATTTCCGCTTCTCGTGATTGTGTAGAATTGTTGTTTGTGCTATTTTTGACGATTTCTGTTCCATGCCATTATACTATCTCATTCAATAAATTATTTGAATTTTCATGTAAAAATGGCAACATTTTGACACATTCTATGCATTCTTGTAATAGTTCCATAATATCAAACGAACCTTCCTACCCTCTGTGGTAGAAAAAAATATTTATTAATAATTATCAAATATACCATTTTCCAAAGAACAATCATATAAAATGATAATAAAAATGAAACATAAAAAGCAATCTTAAACTTTTGTAGACAAAAGTCATATAAACCAAAATTCAGAATCAGCTCTCCAAAAATATGTACCGTATTCCCCATAATTGCATTCCTTTGCCCGTCACGACGGTCGGTGGCATTTATTTTTATAATTTAAAAATTCTAGTAGCGTCTAGAAGTTTTTGGTACAGAAAGGTAGCTCCGCGTCTTGGCTACCTTCTGATACCACAATCTTATAGAAGCTTCTAGAAGGTTTTAGTACAGGAAGGTCGCCCTGGATTTTGCTACCTGCTGGTACCAAAATCTTCTAAAGTTTTTGGTACAGGAAGGTGGGCCTGGAGCTTGGCTACCTTTTGTTACCAAATTATTCTAGAAGCTTCTAGATTTTTCAAATAATAAAAATAATCGCCACCGACCGTCGTGACGGGCAGGATAGGCTTCAATTACAGAAAATACGGTTTGATAAAAAGCAATTTTTATCAAATTGTCCTTCGAAACACAACTCTTCTATAAGATTTGATGACAAGAATAGTGATAAGCGGATTGAGCACCGGCACCCAGTTAATGACAAGAGTGGCAAACGCCGTAGAATATATCGCTGACGCACTGCTCAGCGCAATTGTTGCCAATACTTGTACACTACCCACAATGGCACCGAGGCAAGGAAGAATGGCCTGTAGGATGATCCTTTTAAGCACTTTCCAGACTTTAGGGGCTTATCGCCCAACTGAGTTATGCCAACGGGGGGGGAGGGTAACTGTGCCTGTTCGAAAATTCGAATTTTCCCCCAATTTTTCTCCTAGGGAGTACTTTTAGAGTAAAATCTATAGTTTAAAAAAATCCAACTAGGGTGGGGGAATACCCAACTAGGGGGATATCCAACTGGAGACAGGACATCCAACTGTAGAGGGGTAATCGATCCCCCCCCCCCCCGAGTTATCCCAATTTCGGTCGTAGACTGCGGTGGCCTTTAATTAAAGATCACCTGTAACACAAGTATGATTGATATTTGTTGATTGTGTTTCATGGCTTGAGAACACATTTGCTTTTCTCGCACGAATCTGCGAATTTTAATGCCACAAGCTATAATCACTATATAACAGCCTATGTCATAAGGAACGACGTACAGTAAATGAAGGAAGCGCCATGAGTTGGAATCCTGAAAGTTATGCTAATATTTTTGAAATAAAATTTGAGAAAATGGTAACAAATCGCCAAGGAAATTATGTATTTTTATAAGAAACTTCTGGAACATTCTAGAAGGCCTAATAAATTTATAGCGGTTTAAATTAATGCTGAAACTCTGGACATTCGACTGAGCCATTACTCGTCCTTCTAGAATGTTACAGAAGAGATTTACCGCTTTGGCGGCAAATTTTACAATTCAAAATTTGAATTTTTTTGGGACCAATTTCTGTGTGGGACAGTTTGTAGAGCACCCATCTATAGGTTGTTAGGGATGAAACGTATCCTTACGCTATTGGCCAGCATAGTTATTGTAACATTCTCGTGAATATTGGAAAATATTTCAGAATTTAGTTGAGCAATAGGTTGAGTCTGCTCCGGGTAGCATATAATACACAACATAAACAGGTAAAAAATCACGGGCACAGCAGTGGCAGAAAGCATAAAAAAGTAGCGCATTGGTGTTATTTCCGTATTTCTGAAAGTTGTTAAAATGCAAGCAATGTTTCGTTAGCCACGTTCAAATTGCCGCCCAATGCCTGAAAACGCTAAATCTGTTCTGGAACATTCTAGAAGGACGAGTAATAGATCAAATTAATCCTGAGATTCTCGGCTTTGGTTTAAGCCGTTACTCGCTCTTCTAGAATATTCCAGAACAGGTTTGGCGTTTTCTGGCACTGGGCGCCAATTTGAATGTGGTTCTGTTCTGAATTCACAAGCACTCTAATGAGTGTCGATCTTCGATATCAAAATTCTTAAACAAGTTTCACCTGCACAGCACCAAATATCGATACAAATATTGCAACGCGTTAGAGGTTATGGAGAAATAGAAGCCAAAGTACCACAATAAATTAATGGCAACACTATAGGGCAGTGGCAACAAACGTACTGGACCGTTTTGGTACAATACGTTCCATCCGGAAACCACAATATAGACCTAAAAACAGTATAACATTCGGGCAACGAGACCCCATTTCCTCGTGGAACTGATTCCCATGGCCTGATCTTGTATGGATAACACGACCTCGTGAGAACGAATCCTGAATTTGATGTCAGATTCGTGATCAGCGGGGTCGTAAATCCATGTTTCCAAAGTTACTCGGACAGGTGGTTTTCGACCACACAAAATCCGAATCTGATATTCTCACGAGGTTTCGCTAGCGGCGCTGCGAAGAAGCGGAGGTGCCGCGTCTCGCGGTGTCTCTCGTCTTTATAAGAAGGCTCAAATATTTCTGGAAGAAACCTTTAGTTAAAAATTACCGGTTGAACTGCCACCATCAAGCAAATGGTGTATATGTCAATGACACATGTCTGGAGCAGAATGCACCTGTACAAGCGAAGTGCAGGCACCGACCGGCGCATAATCAGCCATATCAAAAAGATATTAAATAGCATTCCGAATGTGGCACATAGCCCGGAATTGACCGAATGTATTGCGCTGATTGATGGCATTTGCCTGGATAACAAGGGAATTAATATTCAGAAACTTCAGGACCTGTAAACTCGGAAAAACTTTCAATACTAGGAGTAATTGATGATTTTTTCAAAAATGTAGGGCCAAGTGTCTAGTTTATAAATATTGAAGAAAAATGTTTGGTCCTCGTTTAACCCCCCCCCCTAAAAAATGCAATCCCCTCTGCAAAATCTTGTTTTTTCGGAGTTTTTCAGAGGGGTTGCGTATTTTAGGGGGTTAAACGGGGTTAAAAAATTTTCATCGATATTTAGAAACTGGAAACTTGGCCCTACATTTTTGAAAAAATCTTCAACTACCCTTAATATGGAAATAAACGCTTTGGCCAACCTCATTGCAAACCACGGCAATATTCAGCAACTCCAGACATGTAAGCAATTGGTTTTATGACGAAATGTAATACGAGTATTCAAATGGAACCAAGTCTGCGTTTTGCCAATTACATTATAAACTCAAAAAGGCCACTTATTATAGTCATCATAAAAGTAAACGTGTAGAAATTAAATTTTGGTACTCACTAATGAAATTTTTGTTGGCTGATTTAATTAATATTTACCGCTAGTTTTCTCAAGAAGGAACTAGAAGGAATTCACAGTTTTTAGACACGCAGACGCCCGAAAAAGATTTGAGTCATTCAAAAATGCTTACAATTCATTCAAAAGTTTATTTGTCAAAGCTCATAATAAGTTACAAAAAAATATGACTCATCACAAACTATGAAATGATGATTTTTCTTTGATCACAGAACAAAAATTGTCTAGAAATGTTTTAGGAAATGCCAACCTTACAATGGAATGCGGTTAAAAATACAAGAAAAGACAGAATTCTATGGTTTTTATGACAGTACAAATTTCCAGATTATGCCAATGATACAGATAAAAAGCTCTGTTTGATATCTGATACAATATGAAAGATAAGAGATGAAAGATCAGAGATCTGTGTTTGGGAATTGCATTATGCCAGAGGCCAAAATACAAACAAAATCTTAAATTATAAACAAAAACTGGGATAAAATAATTAAAATAACAGTGATAATACAGTAGCGCAGTACCGATTTCTTAAGTCATTTTTGGGTAGCTTTCACTCTATCGGCCACAAATCTGATATTACTGCGTCTATGTCAACTTTTTTTCTGGTTTTCGATGCAATTTTCAAATTTTCAATTTCGCGCCCAAAAAGCGGCCATTTAATCACTTTCTAGTAAAGTATCCAAGATAAAATGGTGAGAATTTGAAGAAACGGACATTGAATGTATATTTTGGCGCGAATTCAAATTATTTAAATATATATTGCACACTATTAAAAAAACTTGACATAGAGGCAGTAATATCAGATTTGTGGCCGACAAAGTGAAAATTGCTTCTAAAATAGGTTTGAAAATCCATATTACATCAAGTTTCGCAATGCAGTTTTTAAATTTTCTAATTCGCGCCAAAAAGCGGCCATATATTGGAGACAATTGGATAAATAAAAACATTTGAAAACATAAACTTAGGATTTAGCTTGCTCTGAGCCTCGCCTTTTTTTGGTGGGCATGTTTTGAGGTAACTCGGCGTGTCGAGTTTCTGGCAGCAGAAAATATGAGATAATCCACTGCGCGATCAGCAGCACGAGGAACATCCAGAATGGGACGAGATCATTGTACGTTCGCAGGAAGATCACCTGAAATGAGAAAGAAAATGAGGAATTTCTGCCATTGTGTAAGGAAAAGTGGAAAATGAGAAATTATTTCTGAGCTCCGTAGTCCTTAATTTACCGTAAACTCTCTAATTATATCCGCCGTAACTCGTTAAAAATGATGTGTATGTGATTTTTTCTTGGGTATTTTCTAGACTTTTCTAGTATGCTTTGTGAAGAATATTGTTATGCTAGCCTAGATCTACAGTATTCTTCAAAAATTCTAGAAAAATACAAAGGAAATAGCAAACGAAAATTCATCTTTTGATGAGTTATGGGGTATAATTAGAGGGGGATTAATTAGAGGTTTTTAGAACGGTATTTAAATTTGGCATTCTGCCCAAATGCAATACTGTGAATTCTTAAAATTGGCACAGATTTGTTTTAAACTGTTGTTGTTTTAAACATTCTTACAAATGGGCCAGCCAAACTGCCGACTCTCGACATGACGCTGCACACCCCTCGGGCCATGTTGCGAACTGCCGTTGGAAATAATTCCATTGAGTACAGATGATTGATTTTCCAAGTTGGATCCATGGCCGCTACCAAGCTCAGGCCCAATGCGGTGATCAGCCAGTGGACTGAGTCGCGGAAAAGTGTCCACGTGAGGATTAATGCGCCGCAGGAGACGCAGGCAACACCTGAAATATTGCAATTATTGTACCGAAAAATAAGTTAGCTACTTTTTTGAATTAGGCCGAAAAGCGCAGAATGCCAAGTAGAATTTGGTGAGGAATGTTTTTTAAATGAAAATAATCAGAAAATAAAAATTAGGAAAATATTGAAAAATTTGTAACAATTTGGACTTTTTGAAAAATTGGAAAGATCCAAAAATTTAGACTTTTACCGATTTCGCACTTTTACAAGGTTTGAATTTTGATTTTTCAAAATTTTTTATTATTTCTTTCTTTTTATAGAATTTTCTCGTTTTTTGAATTTTTCCCAATTTTCAAGTCCAAAAGGTCTTACCCACAGATACCAGAATAATAGGACGTCTCCCAAACCAATGCGAGACCGTATATGGGACGAGCCCAAGCACCAGTTTACCGAGGCCCATGCCCGCCAAATTCAAATATCGATTGCCCGGAAGAATCTCGGCTGAAAAAATCAATCCAAAGGACACAACGCTGGATGAGAAGAAACAATAGACGAGAACGAGCAGCGGAACGCTGATGGATTTGTGGCGAAACAGGTCCAGGTAAGAGTACTTTCTGGGTGGTCTCGGCGCACCGTTGACTTCCGTGTTCGAGTTCTGAAAGAGAATTTTGATCAGTTGTCCTTCTGAATTTTGGACAATTGGCTAAAATATGACAATAGTACAATGTTTTGGTCAATTGTCACTTTCCAGATTAATTGTCGCCTCTATTCAAGAAATTATTTCCTGGTAATTGCTTAAAAAACGGACAATTAATCAAAAGTGGACAATTCATCAAAAAGTTAGCAATAGACTGCCATTCCATTCCTCAATTCCATTTTAATTGTATATTGGAAGAATTGTCCGATTTTTTGGCTAATTATCCTATCTTCGACTAACTGTCAAATTTTCAAATGTATTGTGATTTTAGAGATGATTTTAGGATAGTTTAGCCTTCTCACCTCATCCGGAGACTTGGGACTGAAAGAAGGCGATGGGCTGATGGATTTGTTAATCTGTTGCGGTCTCTTGCAACAGCTCTCATATTGTCTCTGAATTTCAGTATGGATTGTCATTGCGCGAAGCATGTCACCTCGTTCCAGAAGCCAGCGAATGCTCTCTTTGCAGAAACATTCCTGAAATTTTTCGATAGAGAAAAAGGTTCCTTAAAAAAGATCAACTTGAAATTTGTCGCAGTTTTCACAATGTTGACTATAAATTTGATGTAAACGTTTCTGATGCATTTTTCAGATTTTTCCTGGAAGGCAATTTTTACCACCGAAAATCAAGAAAAACGCTGGACAATGCAAAATTTGATGAAAATTCTCAATAAAAATTTCATGGGTATTCAAGAGATAATTTTATCGGATGTGTGGTATCAAACATCGAGCTTTTGGAGGTAAAATAGCTTTTCCAGAAAAATCTAAAAAATGCGAGAAAAACTAGACAAAAAATTGACACAGAATTATTCACGTCAAATTTATACCCAACATAGCGAAAACTGCTACAAATTTCAAGTAGAAAACTTGGCAACTTTTTTGCGTCAAGCTTATTATCAATATCCTAGCTAAGCCAATACAGAACTAAGCCAAGATCCTCGAAAACCTCACCAAAAAGGTCACGCAAATGATCGAGAGTGCAGAGCAGGTCAAGTGATACACTCTCCAATTTTGAGTGAGCCAGCCCAAAAGTGCAGTGAAAACCATTCCAGCCGGCCATCCGTTCAGTGAAACCACCAGGAGTCGAGTTCGGGAATCAGACACGGCTTCCACTATGAAGACCATATTGGTCACAATATAGCCACCTAAAATTTTTTGATAGCTAGTCAAGTACTAAAGTGCAAAGTTCAGTAATGGAAACTTACCTGATGCCGATCCGAGAATGAAGAAAATTATCACAGCAAAAACGCTACTGATTCCGGCGAGCAGGCCAATCAAAGCATTTCCGAGACAGAGAGCCAACATACAACCTATAAAATGCAACTTTTTATCAGTGAAGTAAATTGAACGAAATTTTAGCCAAGTTTTGAGCTTAAAAATCCTGAAATGATCTGAGTTCAGTGAATTTTATGTATATACGACGATATTTGAATTTTCGCCATGGGTGGTCCTGGTGCCTAGCTTTCTCTTGTGCATGGCACACTGAACTTTTACTAGCGATTTGAATAATATTTCTGCGAGAAGTTTTTTTTCATTTAGTGGATAAGTCACCTTAGAAAAATACAACCTGACAATTTTTAACACAAAAATGTCACACACCTACGACCACCGGTTTCCTTCCAAGCCGATCGGCCAGGTAACCGCACCCAAAAGAGCCGAAGATCGCCCCGAGCATCACCGCTGTGGAAACGTAAATGGTCATTCTCGATCCTGAACATTCCTCTTGCCACTCAACCAAAAGTGAGTGAAATTCCTTATCAAGTATTTTCTGATGGCCTTCAGTGTCCGGGAATGTGTTGTTCGTGGCTATGGCAGTGATGGCGTCACAGGTGGTCTAAAGTATAAGGTAAATTCTGAACGGTATATCGAATGTTTCGTGGTTCAAAAGAGATTGATAGTTTTTAAATATCGCAACAATGAAAATCGCCTTGGGTGGTCCTGTCCGATCCATGAAGGTAGGCTGTTTTGGCTGTAAAATTCAATATATAAGCAAAAAGTAGTACATAAGCCTAGCGCTGCTTAACTTAATAGATCGGACGGAGAGATGTCTTTACACTGAACCAAGCACCAAGAGACCACACAGGTCGATGAAATGTATCAAAGGACCACCCAAGACGATGAAGTTTGAAATCGTCAAATGTATTAGATGATTCATCTTCGAGAAAGATTACAAAAATATTTATACTTCGTGCGAAAGATGTTAAAAATTGACAAACAAATTTTATAAAAGCAAAACATACCTTGGAAGGTTCGAAGAAGTTTGTGGATAGCATGCTAGCGACGACTACCAAATATCCGCTTTGGGTGATAAGGAATAGCACCAATTGATAGGCATGGGACAATACATCCGACCCAAAGTTCTCAGTACTTGATCGGATGTCGTCGGGGTTGGCTCCAGGCTCAACTGAAAATTTTTCCATATAATTTCTAGAAGCTTCCAGAAGTATTTGGTACCAGAATGTAGCCAAGGTCCAGGGCTACTTTGTGGTACCAAACGTTTCTGGAAGATTCTAGAATTTTTCATTTTAAAAATGAACGCCACTGCGTTTTAAAGTTCAAAGTACTCCCTTTTAGCGAGTACTTTAGCCAGAAAGCCCTTACCTGTGAGGCAATCTCGCTCTGATTCGAGATTGTTTGTATCGCTAGCAGACGAAATCCTGATCTCAATCCCACACCTGTTCTCTACGTCCAAAGGCTCTTCCTCCCTGTCTCTTCCTGGCATGATCTTCTCTGGCTCCAGGTCAGGTTTCAGCGACCTCGGGATTATCTGATCGAGACCATGGCAACTGAAACTCATATACGGTAAATATTTGAGTCAAAAAATTGAATATAAATTGCTGAAAACAAATCACCGCAAAATTTCAAATGTTGATTTTATTTATTTTTCGTTAAATAAAAAGCAAACTCAAAACGTAATGCAATAGACAAATAATAGTGTGGGGGAAGGAATCAGGAAGAGGCCGAAAAACTACTTATAACGGTATATTTGTTGTTGGATTAAGGTTTCTTTAATAAGACGACTCCAGGAAAAATAGAATTGGTCTCGTCTGTTTTGTCTGTGTTTGATATATGACGTCATTGTAATTGGAAATGACAAAAACAAACTCAAAACAAAAATGACCAATTACAATTTGAGTTCGCGCCTATTTCCGCTCTTTAAACGGCTCTCTATAAAAACGAATCATGCACCAGTTATTTGGTGCGAGTTCAAACCGTAATTGGAGATTGATGGCATTGCTTTGGCTGATTGTGATAGTAATTGGCAACGTAATCTACGTCATTGGCAATGACATACGACATAATTGGCAATGATATATGACGTCATCGAAAATGGTACATTGACAAGACAGAAACCCAGAAATCTTTGTTAAATTTTTAGCAAAAATCAGAACATTTATTTTTAGAAGGATCCCACAGAATTGAGAGATCGCTCGTATACCGATTTTTGAAATGGCGCAAAAATTGGGGTGAATCAAATCCTGGATCAACGGGGTCGAAAATCGGTAATGGTACAAAATATCGGCCAATTTTCTTCAATATTCTAGAAATATTACAGATCGGCTGATATGCTAAGCTCGGAAGATTTTGAAGCCCTACGTAATAACGTTTTCGTAATAGCGATTCGACCAATGAAAAAAAATATCTGGGAAGAAAGAAAACGGGTCTGAAATTTGATAAGACGAATTTTTCACAGAGAAGAATAAGGAAAGAAAGGAATTTGGAAGTAACGGTCCCGCTAGGATCTCAGGTCGGCCGCCGATTTCTCGCCTATGCAGACAAAACATTTTTCGCCGGCTTTCCCGAATAGCGGGGCTTCTATATAGCTTGCTGTCTATGGGAGTGCGGTTTGTTTGGTTAGGCTGCCCCGCCGCAAAGGCCAAAGCTGCAAACAACTTCGCGGCCATCTGTCACATACATTCCTTATATGCACACAGACCCCATAACTCCAGCTTTATATCACTCTTCTCAGAAAGCAATTTTAAATTCCTTTTTGCTTTGCGCGGAAAATTGTTCGAGCTAATCCCGAGCAAATTTTGACGCAGTTCCGAGCTTATTAATTGAATGCCAAACAAAACTCGGAGATCCGCTATAAAGTTTTCTGCTTGCGCAGTTTTTGTTTTTTGATTGAGTGACGAAAATCTCGGGAATGTATGTGACTGTCTTATCTTATGACTTGTCTTTTTGGCTTATTTTATGTCTGTCTGTCTTTACTCAGGTCTATGTCACGCACAGACGAGATCCTATAGAATTCCTTATTGGGGAAGCTAATCTTGGATTCTGCCTCGAGTATCCAGTTTGTACTTTGTAGTCAGGTGCAGCCGAAATTGAAACTATATTTTATGAGCCAATTATGAATTCTGCATGGCGGCAGAATTTTCTTTTCTATTACTAATTTTCTTACTAATCAAATTTTGGAATCTGTCTTGAGACAACTTATATCATACGCTACGATGGGCTCATTTGCTTGCAGGCCGTAAATAAATATCCGCATTGTGGGCATGAGAGAGGGCAGAAACAGGTGAATAAAAATTACAAGGATGCAATTTATTAAGGCATAGAAAAAATATGAAATGCAGACTCAGCGAAAAAATGTTTGGAATTCGAAAAATGTGGGAAAAAATTTGAAGAATGTAATGAAATTTTCAAGAATTTCACTACAAATTATAGAAAAAGTTTGTTGGGAAGATGTGTTGAAACTTAAAAGACAGAGCTTAGAAATAAAACAAAGCATGGTCCGATAAAACAAGAAAAAGAAATCCAGGAAGGATATTCGGGGTAAAAAGAAACAATAAAAGCAACACGAACAAAGGATAATGCAACAAAGTAAACACAAAAGTTTACAAAAATGCAATGAAACAAGAATCAATAATTTTCGAGTATTCAATTTCCGTCGAAATTCAACTTCGCTCCAATCCATAGCACCAAATTCCAACAAAGTACATTCGATCCTCAAATCCGCGATAAAAGTTGCCGAATCTCCGATTTTTTGGTTGTGAAGTGTTGCGAGTTTCCATCT
This sequence comes from Ditylenchus destructor, assembly GCA_022814885.1. Classification (NCBI taxonomy): domain Eukaryota; kingdom Metazoa; phylum Nematoda; class Chromadorea; order Rhabditida; family Anguinidae; genus Ditylenchus; species Ditylenchus destructor. Next base: position 139,852 of record JAKKPZ010000061.1, read on the forward strand.
AGATTCCATTTAGCCATATTAGGGTCGGCTAAATCCCGGACCATTTCAAGAATTGGGGCACTGTGCGAACCGGAATCCTGGCGGCGATCGCCTTGACGCTCAGTGCGCGGTCTTCGGTCAAGAATACGACGTTCCGCTTGACGGTCGTGGTGTGGTTCTGATAGTCACAGACTAAGGATCGGAGCTGCTTGTCGGCGAGAGCAACGCAGGCGCTCAGAATTCGATCATCGTTGGTTTTCTGGAATAATGGGAAAATTTATGAAAAGAGAGAAATTTGTAAGCACTTTTTAATAGTATAAAATTGATTGCAGGCAAGTTGTGGATCTTATGCCATTTTTAAGCCATAAAATGCCTCAAGAAGATGACAAGAGCCTCAAGAAAATGCCACAAAAAGGAAAAAATTCTGCTAGCCATAAAAGTTCTAGAAGTTTCTCTTTTAAAAATTCCTTGCGAGAACTTCAGAGCCCTCTTTTATAGGGATCCCAAATTACCATAAATGGCAATAAAATTGCAAAAATGGCATTTTTCATAGTCGAATTTTTTTAGGTATTTTTTGGTGATATGCTTAAAAATTTACTAGAATACCCAGTTTTATTTAGGGGTGCCCAGTTTAGGGTACCCAGTTTTATTTAATAGCCCAAAAAAATAAACCAGAAAAGTAACAATCTCACCAAAAAACGCTTTCTATCCGATTTTCAGACAAAAATATGATTGGAATTCAAAAAATGTAAAAAGGAATTTGAAGAATGCATGGAATTTTTCAAGAATTTCATTATCAAATTATAGAAAACAATTTGCCTTGAAAATACGGTAAAAATTTTACAAGTTTAAAAGGAATTTGAAAATAAATTGGCAAGTCAGGCTAGTGCAAAGAAAAATAAACCACCGCACTAACAATTTCACCAAGATTTTACTTTATGAAAATGTCCGTTTTTGTCATATTCCATTTTTTAATTTTCTGGTTTCCAAAGGTTAAAAATAGCCAAATCCTCACCCTGTCATTGATCTCTTGCACTTCCAGAACGAAGCTCAACTTCGGTAACACATTTCCGTTACTGGTGATCGTTGTCAAATATCTCATCCCATTTTCCGCGGCCGACTTGAAATAATCCATAGCGACTGCGGCCTGCTTCATCACATACTTCCTCCGCTCGCTCTGATTGGCCATTACCGCCTCGGAGCTCAAGAATCCCGAGTTGATCAGTGCATTTTCGTTCACGGCCAAACTGCTGAGTTCGGCGATCACTAAAAGTGTAAAATTGAAAGCTGTAACTTAAAAATGTTGCGATTTTACCAGTAGTCGGTACCAACACAGTTAAAAGATTCGAAGCTACAATTCGTTTGATAGCCGGCAAATAGTCCACGAAAGTATTCGTATCGGGGATCAGATATTGTGGCTTCACCTCAAGGATCCATTTGTGCTGCGAAGTGGTCTCTTCTTCTTCCAGAAGTTGCTAAAAATAATAGTACAGAACACAATTATCACATTAGACTTTTAACAGCGTTTGAAATAGATTTGGCGGGAAAACGCTAAATCTGTTCTGAAACATTATTGAACAATGAGTAATGTCTCAAATTGAAGCTGGGACTCTATGCTTTCAATTGAGCCATTAACCGCCCTTCTAGAATGTTCCAGAATCGGTGTAACGCTTGGCTTCCGCACCATTGCGCCAATCCACTTCTAGAACATACTAGAAGGGCGAGTAATCATTCAGTCGAAAGCCCAGAGTCCCCACTTCAATTTGAGCCATTACACACCCTTCTGGAATATTCGAGACGCGTACAGATTTAGCGTTTTCCCGCCAAATCCATAATTCAAATGCTGTTAAAGGTTTGATGTGGATGATATTATATCATTATTTTTTATATCTTTATTAAATAAAATTCTTGAATATTAACCTGTTTTATAATCTCATCGTCAAGTTCCTCGCTGTTCTCGCGCTCTTCCTCGCTAACGTTTTCTTTGAGCACTGAAGTGTGTGAATTGCTGCTGGCCAAGGAATTTTCGGATCCAATGAGCGATTCAGTCGCAACATAATTGTACTCTCCAGTCGATTCTGACTTGCCAACGATACCATTTCTGTGCAAAACGTCAGCAGCTTGGACGACGCTGTAAAGTCGGGAGTGCAATGCCAAGGCAGATTGAAGACTTTTTTTCTGAAATGAAATCCCGTTGGGTGAATTGTCCACATTAATCGAGAACCCATATGTTTTCAGGATGGTCTTTTGCTATCTTCTCAATAATATTTATTTCATGAAGTCCTATGGGCTGTGCTCTAAAGCTAGTCCCGCTATAGTTGGTGAAATTTTTTAGAGTACTCTTCAATATGTTGGCCATAGATTAGGTGTTACTAATCTTATATCAAGGATGAATAGGGTACTTTTTGTGCCAATTCAAAATGTGAAATTACTATCAGAAACTAGAGAAAAAGTTGACATAGAATGAGTAACAACGGATTTAGGGCGACATAGTGGAACGTGCTAAAAAAAAGGCAATTTTATCACATCAAATATTATAAAGCTAGCTTAGTGGATCAATACTAAAGTAGAATATATTATGCTACAGGTGGTACTAAGCTTAACTCAAAAATTACCTGGCAGCTTGCCAATTTGTCCCACTGAACAAATACTGTAGGCGGTGGAGACGAAAAAACATCATGGAAACACGCCGCGATTACCATTTCCGGCAGACTGATACCAACTCCCAAGCTTTCCTCTAAAGTGCATATTTAGTTCAGCACAAAAGTACATGCGTAATATTTATAACAGTACCCATATCCGAGCAGTGTCGAAGTTCTTCGGATTCCACAAATTTGGTCAATTTGTTCGCGGTGTTTGCTATTGTGGAAAACAATTTCCTGTTCGTTAATGTCAGAGAGTCCATGTGAAATCCCAATTGGGAGAGAGTAACGCCTGACGCGATCCAACGACTTAGGAGGCAAATCGCCGGCAGCGTTTTGTTGAGCTGAAAAGTTCAATACTATTTAGTTTGGAAAAGTTTCAAAGGAAGACTTGAAACAATTAAAGATCAATGATCAACAATTTGGCCTTGAAAATCCTCCAAACTTGGATAATTTTTCAGGAAGCAAAAAATGTGAAAAAAATTACCTTTATACTCGGCTCACCGGTCAACAAATACAATCCAACAATTTCCATTTCTTCATTCAACACATCCAGTAAAAGGCCATAAAAGTTCAGACAAAATCCGAGAGCGTATTTTTGTTGCATTTGTGCCATTGTTGGTGTCACACCTGAAAATAAACGATAGTAAATAATCAGACATCTATCAAGTTTAAACAAATTCCACTTGGGTGGTCCTTTGGTACATGGCAGAGTATGCAGGTATCTGTCAAGTTAAGCAGCGCTGGGCTCATTTTGTGCAAGGGCAACTCGATCCCAGCACCGCTTAACATCTTGGATCGGTTGGATAGATGCCTTCATACTGCGCTCTGCGCCAAAGGACCACCCAAATTGATTTTCCTTTGCTTGAAACACCACAAGATGGATACCCAAAAATTTTCCTTGGGCAATAAACTCACCTTTCTTCACATGATGCACCGCAGATATCGCGATCAGCGCCAATTTCACAAGATTCGGAGCATTTGTCACAGGATTGGGCGCACTGAGGAATTCTTTCAGGATTTGCTCGGAAAGTTGCGAATGCGCAGTCATTTCTTCCATGTTGATGTTTGTGATCAAAATTCCTAAAGTGTTCAGGATTTGGGCCAGTGCCAACTTTTGGACTTTCGGATCCTGGATCCATTCAGCCGGCTCAGATTTGGTCTTGTGCCCGGTCAGATTTGCTTCCTTGGATTTTCCGTTTTCCGGAATCGGTTTTCGTTCCAAAACCGGGGATCTGTGCTTTGACTCAGGATGAATCCAGATTTCCTGCTGCTGTTGATTGGGTGGAACTCGTTTGAACGGAGCGGATTTTGCGGTAGCTGGTTTCTCGGATTGTTTCTTGGTCGATTTCTGGGGGCCCTTGATATTCAGGTGATTCTTGAGCAATTTGTTGTTTGCGGCGGTCTAAAGTAAGATTTATGAAACTGATAGAATATTCTTAATCTTAACTGAAGGTCAGTATTTTCCCAGGTGAATTTTACCGCTTTCAATTGTTCGTTAAAATTTGAGAAAATAAAAAGGAATTCGTACGCTCCTGGTTTATATCCAAATCCAGATCCATATATAAATACCAATAGATAAATCCAAATTGGGCTCAATCTATGCAGAGGACCATCACATAACACCAAAGAATCCGGATGTAATGAGAAGATTACGTCTTAATTTTATACCGTTACCCAGGCAGGTTTTTCCTAGTTGGAAATTTTTTAAATATCTATGAAATAATAATTTGGAAAATATTTTGTAAGATTTCCGATTGGAATACTTTGAATTTTTTCACTTCTAAGCTGTTCCCGTTACTTTGGGCGCTAGACAATTTTTGAGATAGGGCCCACTAGTAAAAATAAATCTGTGACATTGAGTAAGACTCCAAAAACTGGAATAGAATTTCCTCAGCTACGAGATGTAATTGGCTTATGAAACTTATACTGAAGCTAAACTACAGTTTGATATAAAAAAGGCCTACAGATGTTCTGATGTCACTAAAAACCATTTCCAGAGCATCTCTTGAGCCGGTGAACGGATACTTGACTGACAACGCTATCACGTAATAGAAAATGATATCCAGCTGGTCACGCTGAAAAAAGTTACTTGAAAATTGTACTTTGATCAAAAACCAACTGCATGGACTGACAAAACCGCCAGTTGGTTGAAAGGTCTTCCATTGGCAAAATACGCCTGAGCTGCCTTAAAGTAGGTCCTAAAATGAAACATTTAAAGGTCATAATAAAAAAAGTTGGCTCACTCTTTTGAGATTTGCAAATCATTGAAATTTTTGCTGATCATTCCTCGATATCGATAGAGATCTCCCATAGCGATTAGATGACGTTGAGCTGAGCAGATAACCACCTATAATTATTACACCATTTTCATTAGGATTTTTTACTTTTAGAAATAAATTTTTAAAATTAACACTTTTAAAGTTCTTATTGGATCCTTGTTGTTAGAATTTTCCTTCAAAAATTTTTTATCTATAAAATATATATCCCATATCAAAAAATTTAATAGAACCTGTAAAACATTCTAGACATAGATAAAAGATAACAAATGGCACTAATGAAATAATTTTAGCTTCAATAACTATCATATTTTTCTAATTCTACCAAGAACGATAAGAAATTTATTTAATGTAATCCAATCCAAAATGCGCCCCGGATATTTCATCAAAAGATGTATTCTTTGATATTTTAGTCCTTTTCTCCTGGAACTTTAGTTCTTCTGAAACTTATAATCCAGTTTAGATGCAATCTTGCAAAAAAGAGGGGTTCTAACCCGTTGTGGGAGAGGAGTTTTGAAAGAAAGAGAAAATTTTACTAAAAATAGTCCAAAATATTAAAAAGAATTGTTCTCTGATTTTCAAACAAAAGTATAAAGCCAGAAAAATGTATTAATTGAACTCGAAATTATTCTAGACTAATTTTAACAGTTACTTATATAAAATCTACACAAAATCCACTTCCCCATAACCGGGTACTTCAAAATCAATATGCTGATTCAAATCGCAAACCTTCGCTTTCCCGCTTCTAAACTTTGCCACACCTTCAATCTCATCACCCAAGAAGCAGCTTTCCATTTTGCCGAACAAGTTCCAGCCTCGCTCTTCGGTCCAATAAAACGCATCATTCAACGTGACACTGAACTTCTCCTGATACTTTAGAAGTAAATTCTCGTAGAATTCGAGCACCTGAAACAAAGGTATGACAATTTTGCAGCAGAATTTTAAACTTTTAATGTAACCTGTCCAATGTATTCGACCAAAATTGCGCTTAGATTTCCGTTTGACTTATCGATCTCGGCGGTTTTTCGCAGTGCATCAATGGAACCGTGGAAAAGCTTCCAGATTTTCTGCTCCAGGTTTTTCGAATACGCGTCACTCAGATTGGCGAACAGCTCGAAAGATTGTTGATTGGCGATGGAAAGGCTAAAATCTTGAGGTAGCAGTCAGTGATAAGGGTTGACAAAGGGACATTCCACATTAGAAGACCAAATCTTAAGACCCTACTTAAACCTAAGCTTAAATCGGTCCTAAATGTGTGATTGTACTAGAAAACTCAAGATAAACCTTAAGTTCACGCTGAAGCTCGAAACCTAGAGCAATCACTAGTCTAAACTTACTAGCTAGGCCTGAGGATTTTAAGCTATTACTCTAAGCTTAAGTTTTAAGAGTTATGGCGTTGGTCTTCTAATGACTAGTCTTCTACGTGTTTTGACCTGAAAAAGGTACAAGCGAAGGAAGTACAATTACTGATTCAGAGAAATCGTTATACGATTTGAATTAGCGCCGAAAAGGGATCACAAGTAGCAGTCAATTATAGTCAGTTGTAATGCTATACATATCATTTCCTTTTACAAACCCTTACCTTTTAGCGGTCAACTTCTTGGCAATATCCTCGGCTAGCGATATTTCTGACAAAGTGCATCTTCGAAGCTTTGCTATGAGAGCGTTTACTTCTTCGCTGTTGTCATCTGCACAACGGCGCATTTTTCTGAAAATAATAATCTTGCAAAATAAGAAGAATTCTATAATATTATATCCCCCAGTAAGCTAAAGCTGTCAGTCCGTGCGAACATGGAAAATTCAAATTTGAATTCCCGCCTTTTGGCATTCTATATTTTTCTCTGTAATTATTCTGTCCCCAGTTTTCGGGAGGGCATTCTTGATACGGCGAGCCAGTCCTGTGGTCGGGCGCGGAGCGCCCGACCTTCCCCCTTGGAATGTGAGGGAACTTAGAACATATACTTCCAAACAACCCTTACTCCCGAACAACAGCCGCTTGAGGGCCGAAGGCCCGAAATAGTCTCATGTTGCTCTACTCCCGAATAACCCTTACTCCCGAACAACCCAATCTGACCGCTGATGGCGGTGCGCGAAGCGCCGCTGTGCACGCTAACCGCTTCCTAGCGAAGTGTGGGCCGCGAAGTGGCCCCACTTCGCTAGTGTTCATTATTTTTAAGAGAAAATTTTTCGAATCAAATCGAGGCAAGAAGGTTCTGATAAGATGAAATCAAGATTGAGATATGTTTCCTTAAACTATTGAGAAGACTGGGCTCAGATTTTAGCTTGACCTAATCTTAAGCGAGCACGTACTCATTCAACAGCTATGAAGCCTAGCTTAGATTTGAGCCATTACCCAAAGCTCAGGCTTGAACTTAAGCCACGGCCAATTGAAACATTGACACAAAAATGTAAGCCAAAAGAGTTATTTCTGGAAGAAAAATATTTTTGCAGAAACTTGCACAGTTTTTAAATTTAATTCCAGATTCATCCTCAAATTTTCTCTCCAAAAATTCCTTCGAAAACACTCATACCCTTCCAGAAATGCCAAAACTTTTTCAGGGGAAAATTTTCTGGGAAAAATCCCAGAAAACCAGCTCAGACCAAATATTTTCACAAAGAAATGTGTCCAAAAGAGATCAATAATCAAAACTTTTGCTGTAATAATCGTTCGAATGATTATTCGCTTCAAAAATTTCAGAATCAAAATGCAAGTTTGAATTGGCGTATTTTCCGAGCTGGCGGCTTTGTTTGGAAAAGGCGCTTGGCGAAGCGCTCTCTTCGCAGCAAAGGCAGGTGGAGTGGAAATATTATATCCGGAGCCGGGTCGCCGCTACCTGTCACCTGCCTTCCATATGTAATCTTTTCAATAGTCGCAGCTCTATTCATAATTTTTGCGCATTTCTTCGTATTTTATAAATTGCGTCAACCAAAACATGAGCGGCCTTCCAAGGACTCTAAGTAAGTTTTTGAATACTATTACCTGAGTGATCTACCTGATTTCTTGCTAAGATTGTCAATAATAATAGTCAGGGCAATGAAAAATGACGCAAGATTGAGGAATTTTTGGAGGAAATGAATCATATGTTGCAAAAAATGCAATAGTTGCGATATTTTGCAGTATAAATTTATACTCAGTTATCTCAACTACTATTTTTTTTGTAATGATAAGTGATAGCGAGGATAACGAAATGACACTAAAATTCGGGTGATTTTAAGAGGAAAAGAGTCAGTGTTGCAATATTCTTCCTGTTATTTATTTAGTCTCGTAACTATGTGAAGTATTGAAACCTGAGAATCGCTGAAATTTTTTATTGCTCTGCCCATTCGGAAATTAGCGTAAAATTGAAAGCGAGGAAAAATTCCCGTTTCCCAAACACTTGGAAAGAAAAAAAATATCTACCTATGAAAAAATTTGATATTGCTCTATGAAACATTACTACACTCACCCACAAAATTTTGTGATTGACATGCAAAAAAATTTCCGGATAAACTAAAATTTTAAGTCTTTCTCTTTTCCACCAATTTCTCTAATCTTTTCCCTTTAGGCAAAGAATCCTTGTTCTCGATCACTTCCGACGCTCCCTGCTCAGAAATCTATCGCCTTGGAGATCGATGCCAGATCACCGCCGATGGCCGAGAAGGAATCGTCGCTTTTGTAGGAACGACCAGCTTTGCCCCAGGCGATTGGGTTGGGCTCGTTCTCGAAAAGCCAGATGGAAAAAACGACGGCTCGGTCACTGGAGTCAGGTATTTCGAGGTGAGTTTTGATCATTGATCTATGGTTATTAACTTTTTATATTTTGTTTCAGTGCCGACCAAAACACGGCGTTTTTTGCCGGCCGAGCAAACTGACAAAAATATCTGCCGGGCCTTCGGCATCCTCACCCTCAATATCGATTTCATCGCCGACCCCGTCGATTCGGTCCCAAGCAACGAAGAGCTTGTATGCTCAAGAGTGCGGGTAGGTCGGATATGGGCTATAGGAGCTTTAGACATTGATTTAAATTACTATGACCTTTCAGTATCAACTTGTTTGAATATTCTGGGTCTGTTCTAGAAGCTTTAGAAATAGTTCATACCTGCATAGGATTCACTCTAGGATCAAATCCTGTTACCCGCTAGAAAAATTCCGTCATAATCTGGAATATTCTTTAACCCATTATTGCCCGACCGTGGAATTTTACTGATTTTTGGTATACAGAGCCCATTTGGGCCCCTGATAACGGGAAAAATATTATTTTTTAAAATTCTATTTAAAAATGTCGATTTTCACGGGTTCGAAAATTTGGCGCGAATTCAAATTTTGGCCAAAAAAAATCAGGTCCTGCACGGAATTTGACAAGCTTATTGGATTCCTTGTAGCCGATTTACTCGGCAAGTTTTTTTAATTTCCGCAAAAGGTGCCAAATTTCGAAAGTTATGAAGGTTTTTAGAAATTGCAAAATTTACGCTGACCCCCCAAAATTCGTCAATTTTCCTCGATTTTCGGGAGTGTGTCTCGAAAATGACCATTTTTCAGGGCAAAATCGTAGATAAAGTGGCTAAACAAATTACATATCCTGATTCAGGACAAAAAGTTGGCTATATAAGAGCAATATCAGATTTGAGCTAGGAGGCCAAAAAATTGGACAAAAATTACTCCAAAGTTTGCGTTCCAAATTTGGAACACTGGGAAATGATGGGTTAATGCTTTAGGAGCTTTGAAATACCTTTTGGACCTGAATATAACTTTTTGCTGCTTTTCAATGTCGCCAAATCGCGCATTTTCTAATCACCATTTTTAATTTTTTCGTTAGAATCTTAGAACATGTTTTAAAAATATTTAAAAATGCTTTTGTCTCTTGACTTCCACATTCCAAGCTGCCGAACAAAATTTTCATTGTTCGGTTAGTATTTCACCGTGGATATATGAAATCGCGTCAGCCAAAATATATCAACTTTTAGCATAGTTGACTTTGTTTGTGACTGGCGCGAACATTAGTATTTCCAAAAAATTATTAACTGCTCTATAGCCAAATAATGGTGTTTTAAATTTTTGAATGCGTACCAAAATTGTTTCAAAATTAAAGTATTAATAAGAAACTCAAAATTGTTAGAATATTGTAAAAAGATAAAACGAATTCTGGCGGGAACTTGAACCATAATTGAAATTGTGTCATTTTCACTTTCCCAAAAATTTTATATCATCCCATATTTTCAGGTTCGACGTTGGCGAGCGCGTAATGATCCACGGAGGCAAAAACGGCGTGGTCAAATTTCTCGATAGAGTCGATGGAGACCTGATCGCTGGGATCCTTCTCGACAGACCTTTGGGCACTTGCGATGGCACTTATAACGTAAATTTCTGTTTTCTTTAAAAAATATACTAAAATATAACTCATGGGTGAGGAAACCCTGTTCAAATTTGCGCTAAAACTGTTTTGGAACATTCTAGAAGTCAGAGTTACGGCTTAAATTAACGCTGAGACTCTGGGCGTTTGGCTGAGCTATTACACGCCCATCTAGAATGTTCCAGAACAGTTTTATCGCTTTTGGAGTTTGGCGCTAATTTGAACCGTGTTTACTCACCAGTGACTTGGATTTTATATATCACTCCTTTCCTTTCAGGGCGTTCGTTACTTCAAAGCAAATCCCCTCTACGGAACTTACGTTCCCGCTGACAAAGTCAAGAAAGTTGCCAGCGTTCAGCCTGCAAAAGTTGCCGTCAGACATACAAAGACGTCAGCGATGAGACAATGGAAAGGAAGTCAAGAGTCCCTGAATTCGATCGGAATGAGCAGCACTTGCTCCTATAGGCAGTCACCAAAGTTTTCTGTGGTAAGAATGAGAATCAATTTGAACTTCCCGCCAAAATATTTCACAAATTAAGTTCAAAAATCCTTGGAATGTTTTTAAAATACTAATGAAAATTTTACCCTCTTTGGCCTTCTGCTTAGTTGGTTCAGTTCGGATTTACTATTGACACTGGGATTAAGCAGATCCGTTTTACGTCGAATGATGAACATTCTATTCTGATCATTTACATGCAATGACGACATGTGAATTCCTCGTTTCTGACGACGCAAAAAAGAACAAATTCAAACATTTGGTCGTTTTTACCATCATAAACTTTTTAAAGTTTAAACGTTTTAAAGAGCAAAGAACTTGAGAAATAAACCACAATATAAACTAAAACTTATTCTAGAATCCTGATATGACTCATCTTTTTTAGCGCATGGCCGCACACAGTCCCTCGATGAAAGAAAGTGACATGATCGCCAGCTTGAAGGTAAACTAAACATCCGATTCTATTTTCAATAGTATTGGGTCGATTTTCGATAGTAACTTCTCCTTAACTTCAATCATAATGGTTCAATTTTCAGACTTGCCTCCAGGAAAAAGAGGCCCACTTGGAGCACCTTTCCAAGGAGTTAGACCAACAGAAGGTGGAGATTGAGCTCCTCAACCAGGTCAAGTCCAAATCCGTGAACCCGGAAGAATTCCAGAGAATAAAATCTCTGTTGGCCAAAGCCGACAGCGAAAGGTCCGAGCTGCAAGCGCAGCTTTACATGAAAGATAACAAGATCGAGGAACTTGTGTTTTCGCTGGACGAAGCCGAAGTGCTCCAATCAACTCTCCAGTCAGAGTTGGAGAAATTAAAACACTCTCAGGTAGTTTTAATTAAGCCAGTTTCTAGATCTTTTTAGAAAGTGCTTCCAAATTTTCCACATTCCAAGCTGCCGAGCATGTTTTGTCTGTTCGGTTAGTATTTCACCGTGGATATATGAAAATATCGCGTTTGTCACTTGTCATGACCTTGATTTCTAGCGATTCTCTTCTAGATTTCCTTTCAATGACATGAACATTTTTCAATATAAAACATACTGTTTTTGACAAAAAAAAATATTCTGAATTTTTTATGATTTTATTTTTAGGCCGAGTTGGCTGCTGAAGCGCAAACGCGAGAGAAAATATCATGGAAAGACGCTGAAATGAGCAGTTCGGAGACCCAAACGGATGAGATTAAAGAAGAAGAAAAAACGACAGAGAAGGTCCTAATGCATTCTGTGACTCAAACGGACTGTAAGCAGTTCAAGGAATCGAATGTACAGACCATCAAGAATGAGCTTCAGGATAAGGAATGCCAAGCGGAAAAACCCAAGACAAGTGAGTTTTTTGCTTGAAAATTTTTAGGAGATTGAGAATTTATTTGAATTTTTGAAGTAGGTTAGTAGTAAAATATAAGAATCGATACAATTTTCACCTGGTGTTAAACTGGGACAAAAAAGCCACTCTTTTGCCCTAAAAAGCCATCAAAGTTAAGATCCAAGAGTCAAAATTTATGCATGAATTTTGGACATTATATTTTCTTGAAGGATTTGAAATTTTCACTAGAACTGCTAAAGTTGTTCAAAATTTTTATTTAAAGTGAAAAAATTTCTCGTAGATTATTATTAGTAAAGCAATTTTCAGAAAATAATGGAATGTAAAAAATATATATTCAAACATTTAAAAATGTCATCCTTGGTTACAATATGAAAATTTCTGGAAGTAGTCGAATTTTCGTAATAAATTTCGGAAAAGCTCAAATTTCAAAGGGAAAATCTCAGATTATCAAAATTTTGCTGATGGATGCCACCAGATATACTTCACTAAAGTAAAATACTGAAGCCAAATACTGTAGCAAAAAAGTAAGATAAAATGTTAAAGCAAAACAGTAAAGTAAAATACAAAGGTAAAATTCTAAAGTTCAGTTTTTCAAATTTATTTTCAGACGACGCCGGCGTCGGAGCCTCATTTGAGCCTGAAAAGCCAACCACACACGATACTGCTTGCCAGGCCGTATCTAACTTTGCGCACGTCTCCGTAGAGGCGGTCCTCAAGCCGGAAACTAATCAAAGCCAGTGCCAAACCGACACCAAATCTTTCGCTGACGCTCATGTGGAAGCCATTTTTGAAGTCGAGAAACCGGTGATCGCTGAAAGCGGATCTCAAACCGACGCCAGGACCACTCACGAAGTCGGGGTTGAAGCTAATGTGGAGCCAGAGAAGCCTCAAAGTGTTGAAAACGGGTCTCAAGCCGGCAGCTCGTTCTCGGATCTGAGTCATGCCCATATGCAAACTGAAAGCAAAGCTGTTCAGAACGCCGAGAATCAAACATTGAAAGCGGAAATGAGTAAGTTGCAATGTTTTGTTGTCTAGAGGGAAAAAGTTGCGAAATTGAATTTTGATGAAAATTTTAAAATGTAGAAATATGTGAAAATTTGGATTAGAATCTTAAAATTTTTATGGTCTTGAAAATCGATATCGCAACATTTCTTGCATTATTATAACTGCTCCTTGACCGTTATTTTTAGGTGAGATCGCTGTAGAAGCCAATTTTGAACCAGAAAAGCCGGCCACGACTCACTTGTCCACTCAGACTCCCGTGAAAACCTTCGCCGACATGGAATCTGAAGCAAAGTTCGAGCAGCCTAAAGTGACTGTGGCCGAGTCTCACGCTCAAACTGAAAGCCCAACATTAACTGAGAAAGGTGTGGAAGCGAAAATCGAGGACCAAAAACCGGAAATCAGTCACGTCGGTGTCCAAATCAGCCCGGAAGTCGTCCACAAAAGCCATTCGACTTCACAAACTGTCGTCAAGGTGTACTCAGAGGCTGCGTCAGAGGCCAAAATCGAGAATCCGAAGCCGGTTACAATGCACTTTGGGTCTCAAATCTCACCTGAGGTCAAATCCACGGCGCATTCCGAATCGCAAACTATCACCAAAGAGTATTCCGAGATTGGATCCGAGGCGAGAATCGAAGACCCGAAAGCGCCTGTGGCGCATTCCGAGTCCCAAACTGTCGTCAAAGAATTTTCTGAAGTCGGGTCAGAGGCCAAAATCGAGAATCCGAAGCCTACAACCGCTCACTTTGGGTCTCAAATCTCGCCGGAGATCACTCCCAGGGCACATTCCGAGTCTCAAACTGTCGTCAAACAATTTTCTGAGATGGGATCCGAGGCGAGAATCGAGGACCCGAAAGCGCCTGTGGCACATTGCGAGTCGCAAACTTCGCCTCAGAAAACGACCGACGCTGGAAGTCAGATGGAAAAAGTAGAGAGAGCGGAAATGGAGTGCCAAACTTTGAAAGGGGTTGGGTGCGCGGATTTTGGGGCGCAAACTATCGAGAAAGCGGCAAAGATTGAACATCGGGAGGCTCAAACGGAAGCGAACAAGTCAAGTAAGGATACGGTTTGAAGGATTCTAGAACATTCTAGATTGTTCTGGAATGGTCTAGAAAGTAATTAACCGTGATCATGAAAGGTTCCAACAACTATTTAGAATGCTCTAGAAGTTTCTAAAATGCCATACTACATGTTTAACCTAGCTAGTGTATAGGCCCAGCTAATGGGAAAGTACCGTAAAAATTTTAAAAGAAATTTTAAATTCTCTGTTTGGCAGGAATTCAATTTCGATATAAGATTGTTGTTTAGAAGAAGCTGCGATTCAGTTCACTTCTGATCCGTTCTCACTGCCTGAAGTAAACCAAAGGCTAGCAAAGCTCGAAGAAGAAAACCAAAGCTTAAAGACCACTTTGCAAAACCAAAGAACAACAGATCAAGGGTAGAAAATTTGTGGAAAAAAAACTTATGTGAAAAAGAAAATTTAAGATCACACTCTGATGCCACATCCCCTGCGAAAAACAAAACTGCGAGTCCCAAAGCAGCCAAAGACGTTGTGGAGTTGGATGTTTCGGTAAGACTGTAACTCTGTAATAGCAATACTTTCTAGTAAGAATCTATAGCCAGGAGCGATTGATTTCCGTTTCAGCCTCTGAATTTTGTTCTGGGTGGCCTAGATTGGGTCCAGTATTCCGGCTTCTTTCCCTAAACATCTGATCTTTGATTTCTGGTCATGAAATGTGATCTTAGATTTTCGGTGCGTAAAAATGGGTATTTTTCATCACTATTTTCGTTTGAATCTGGGAGTAAAATCTCTTGCGTTGATCGTGATTTCCGTATATAAAACGATTTCCTTACCTTTATTGTCAGGGAATTCGGTTACCATAATCTCAGGTGAAAATCAGGTATACGACCTTTATCACCTGGAAACTATGTACCTTTTGGACATTTTTCTACTTAAAAATTGCCAAAAGCCAGCTTCGCACAATTTTGCATAATATAATTCGGATCGTTCAGAAACTCGATTTCGTGAATGGTATCAATTCCTGGGAAGAAAAGTACAGAGCACAGGCGGAAAAGGTCGATAAACTCGATTCAGCGGTATGTCGTTTTATCCTTTTACCTAGTATAATTAATTACAGTGAAAACCTTGAGAAACCCGCAAGAACCCAAAGCATTGTTAAGAATACTCGGCATCAACTTTGCAAATTTAGGTCACATTCCTAAATTCCATCATCTCCGAGCAAAATGCAACAATACAAAAACTCAAGGCCGACCTTGCAGATCCTCAAGCATCTAAAGACAGGTCAGTTTTCTTAGCATATCTTTCCCCAAATCTGACTACACTTTTCAGAATCGAAGGCTCGGATTTCGCTTCAAAACCAAAGCCACTTAAGATGCGATCGTACTGCGACAACTGCGAAGTTTTCGACGAGCACGATACCTCAGAGTGTCCCGTAGAGCAGGCCAGACAGCAGGAAATGCGACAACACACAGTCACCTCACCCGGAGCTCCATTCTCCGTGGAGAGCAGTGCCAGAGGCATTAAAGGAAAGAAGCCAGTCATTCACAGGCCATTCTGTGACCATTGCGAGGCATTTGTACACGAAACGGCGGACTGTCCGAACGCCAGTAAAGGCATTAAAATTTAGATTGTTTCATATTTCAATGTTGCATTATATAAGTAGGAATGACATAGAATCAAAAAATTTGAGGAATTTGGTTAGAAAAGTTGCAAAATTTTTGAATATTGTGTAGATTTTTGTACAATGTTTGAATTTGCGGTAGAAATTTACTATTAATTTTTTAGAATTTTGGACTTTTATATTCGAAATTTTTCAAAGAATTAAATTCTTAGAAAAATATTTTGATTCTCGGAACAGCAAAATTTTGCCAATAAACCAAAGAATTCTCGAATCTTAGTTATTTTTTTGGTTCCATGTCCATATTTGACGGCCAATGTCTTTTTATTTTAATATATCTGGATCCTATTTCGTGTTCCTATGAGACTATTAGCGATAACGGTGATTTGTTTTGTAACATTCATTCATATTCGATGTACGGGATATCGGTTGCACTTTGACTTTATGTTGCAGCAATAAATGAGTCAGTACTCTTTTCTTTTGAATTACTTTATCGGAACAAAACACAATTATTAAATTATCAATCAATTTGGAAAGGAATGTTTGGGATTATTTAATAACCATTCCGACAAGTAGAGCCAAAAGTAATGTGCGGTGTATGCAATGAGCATCGGCGGGAACAGAACGGCGATGGCTGAAATGTAAAACAGATTTTATAAATGAGTCGTACCCATTTGTTCGTTATCTCATTTGTTTATTATCACGATAACCCACAAAGTTATCATGATAACCATAAGTTATCATGATAACCGTGTGGTTATCATGATAACCGTAAGGTTATCATCCTTATAAAATGCTTAAAATACTTACACATTGACAAACGAATTACATATTTGGAATCTACAGGAAAAACTGACATAAGGACGTCTACATCAGAATTTAGGTATCTTAGGTAAAAATGAGGTAAAATAGCATTTCTAGATCTGGCCCATTTGTGTATTGGGTGTGGAGTCGACAGAGAAAGAGAGATATGAAGCGAGAGATCTGGCCAGAATCGACTGGGCCTTGGCTTGCTCGCCAGATCCCTCGCTTCATATCTCTCTTTCTCTGTCGACTCCACACCCAATACACAAATGGGCCAGATCTAGAAATGCTATTTTATCTCATTTTTACCTAAGATACCTAAATTCTTTGAGGTTATCATTGGAGGAGTTATCAATGGTTATCATTGCACATCCCTACATACATATAAAGAAGTACATATAGGAATAACGTATTGAGAATATCCCAATACCCCCTGAGGTATCCCTTCGTAAACAAGTGACATTGGGGTATTCCCATTATAAATTTGATGACCAAAATTGACGTACCTAATATAGTGCCAATGGTTCAGTGCCGGTATTGACCCCAGCACCGCCGCTCTCGACGTACTCATCGAGCTGTTTGCATTCGGCAACACTCTTATCCGTAAATTCAAGCTTTTCACTAAACATAAACATTGTTAATAACAGTTTCGCTATTGACTAATAGTTTTACTGACCTGACGTCGGCTTGTTGAAAGATTTCCTTGGCTATAGGCGTGGCTTCTTCTTCACCGCAATTCTCGACAATGATCTTACGAATGCACTCAAATGCGCCCTGTGTCAAACTGAAAATTTTTTTGGTTACTTCTTATTTTTTCTCAAATTTTCACCTGCAAATTTTCGCAGACGATGCTTTACGGTCTCTCATCACATTTGGATCTCTGAGCATATCGGCGGCGTTCGAAAGAAAGTCTGCTAAGCAATGTTCAACCACCTGTTCGTGTGCGGCGTCGCTGTAACACAAGGAATATGCTTATATTATATTTTGAATAAAAACTTTTAATATTTTTGCTAGAAGTCATTTGAGATCAGTCTCTCTTTATCCGGCACTTTCGGGATCATACAGTTATCTGATACGGCCCGATAGCTGAAAGTTGGTCCAAAGTCATATTTTTGGCGTTCAAAATTTGAACACTGACTCGAAATTTTCATTTTTACTTTTGATAATTTTCAACATTTTTGTCATTCTTCTTGGCTTTTTCAAAATGTTTTAAAGAGATATACTTTTCACATGAGAGAGACTGTGTTTTTTGGCAATAAGGTGGTAAGACATTAAAAGTTAAATTATTAATGGTATCCCTTTAGTTCCTAATACTAATAAAGCTGGCTAACCCGCTGAGACACTCGGGAAGTGCTTCC
The DNA here is from genome assembly GCA_022814885.1 of Ditylenchus destructor. NCBI lineage: Eukaryota > Metazoa > Nematoda > Chromadorea > Rhabditida > Anguinidae > Ditylenchus > Ditylenchus destructor. The sequence continues at coordinate 157,701 of JAKKPZ010000061.1, forward strand.
CGCTTTGAAATTTTGGATTGGATTGACATTGGATTGAAAATCGGATTGCCAACAGCAAAAGTTGCCATTCCGAATGCGAGAAAAAAGAGAATAACCAAATTCATTTTGTCGAATACGAATGATTGTAAACGAATGGAAGCAAATGAACATTTCCCAGGGTTTATATTGAGCGAAATGCTTTCTTAATGACTCAATTTGGGCAGGGGAATTTCAAATGCTAACGGCTGAGCATTTTTATGAATCAACATCAATCGTTGGCTGTGTGGTGTTAACCCTTCATTGCCCGACCGTGGCATTTTGCTCATCTTTGGTATATGAGCTCATGTACAGAGCTGATAACGGGAAAATATTATTTTTTCGAAATTTGATCAAAAATGGCGATGTTTGCAAAAATGCGAGCAAAAACGAGAAATGTTAGTAAAAATTGCGGAATAGTTCTCAACGAAAAAAATGTGCAAAAATGTTTTAATATAATATAACATACTATTATCTGTACTCAACGTGCATCACCCTTTGAATTGGCGGCTTTGGCGCGGTTCTGGAACATTCTAGAAGGGTGCGTAATGGCTCTATCGAAAGCCCAGAGTCTCAGAATTAACCCTTCATTGCCCGACTGTGGAATTTTGCTGATTTTCGGTATACAGAGCTCATTTATGTCCCTTATAACGAGAAAAATATTATTTTTTAAAATTCAATTAAAAAATGGCGGTTTTCACGGGTTCGAAAATTTGGCGCGAGTTCAAATTTGTGCCAAAAAATTAGGTCCTGCACGGAATTTGACTATTTTATTGGATTCCGCATAGCCGATTTACTCAGCAAATTTCTTAAAATTTCCGCAAAAGGTGCCAAATTTCGAAAGTTACGAAGGTTTTTAGAAAATGAAAAATTTATGCTGACCCCCAAAATTCGTAAATTTTCTTCGATTTTAGGGGGTTGGTCTCGAAAATGACCATTTTTCAGGGCAAAATCGTAGAAAAAGTGGGTAAACAAATTACAAATCATGATTTAGGACAAAAATTGGCTATATAAGAGCAATATCAGATTTGAGCTAGGAGGAAAAGTTTGCGTTGCGTTTTCGCATCACTTGGAAATGAAGGGTTAACTTAAGCCATTACACACCCTTCTAGAATGTTCCAGAAGTTGTTTGGCGCAACAGCGCCACAGCCGCCAATTCAAAGGGTGATGCACGTTGAGTACGGATGTTACTTTACTAAGAAGCCAGTGTCCGTCTGTCTGTCTGTCCCTGCGCACCTGACGGTTAGACCCCTTCCACTGCTCATTTCCGGGCAAGTGATAGCTTAAAATGTTCGTATGGATGTGCTGATGCAGATTTTCAAAAAATTTAGACAAAATATAGACAAAATTTTTTAGACAAAAAATTTTTTTTCGTCGCGAAACGCCGCGATAGCGGCGGTGCTTTTACTAGCTAATAGGCTTCCCCATTTACACACTTTTACAAGCGCCGTAGGCGCTTGTAATAATAGTACAAAGACGATAAAGTTTAGAACGAAATATTAAGTTTCCGAAGGAGAACGCCTGAAGCTGTTTGAAAATGTGCCATAGTACAGTGCTGTCAACCGTGTTGTCACATGCTATTCTCTTCAAGTCTTCTTTTCTGTACTAAAGGTATTGATACGAATCAAATTGGCGCCAACTTGCCTGTGATTTGCAAAAATAAATGTTGTTTACGACAGAATCACTTAATTCTCCCAATAATTTCCTCTGCAAATTTCCTTTGTACCAAAACACGCAAAACTAGCGCCAATTTGAACAGTATCGATGAATCATTGCTCGCATTTTATGCAAGAACCATTTCCGCCAGAAGCTTTGTATCTTTGACTTTGATAAATGTTATGTAGGATGAATTACCAAAGAGCGGAACGATTTTTCTGGATATAACCATAGAACTCCTCCGGAAACTACGATTTCTGAAATTGCCTTCAGGGTTGGTATCACAAATCCTGGACAAATTTCCCGGAAGCCCAAAGCCAATAATCCTGATTTATGACCAATAATCAGTACTCAGGATTCCCAAAAATTTGCACTACCTGAGAATCCTATTAGTTTACCACTTTAGGAAATTGCTCTTTCTGTAGGATTTGCTCAAGATTGGAATTTTTATAGCCCAAGGTATGAAAAATTAAATAAAACGTGGGCCGTTAGCAGAATGCTTAGCCTAATTGGAATTCATATCTTCATAGATGCACCTTTTAATACCTGTAAAATGAACATTTTTGGGCAGACAAACAACTTTAGTAGATGAGTTTTTGCCTAGGCTTAAAGCAGGATTCAAGATTTAAGCTTAGGGCTTACTGTCGCTCAGCTTTTCCTCCAGGATTTTGACATTTGAGAGCAGTGTACCAGCTTAGCTGAGGCTTAGGCAACGAATATGTTTGCCTGAATTGGGCTGAGCTTAGGTGACTAACAAAATCAAGCTAGCAGATTTTGCCGCTGGCGATAAGATTCATTATGGAAGTGCTCGCGCGGCAATGTTCTAGGCCTCCCGGATTTTCGACTAGTTTTATTATGGTTCAAAATATAGCTTCGCTTAAAGTTATAGCACTAAGTTATTGTAGCACATAACTTGAATTGTATTATATATGTTTTTTTTCTTTTGTGAGCTTCGTAGAAAACTTTGGAATTCTGAGCAAAAATCGGGATATAAATTTGCAGGTATTTAATGTTGAAGTTGGCTTTTGCCCAAATATGTACTTGTCTTCTGAATTCATACTGTATAGTTATAGGATTAGTAACGAATCATTGCTCCATATAATTGAATTCCCGATTATTTATAAGCCATCCGAGAGTCAAAAATTTCATTTGAGAATTTCATTTGAGATTGGTGTCTGCGATTAACTTCAACCTATCTATCTTTCGACAAAATTTCGGTTGCGCGACATAGGTCCTTGGTAACCCCAATGAAGGTTCAACCGCGGCGAAGCCATGTTGTTTTTCTTTTTCATTGTTGGATTTTCTTTCATTGTTGGATGTGGATTTGCAGGCATTTAACGTTGAGATCGGCTTTAGACCTACACTTACAGAAATATAATTTTTAGTTTTCTATAGCGAAATGAACATGATACGTAATGTTCACTAGTGAGCTGTTCATCTCACATTTGTAGTCTAATTTCGAAATTACCAGCTTTTGACTAAAGGTCATTTGCGTGCCTGAGCAGTATGCAGTTGTCTTCATTTCACAGTTATAGGATTATAGGGATACCGTCGAATAACTGCTCCCTATAATTGTGTATTACTAAAGTTTATTGCTAAATTCCTTGCATCGTTCCTTCCTCATCAATCATTTATAAACCACACGGATTTTGAGAGCCTAGTACTATTTCAGTCTTGTCTATGTTTAGCTTGAAGCCATCTTGGTAAAATACAGTATCTACCTTGCAGGTACCCTCTCATAACAATTGAAGGCGGCCCGTTGCTGCAGGCTGCTAGGACGATCTCGCCTTGTTTACCGTACTCAAGCTTAAATCAAGCTTGGGCTTTGGGTTTTCGGGCGCTTAAGTCCCATTTTAGCCGCAAGTCTAAGAGTATGGCCTTATAAGGGTTATTCGGCGCCAGCCGCAGGCCTAAGACTAAGCTCTTGTTGAGCCTGAAAGCAAGCCATAAGCCTAAGGTACTTCGTTATGCCCTTATAAGGGTTGTTCGGGAGCTTAAGCCTAAATCCTTGTTCAGGAGCCTTAATCTAGGGCTTAGGTGAGTGACTTAACTTGAAAACAATGCTTAAGTGGACTGATTGCACATGAAATGTAACCTTGGAGCAATTTCACGTTCTAGAATTGTACCGAACACTCTAATCACTCGACGGTAAACTTTAGGCGAACGGCGTTTAGGCGAACAGGGTTTAGGCGAATAGGTTTTTATCGAATAGGGCGCACGCCGGTATTTCCATGACCCGTCATGGAAAATTTTCGAGGATAAAATGTGGTGACGGAAAATATAGCCGGTGGAAATTAGCTAAAGCTTCATATAAAGCTATGTTAGATTTGCAATTACGGATTCCTTTTCTCTATCTTAATACGAAATTTGGCTCAAGGGTTAACACTTCAAATATTTGATTGAGCTTAGCGAAGTGACTAATAAACCAAGCAGCTTATCAATCTGGATACAAATGTTTGGAATTCATTATGAAAGTGCTTCTCTCTTTCAAAATCGTCCGAAATTTACAGACAGTTTCCACTTATAATTTCCAATTTGATTATTTCAATATTCAGAATAGTGGGCGAATATTGTGGATGATTTTAGCATAGTTTTAGAACTAGTGAGAACTCTCGCTCATAGGTTGCTAGAAGTGCCAAGCTTTATATTCTTGACCGAGAATTTGAATTTCCCCGCTGTGATCTCATAATTGTATTCCGGGAATGCATGAAAACCCCCCGCGGCGATATTGATAGCTATTCTCAGTTTAGTTGGAACAATATTCGTGGAAAAATGTTTGACAATTTTCGAAAATTAGACTTTCTACAAATACATAAATTCTTGCATCTTTTGAACCTTTTTGGGCGATTAAGCCTAAGCTTGAGACTAAGTCTTACTTCCTAGGGGATAAGTAAACAATTAACCTACAACCTAAGATAGAAGCTTATGACAGAAATATTGGCCCAAAAATCCATTTCAAAAATTCAAAAACGCGGCATCAGATCTAAAAATTGCCACACGATAGTAAATTACCCAAAGCTTTGCTTATCATGCTTTAATAAATCTTAGTCAAGCCATATTCTTTCCTCAAAAGTACCATAATCCGAATTCCGATCTCAATTCTATTCTGCATTCTCATGTTGACTTTTGATTCTCTAATTATACTTTCAACAAAATAATTATTCAAGGAAAGCACTCAAGATGGTGAGAAAGCAGACCGTGTTCCGCATATTCCAAGTTTGCTTCATGGCTTGGTTTGTGAAAAATTACATTATTCCTGCCATCAATGCTACAAATGTGACTTCGACTGAGGCTTCGACTACGGCGTCAGTTAATGGATCGGCGTCAGAAATGAGTCATCACTCGACAGGCAATGCTTTGATTTTGGTTCTCTTTGGATTCTGTCATTGAAAATTGGCATTATCAAAAATTCAAAAAATTTGGCTAAAGTAATTTACTTTTTACAAGAATCTAGAAAAATCTTCACATTTGGCCAAGAAAGAAAGTTGAATAATATTGTAAAACCCTAATGGAAACCCCCTCTCTAATCTAACCACTAGAGGGTGAGTTGAAAAAATAGAACCATACCCCCCTCTAATATACCATAAATCCTCTAATTAACCCCTCCTCAATTTAATTCACCTTAAAATAATCCCTTTCCAACAGAATGCCAAACGTACTTGAGAGCTCACACGACCAAAACTAAGTATGTATTCGTGTAGATCTCGTCGTGTTAGAGATCCCCCAGTCAAGAAAACTCCCAGTCAAAACTTTGTCATTGAAAATATCGGAAAATCGTTACCGAGTACATGAGATCAAAAAATAATGTCAAATTCCTATACCCTATAGTGCGGTTCTCCGCGCCTGATAATTTTTTTTCTCTGACTCACCACCAAAGTAACTTGGGGAATGTTAATATCTTCCTGACAATATATGACGCAAACAAAAACTCACCTGAGTTATCTCCCTTCTATTCAAAGTTACCGTGATCACCTGGGCGCAGCTGGGGGAGGCTGCGGCGCGAGTCGCGCAGGCGAAAATGGGCGCAGGTGGGGCTGGCTGGGGGGCGAGTGGCGGGGAACACGGGGCGGGGCCCGCGGGGGCGGGGCCCGCGGGGCGGGGAACATGTAAACATGTTTACATGTAAACATGTTTACATGGAAACATGTTTTCGTGTAAACATGTTTACATGTAAACATGTTTACATGTAAACATGTTTACATGTAAACACCCCGTTGAAAGCTGGGGCCAGGGGCATACTGCATATGGGGTTTCTCGAGGCCGCGCCATGATGGCGCGGCCCGCTTCTTCTAGTAAAAGAAATCGGGCAATGAATGAAAATTTTTTGAACAGTAACAAAATAATATTTAACACAAAGATTTCTGTAAATAACTGATAGTCATTTACAGCAGGTCACGACAGCAAAATCATAGTGAAAGTTGGTCACATTGGAGCAATAAACGTGATGCCGAAGGCTGAACTAATCCTGGAGATTTGTCGAAAGGAACTCTGGAAGGAAGGCATTCTGAACGAGGAATTTGATATCGAGTAACTATTACATAATTTTGATGTTAAGAATGTTGCTAAAAGCGTAATATTTATGTACCTAAGCGTAATTATTTACCGTACTTTAGCCAAATAAAAAATTAGACAGGGTACTGTAATGTCGTTTCAGGATTGTGTCACAAAATGGTTGTGGAGAGTCATTTGAGGGAGTTGCTGTCGGCGCGGATATGTATCATCAGCAAAACGTCAAGGCTTTTGTGGGTCCATATTGCAATACTGGTAAGAAAATTAACTGTAAATGAATCCTAAGTGAACTTTAATCCTGGTAGCAGAACCAGACTTGCAGCTCAATATTGCTTTGATCTTAACTTATACCAAACTTCTGGATGAATACATTCTTAAGCTTTGTAGATAATTTCTAAGGAAAATCCCCACTTGTGCCCCAATATCCCTATTCGGGGGTATTGGCCCAGGCATTCAGCCTAAAAACGTATTGAACACAGCCCGGGCCAATACCCCCGAAAAGGGGAATTGGATACAGGAAATGTATAATGTTCAGTTACTCACTTTTTTTCTTCAGAAATGGACGCCGTGAGCAAAATGGCCGCATATTGGAACGTTCCAATCATTGGATATATGGCATCAAGCAACATTTTCTCCGATAAAACCCTTTACAAAACCATGTCTCGCGTCTCAATTCGAACCACAAACTCTCTAGCTTTGGCCGTGCACTCTCTCCTGAAGCATTTCAATTGGCAAAGAGTTCGTACTTTGATCTTGTTATTTTATCTTTCAGTATTGAAAGTTACTTTTTTAATCGTTTCTGTGCCGGATTGTGGCATAATGCCAATTTTTTTATATCATTTTTAGCCAAAATTCCATAGGACCACCCAGCGGCTTCGCCGCATGGCGGCGCCCACCGTCATCCAGGATTTTCCGGATTTCCGGAAGCCATATTTTCCGGTATTCGCAAATGTTGTCGGCGAGACCGGTACCAATCGTCTTGTCTCGCCGAGAGGAGGCGATTGACGTATCACACGCCCAGAACCGAGCTGCGCAGCGAAATTTGCCCTTTTACGTGACCCACGTGACACACGGATGTCACGTTTTCACGTATGTCAACCCCAAATCTGACATTGATACCCCCCCTAAAATCATGGGTTTTTGGGTGGTACTCGCGAGTTTGGGGTCCGGGACCCCTAAAAAGTGGATTATTCTATTAAGGGGGGGACACCACCCTATCAACTTAGAGGGACCCGATAAGTCAAATTACAATTTCACGCCAAATCTATTGATTGGCATTCATTGGTTCATTTTTGGCATAGTGAGCTATATGAACTCTAAAATTTTAAAAATATGCAGGTAGCGATTGTGACCAATACCGGACCTCTGGCATTCGAGAGAACCCAGGCTTTTGAGGAAGTTTTCCACAATTCTCGAATACAAGTTGTCAAAAAGATCATGTTCGAAGAGGCAGCAGACGCAAAAGCTATGATCGCCAGCGGGTACCTGGAGGACCTGAAGAATAACGCTAGAAGTGAGTTCTCGGAGATTAATAAAAATTGAACTTTCATTAAATAGAAATCGAGCTGAGTTCCCGGAAGCACTTAGCATTATCTTAAATCGCTTTATGTCTATGACTACAGTAGGAAAATAAGCCTCAGCTGGAAATTTAGGGAAATAGTAACAAATCTTTACTCTGACATGACGGAGCACTCTCGTTGATTAATTGTGAGGCCAGGAAGTATCGAATAAGCCAAAAACTCAATGATTAACTGTCTCAAGATTCTAAAAGAGAAAAAAATAAAAATCTAAAACTAAATAATTTCAGTCATAATTTGCATGTTTTCCTCCACTCGCGAAATCACCAAGGAATTCATGCAAGCTGCGAGTCAATCCGGCATCAAGACCCACGATTTTGTGTACATTTTGCCGTGGCTTCAGGCTGAAGCTAAGGATGCGTCACCCTGGATCGGCACTGACGGACAAGTACAGCAGAACGTCCGAGAGTTCTACGTCAACACTATCATTGTATGCGAATGTTGCAATATTTTTGGCATGAAGCCAATAAGAAAGGCCGTGCGATAGGAAAAATAACAGATAGTTAAAAATGAAAACCTGCAAAAATACTGAATCCATTTCAGAAGAATCCAGAACACAGGTTTTTAGTACATTGAATTGCTTTGAGAACGGCTTGTCCAAAAATCGCGTTTCTGGTCTAAAATGAACATTTTTCGCTAAATTTTTTCTTTACTTAGCAATTTTTGACAATTTTGTCGAAAAATTTCAAAACCTTGACAAAAGCTGAAATTTTTGATACATTATCTTGGGAAAACTATTGTTCAGATTGACGATGTGAATGGCTTCGACAACACTCTTATGGCTCCTTTCAAAGAACGCGTCGAGGCTAATGGGCTGTCTGTGAACGACCTGAACTTGGTTTGTTGTGACAGTAATCATAAGAATCAGAAGAGTTATAATATTGTTGGCGAGTTTCAGAATTTACTAGGACGTAAGAATTTTGGTGGATAGAGTAAAAATTTGGTACAACCTCCATGTAGAACTATTTTCGCCAATTCAGATACTGACTCTCGACAGCAATATTGCTAAATCAACATTCATGTTTATGACAGTTGCAAAATGCAGTGAATAAATTTAGCAAAACATATACGGTTACATTCACCTTTACGACGCACTGAAACTATACTCTTTGGCCGCAAGAAGGGCGCTAAATGAGACGCAAAACCCCAATGTCACAACGGATGGACGTTTTCTCTGGAATAAAATGCGTCGGATGACTTTCCCTGGTGACCTTTTATTCGCACATATATGTCTTAAAGGGCATTCACGGCCCAATCATGGGGCTTCAAATTGATGTAAAGTTTGGACTCAAAACTTTCTATGATATAGAGCTTATAGGAGAGCGATTACTGCGATTTATCAAGGTAGGCAGTGATGGGCTCAACGTTTTGCTGTAGTTGAAAATAAAATATGAATGTTATGTTCCATAAGATTTAAGTGATCATTGATCCCTTAACTACAAGAAGTCATAATACTCGAATTTTGTGACCCCCCGATTTTATTTGAAATGCCTTATATTCCTCTCGCTTGCTTTCGATATATTATTTTTATTTGGTATCGCAAAATTTGCCTTCCAGAAAAATTTGGTAAAAATTTTTAGGAAACATTTTAAAAGGAAACTCAATTTCTACTGCGAAATGACGAGCCCAGCGCTGCTTATCTTGTCAGATCGGAATTAATTAAGCGTCACATTCTGCTATGGATTAAAGATCTGAGTCCGAGTTTTACGCCATCTTGAAACCCCGCGCAACGAGATCTGAAAATTGTAAAGTTTTGGCAAAAATAAAACTTTGATACGGATTTTGCGTTGGGTCCCATTTCTAATTTCACATGTTGACTTTGATTTGTAATTTTCAGGTCTGGTGTCAAACGGTAGTTTCCAAAGTTTGACTTAAATTTTGAATATTTTTTGTCTGTGATTGGTATCTGATATGTGGGTTTGAATGAGTGGAATTTATGAATCATGCAAAACAGCTATTCCAGAACTTTTTGGAATTTGAGTGCAAAAATATTGACAACAAAGATTACAGGCATCGCCACGGCTGAAGGAGTGTCATCAGGTATGGTGACCATGGACGACTTGGCTGAACGCGCGGCAATCTATGCCGGTATACTTTATCTTTTCGTTGTGATCCTTCTTTTTTTCCTGATTATGTAATTTCTGGAAAAACCTAGTGTCACATATTTATGTTATTCTCGCCTTATTCAGTATTCACAAATCATGAAAGTTTAGCATTTTACGTGGCGCCAAATCGAGACGAGGTGATGAAGATGGTTGAGATGAACCCAGTTCCCATTCTAAACTGCGACGGAATTGTGAACAAAAGCGGCTGTTTTGACTTGGTATGAATAACGACTTTTTTATAGTGCAAGGATCTTAAGAAAATATGGATCCGAAGAATTTTTATGGAAAAACCGTAAAAGTGCATTTTACGCATACGTCTTGGGGACTATCTCTACCTTTCTTCGCCTTTACATTTTGTAATGTAAATATTCTAGAACGTGACTGATCTATTGACTGGATTCTGGCCCAGTCTTGACGGCCGTTTGCCAAAGGAAGAGCCTGAATGTGGATTCAGGAATGAGCGCTGTGATTATACACTCCCGATCGTCGCTGGTAAATTTGCTCCCGAAATGACATCAGCAGCCATGGATACTGTATTTGAATGGGCCAATAGGCCCTAAGTACCCCTCTTAGCTGGAGAAGCGGGTGTTGTATTGGCTTATGGTTACTGTAATTCATTGGACCAATAGGCCCGAAGTACCCCTTTTGCTGATGAGGCGTGTACCAATAGTTTTGCTGACGTTAGTTCGGGAAGAAACTTTATACCCGTATTTCCTCTAAAGTAAGGCTCGGTAACTGATTAAAAGGTTTTCCATCTTTCACGATTTCGTCTTCTTCATGTTTTCCAGAATTTTCTAGGAATTTTTCCAAAATTATGAAATAAGAGCTTATATCAGCTTGAAAAGTTTCTGGAAAATTGAAACTGAAACTACAAAACTGAAAATTGAAAAATGAAACTACAACTCATCTTTTGATCAGTTACCGGGGTTACTGATTAGGAAATACGGTAGATTCCAGTCTAAAGACAAGGTGTGACCCAATTTGGCTTACTTTAGGAATATTCGCGATAGTGGTTTTGATCGTGTTCGTCGCCGCGTTCGTTCTCTTCCGAGTGATGTTTGTTGCTTTTAGTAACGTTCAAATATCAGATAGAACAAAATATGTTTCAGGAAGACCAGAGCATTGAACAAAATGACTTGGCGCATATTCAGAGATGAAATGAGAATTGTGAATGAAGACGAGATGAAGTCTATGGTGAGTTTGGGGAAAGTTCCGGGATCTGTGAAATCCTGGATCTTCCGGGATTGACTCTTACCCAATGGGCAAGTTATTAATCTGTTGTTTAGCTCTCCATTGGAAGTTCTCGCACCAAACTTTCGAACATAGCCCGTTTCTCAAAGCATCATGCGGTTGTGGGAACCAACACCCACGCCTCCTTCCACCTCTACCCTCAACGACGTCCCATTGTGTTCAATAGACAGGATATCGAAATGCTCAGTATCATGAAAATGGTATATCACAACTTTTACAAAAATTATTAAAAAATTTGCCTATTACAAAAATTCGCCTTAAATACTATATAAATTTACTTTATGATCAGTTTCTCCTGTAAAATATTATCTTAAGATGGTCCACGATAACTTGAACCCCTTCCTCGGAATGTCATTCAACGAGAAAGAAGAAATGCTCTTGCTATGGAAATTCTGTTCTCGCGGAACTGTCCAAGACATTGTCTACAACGATGAGCTCACCTTGGATTCCAAATTCCACGCAGCTTTTCTCCGGGATATCACCATGGTATGTTCTCTAAGATGGTTTTGGCGTGACAAAAAATTTCTTAGGGCTTGGAATACTTGCACTTGTCGCCTATTGGCTACCACGGATCTCTGACTCCATGGGCGTGTCTGATTGACCGAAACTGGATGGTCAAATTGTCGGATTACGGTATCGCCAATCCTTTGGAGCGTTGGGAGAAACAAGGATCGATCATGCAGGAGACGCTCAAAGACGGGGAAGATAAAGCGGGAGCAGAACAATCAACGAGTAAGTCATCAATCTATTGGTGATCCCCAAAGGCGGTTTTCGTAGCATAGTCAAAAGTCGTTTCAAAAAACCGATAAAAATGGTGTTTTTGTCAAAAGCTTAGATTTTTCTTCCTTGATAAATCAGAGCATCTTACGGAATTTTCTTTAAAGCAATTTTTTCGCATTTGTGTTTGTTTGAGCATAGCCCTAAGATTCGGACCAATAGGTCCTGATGTATCCCTTTGCATTTCAAGTGACGTCATTTCACTCTGACTTGTGGTAAATTACAAGCGGTGAAATTCAAAATTTCAATCCAAGTTATTCCATTTTCAGTTGAACAAAGTACTACCTGGCACAAGACTTTTCTAATAGGTCGGTTACAATAAGTAATGTAATTGCAGGTGTACTGTACTGTGCCCCAGAGATGCTCAAAAACCGAGAATCAAACCGTCGTCGTGGAGCTGAGCAAACCTGGCTTAAACAGACCCAAAACCGCCGTCAGGCCAGTGACATCTACGCGTTCGGCATCGTCATGTACGAAATCTTATTTAGAGCCCTGCCATTTCCTGGGGGCACTGAATTGGCAGGTGAGTCTAACGGTACTGCAGTCGGTGGTGAGCAATTTTACTGCACATTTTCGCACTTTTTTGATTGATTTTCACTAAGAATGCTTGAGAAATATACATGTGTAGGAATTTTGGCCCGGACGGGCCTAAAAAGATGAATCCTGGAACAATTTTTTAATATTTCATTCAGAAATTTATTGCTTTCCAAAGAGAACCGATTTCCCAGGAGGAGCTTCGAACTTTTTCAGGCCTGCTCCGAAATCCTGCATACTTTTCCACCGAGGCATACATTCGGGGGTATTGTCCCTGCGCGCAAGTCCTAGGGACATAACCTGAAATTAAAGTCGTTAGGAAATAAACCCATTGGGATAGGTTTATCCCAATACCCCCGAATGTATACCTCATTTGACAAGTGGGTAATATACTCCACTAAAATTCAGTCCGGGCCAATATATCACTTTTAGCTACGACGAATACATTTGGTGTAGCGCTTTTCTTTTAAAACACATGATCATAAAATGTTCCAGAATTGTGTGAATATATACGAGATGGTACCAAGACTTTCAAGCCGACAATCCAGGATCGCTCTCAGGTGCATCCGGATATTGCAGCTTTGCTCCAGGATTGCTGGAGTGCGAATCCTGAAATTCGCCCGAGCATTCGGCGTGTTCGCCTCAACACCGAGAATTATTTGAAAGTGTAAGCGAGACTTTAAAAATCCAGAAATGTCTAAAAAAGCGTTATATGCTTAATATTTTTTGACAGTTCAATTGAAAGAAGTTCCAAAAATTCCAAGAGAGTATAATTTTTCAAATTCTGGAAGAGGAGTTTAACGATTAGGCCGAATTATAGTCTCAGAAACGGACTTTGTTCCTTTACACTTGCAAGAATATTTTTCAGTCGTGGAAGTTTGGTCGACCAGATGATGCGAATGATGGAGCAGTACGCGAACAATTTGGAGAAGCTGGTCCAGGACCGAACTAGCATGTTGGAAGATGCGAACAAAAGAGCCGATAAATTGCTCAGCCAGCTATTGCCCAGGTTAGTGCCTTTCACAAGATCACAGATCGCATATGAGAGAGTCCTTCTAAGGCAGGAGTTTGAGAAGCGAGTAAAATTGAGAAGTCGAAGCTTCTGCTATACCTGTTAGAAAATCTTCTTAAAAAGATCCATAATTTTGTAACGTTTTTGTCACTTAATGCTATCGGAAATATCTTCATAATTAGAGGGAATACTGTAGTTTTGTCATTACAAACTTTAACAAAAGATTGTGAATCTGTAAAAAATGTCCAAAACAATTGTAGTTACGTGGCAAATGAGCTGAAAGTTGGCCGATCTGTAGCGCCGAGGATGTTCAAACAGGCGTCAGTTATGTTCAGGTAAGACTTAAAGTTGTCATATGGCTTAGAAATCGATGCATTCTATTCTATACAAATTTAGTGACATTGTTGGCTTTACTACTCTTTGCTCCAATTCGTCACCTATAGAAGTCGTTACTATGGTAAGGCGCAAGTTTAAAACTTAGTTTGTACTATAACTAAACTATATAATATGAAAGTATTGTCCGGTAATAATAAAGAGATTGCACTTTTAGTTGAACACTGTCTACAGTGGCTTTGACGATATTATTAATCGACATGATGCTTACAAAGTGGAAACTATTGGTGAGTCGGAAGGAATATGATTATCGAAATCCAAGGATTCGAAATTTATTTTGCAGGCGAAACAGATTTTGCCTGAAATTCAGGAGAAACTTAACCACCTCGCACTCATGATTTTCTGTTGGGAAAATATTTTTGTAGGCTAAACCGGTAGTGCCCCTAAAACAAAATTTATTTAGTCTAGGCGAAGTTAGTTTCATCTGGCCCTTTTACTGAAATCTGTTTTTCTGGTAGCATAAACAGTTCCAATTGGAAAAAGCAAAAAAAACAAAACCGAAATTCTGTTTGAATTCCCACCATGTTTCTATTGGCTGTATTCACCTATCCAGCCAAATTTATTATTCTTTACTACTTCAGGCGACGCATATATGGTCGTGAGTGGAATTCCGCAGGAGAATGGAATGCGGCATCTGATGCACTTGTCCGATATTTCCCTCGAAGTTATGGAGGTAATCCATCTTGATGCTTCTAGTCTTATCCTTTATGAAAAGATAAAAAATGGCTTAGGATAACCTTGGCCAAATGTCAATTACGATGAATTTTGGTAAATTTTAATATATGGCCAGTATTTTAGTTTCTGGAAACGTTCGAAATTCCTCATCGAAAGCCGCAGCGCATTCGAATTCGCATTGGACTTCACACTGGACCGGTTTGTTGCATGATTCTGAACGATTTATAAAGTACATAAAATTTTAGGTGGCAGCCGGTGTTGTCGGATTGACTGCGCCACGCTACTGTAAGTTTTGCAATTTTTTTAACTGAAATGAAACATTGATTGATTTTAGGTTTGTTCGGTGACACTGTAAGTCTTGAGAATGAACTTTACTATTATCTCGAACACACCAGAACATTTATGGAAGAATGTGGACAACTTCAGTTTTAGAGAGGAAATTGTGGATTTTTTTTCTGAAAATTGCGAGAATTTTTTTATTACTTTTAGCTTTTCTGTTTTGATAGACGTTCGACAAGGAACACTGTCATAAGTCTATCCAATTAAATATTTAGGTCAATATGGCTTCTCGAATGGAAAGCACTGGGATGCCCGAGAAAATTCACATCAGTGAACCATACAAGGAGGCTCTGGAGAAATACTTTGCGGAATTCAAATTTACTCATCGCGGATCCGTCGAAATTAAGGTAAACAAGCTTATTCTTGCAATAAAGCTGAGAGTCCAATTCAAATCGAAAAAAATCGTCAGTTTTGTCAAAAATATCAAAAATTATTACCAAAAACGCTGCCGGAAACCGGTTTTCCCATGGTTAATTTGCTCGTGGTCATCATTTTTTCGCTGGAATTTTTGGTAAAGTCAAAGTTGGTATTTGTCGTGAAGTTTTTTTGTGAAAAAACAATTTCAAAAAATTACCTTTCGTCTCGTCCAAATCTGTATTTTTTGAGAAACGAAATAGTAAATTTAACATTCAAATTTTGCGCTAAAACATGCGCGAAAAATTTGAGAAGTAAATGATATTCCAATGCTAATGACTTCCGTTTCAGGGCAAAGGACCTTGTGACACTTATTGGCTTGACGGAAAGGAGACCGGCGCTGAGCTTCCGCCACCGCCGCCCCCAGTCACACTGGGTGCGTCGCAACAACCGACGTTTGCGTTCGACCAAACTTTCTTTGGACGAAGCGAAAACGAGTCGGGGCTGAAAGACAAAAAGAAGGCGTCATCCAGAGATAATACCCAAAGAAGCCAGCCGTAAAAGGAGCCAGGATTTTATAATAATAATATTTTCTATAATACCACAGAATTTTTACAATTGGTTTTTGCGTTATTGTATGTTAATCAGTTTTGAAACTTTATCTTCTTTGTGTTTGGAAACTTTGGGAAATTTATTCTGCAGCAAAGTAACGGTTATTTTTATTTTATTTGTCTTTGAAGTATTGCCTTCAATTTTTGACAGAATAGGAGCTTTTGACCGAAAAGACTAAAAATTTTTGTAAGTCTGAAAAGAATACAAAATTTCAAATTCGATAATCTTTAGAAAAGAAATGGAAACTATTTTAAAAACTCGCGTTTTAAAATTCCACTTTATTTAAGCTTGGGTTAGTATTCTGAGAACTATAGCCTGAACTTTTGCTCACTCTGGGGAGATTCGGATATAGTTCTTCTGGAATGTTTCTACAGACCATTAACATAGAATTTAGTATAAAACGGGCGCTAAAAGTGCAAAATTGCTGATTGAGTGTTTAACTGTGGAATAGAAAAAAATTAAAATTTTTGGAGAATACCCATTTTCCCACCAAGGCATACATCAGGGGGTATTGTCCCCGGTTATATAATCTGGCCCGTACTGATTAGGTTTAGGCCAAGACTTAAATTGAAGACTCAGGCTTAAGCGCCGAATAAACTGATGACTGCAGAATCAGTTTCTAGATGTTTCCAAACTAAGTTCTGAACGTTTCTGTGCCGATTTTTCATGTAATATTTTGATAGTCAAAGACTATAAAACCTATATTTTATTTTTGTATTTTGATTTATTATTTTATTAAGCAATAAAAGTGTTAGTCAAGACAGTGTAACAATGACCTCTACTTATTAGTACAAATCATCATAGAGTAGCCGGTTAGAAAGGCTGCGGCGGTCTTGGAAAGACCACTCCTCCTCTCGATGTACTATGCATAGTTGGAATATGTGATGTGTTTTTGAAAATATTGGAACTGCTTTGAACGGTGCTTCGGCCTAGCTTGAAGGTGCCTCGGAACACGTTGAGCACATCGTCTCGAATGGTCTTGTTCAATAGAATGTAAATAATACATGGCAATCCTGAAAAAATTGAGTATTTCGAATGAAGGTTACTGTAATATCCGATTTTCTACTCGATTTTATTTGGAAACTTTCGCCTAAAAGTGATTCAAATGTTTAGTGTTTTTGTGTCTTTGGTCATATGTTTACCAAATTGAGCAAGATAAAGAATTAAGATCAAGCGAGACATACCATGAGCGGTGGTCCAGCTATACGTCGCAGTGTACATCAAAAATTGCGTGACGCGAACATATTGCAAATAAGCGTAGAGACCTGCAGCATATCCGTTGAAGAACGAGATGGCTAGTACTTGGAAAAATGTCTGCAAAGTGTTTTTCATAGACTTTAGAGCAATTTTTAATTTGATAGCGAGTGACGTGTCGCGGACCTCGCGAGAATGGATCCAGAATCTGTCGCCATATTTGAATTCAGAACCCGCGAAAAACTGGGTGCAAAAGTGCCATGATGGCCTCATGAAACACCTCGTAGGAATACTACGATCTCGTGACAATGGATCCGGAATCTGACGTCAGATTCGGAAACAGTACTCCAGAAAACCCCACGAATTTAAATTTGAATTTCCAAATAAATAGTTAAGAAATGCCGTGACCTCCAGCCCGTGGCCTATCCAACGCCACCTCACTCGCCCCGATCTAACGCGTGGATCGTGAGATACGCCATGGGATGTGATACTTAGAATAGAAGGTAAGAGTGGATTTAGCGTAGAAAGGAAGGTCTACGAGCTGGTCAATAGATAGGTGACGGAGCATCGTTCCGGTTACTGAGAAAGTAATGTGGTATGACTACGCCTTTAAGCCTACATTTGCGTTCCAAAATTTCTACAACATTATCTAACGTTAGTACTAACCATATACTGAGTCACGCTCAATTTGGTAGCTCCTCGAACCGACAAAAGTTTCATTATCATCGAAGTCAGAAACACAACATATAGACTGGTCACGCCGAACAATATGGTAAAGTTACTGAAAATGTTTAGAAAAAAATTATACCGTTTCATGAATTTTGTTGATTTGGAATTCGAACTTATGAAAATTGAAGAATGAAATTTTTTCATATGAAAGCTGACTTACTGAATGGAGTGCATTGTGTTGTGATATGTATCTTCTCCGACATCGTCAATGTATCCCACATGTGGGTCGAAATACCAGCAGACATACACTAAACAGCGCAGGTTTTATTGAAATATTCCAGAAAATCAATCCAATTTTGTTACTTGTAACAATGGAAATTGTCGTAAGCATTGAAAAAGAGCATCTTTCTCACACCATAGGCCCGTATTCAGAGGACTTACTCTGAACCTTACCTGTTCTCGGTAATCTGACCTTACGGTAATCTAACCTTACCGAGAGGTATCGGTAAAGGTAAGGGTTAGAATGCTACGAACTGAGACCCATAATTTTAAACAATTTATGATCAGTATTAACTATTTAACCATGTTTGTCTATCAAAAAATGGGTCCCAGGTCACCTAAACCCCCCGATCCCGCGGTTAGGGAAAGAGCTAGTGACCCTGATCCCTGGTGAGGATCAAAGCGGACTAGAATAGTCAAAGAACGTCATAGTTTTCAGCAGAACTATGCTAGTCAAAGAGGGTCTAATAGGCTTAATTATATCAGCCTATATTCACTTACCAGCACTGAAAACAACAGGCTTGGTGAAAGTGCTGAAGTATAATGAATAGCAAGCCACGGGAATAAACCATAGCCAAGTACGTTTCCCATCGAAAAGTACATCACCCAGCGTGAGCGATGTCGCCTCCACACATCGATTAAAAGCCAAAAGAATGTCGGTCCATGTTTCAATGATCCAAAGCCCTGAAATATATTTTATAACGCTTGCAAGTTTTTTCATACGTTAACGATAAGTTTAAATTTGAACTTTAATATTGAAACTTTGCTTACGATATGACGTTTAAAATAAAAACTAACCAAGGCCTAGAAGACCGACCCAATAGTGCAGATCTGGATTGGAACAGAATACCTGCCCGGTAATAGAGAAGTATCCGGTGAAGAAAGCATTCGAAACCATACATAGACAATCCGTGATTCCAATAACGAACATGAACTTATAACAAGATTGTTTCATGTGCTTCCAAATGGCAAAAATGCATGGAATGTAAAGAATCTGAATTGAAGCGGTGTAACAAAATCAGTGTAAATTCATCATTAATCCCATTTCAGAATTAAAGAGTTGCAAAATATGTAAAAACAGGCATTAAACAAAATTACCGTGTAGAAGAAAAACTGGAAAATAAAAGTCCATCCAATGAATACGTGTTTGCGCTCTTCCAGAGGATGAAGATCAATGTCATAGTGTCGGCATCCGTTGACATAAAGCCGATCCCATTCCTGTGGGTTGAAGAAGTATATCTCCATTCCCGAATAGTATTCTGCTAGCTGAAGTTGTTGACTAATACCCTATAAAAATAATAGGTATGAGTAATACAGGTTGGAAAGTTCACGTGAGAAAGTTCAAGAGTACCAATAATGTATGACGCTACGCAATATTGGGTTGGTGGGAAAGTATGGGCCACCCATAGTGTCTACTGCAGAAATTGTTAATTAACAATTCTCGCATTATACCAGGTATTCGGGTATTTTCCCACCAATCAAACGCATATATGTCACAAGTTTCAAAAGCAATTCTTTGAGTCTATTCGAATAAAAATTGTCGGAAATATGGCCGGACGCGGAAAAGATGTGAAAAACATTCGTGAAAAACAACTCGAGCGTTATTCAAGGTGGTTGGGAACTTTCTCAGCCACCAGGTATATCACAATGTCCATATTACAATGAACATACAATGGAGCGAGCTTGAATTACTTGGAACCAACCAATGTGTCTTATATGCTGCAGAATGACGAACTTTTAGGAACACTTACTCATGGGTCGATTTTTTACTTTTGCTGGACCAAAAAATTGATTGGGCCTCGGAAAAATAATCCAGACCCGCGTCCAATTTTCCTTCCAATATAAGTCCTTAGCGCCCGGTCTAGATCCCGGATCGGTCCGAATACGATAACTTGACTAAATATCAGTTTTCCTGCAACGTATCCATTTGCATCCCCTAACCGTGCTCCATAAGGGAAAGAAATGCGAAGGAAGAATGGGGAAGTTAATCCGCTTTCCTTGGGTTTCTAATTTTAAGCGCTACCGACAAACAATTGAACAGTTACCGAATTAGACAAACAATTAACACAGACTATGAATAGCCGCCCCCGATGGCCTATAACTGACGTTCGCGTGACTTTTAAATACTGAAACTTAAAATTTGCATGCCTCGAGAAATTTTCGTGCAACCTCATGCAATTTTCAAGCCGATATAATGAGCGATTCTTCGAAAGCGTTTGAAATTTTAAAGACCAATGTTAATTTTTGGACGTTTTCGCGCAGCAGACGCATTAGCTCTTTGGGATGTAGCCCACACACGCACATTTCATAAAGGGTAGGAGTGGCTTAGTGGTAATGGCCTTCCGCTTTCGGTTTCCGTTACCCGCTTTCAACCGTACACACCAGGATAGGATTAGCGAACAAAACAATTACCAGGTGTGCCACGGAAACGTGAAACTGGAATTTCGAGTATTTTGAACTTAAACACTAAACTCGTTTACAGCTAGTCACTAAAATGGACTTTTTCCGGACAGAGGTGTTTGAAGAAATTATTTATCTCACAAAAATGTGCCTAAGTTTTGTGAGGAAATGAAAATTTAACAATTTCAGTTTGCCATTTTTCACCAATCTCAATAATGGCTGAAAAATTATACGGTATTTCCAATTTTTTGAAGGCTAGTGGTAATTTTCGATGTTTTCCTATAGGAAACCTATTAGCGTTTTGAGAAGCAGCCCACACATAATACATTAACATACGTTAAAGTGTAGGAGTGGCTTAGTGCTTTTGCGTACGCAAAAAATTAAAAATATCTCGGAAGGATTTTCAAAGTTTCAGCTCCGATCTCGCTTATGAAAGTAAATTTGAGTCAAGTAAGTCACACAAGTTGAGACATATCTTTTTGAATAAAATATGAAAATAGACTGCTATGACCTATAAAATTACAAATAAACTATTTTGTAGAATCAAAGTGAAACTTTTGCGAAAATTCGTTCCTTCCGCTTTCGCTTTCCATGACCGAAACTCTGATCCGAACACGCAAAAAATTGAAAACATGTCTAAAGGGTTCCAAGCAGTGATGTCAAAACCTATAAAAAAACTATCCGATAGTTTGGGAAACTATCGGATAGTTGCAAACTATCCGATAGTTTCCAAAACTATCCGATAGTTTACACATTCAAGTAAAACTATCCGATAGTTATCAAAACTATCCGATAGTTTTCAAAACTATCCGATAGCTTTCAAAACTATCCGATAGTTTTGCAAAACTATCCGATAGTTTTGCAAAACTATCGATAGTTTTGTAAAACTATCGATAGTTTTCTGAAACTATTGTTAGTTTTAAAACTTAACATTAGTTTTATAAAACTAACAATGGCTTTTGAGCGTCGCTGCTTGTTTTCTTTGTCTTTCGATTATTTCTTTGACTAATTATTTTATACTGTTGTGGATATGAGTGTTTCCAGCTAGATTTCAGCTGGATATCGGGATTTTGAGCTTGTTATCCGAGATTTGAGTTGGATTATCTTGTCTTGACTTTTTCAATGATTCCAAAAATGAAAAACTGCACTGTAGTTACAAAACTGTAGTGCACTTTAAAAACTGTAGTGCAATTATTGAGATTAAGGTTCAAGATTAAGAATTCTAAGCGTGAGATTAAGGTTCCTAAGGAAGGGATTAGGCTTTCTAAGCTCAGGATTACGGACTCTAAGAGCAGTATTAAAACTTTTAGGCTCAGTATTAAGGACATGAGTGTTTCCAGCTAGATTTGGATATTGGGTACTGAGCTTGTTAACCGGGATTCGATTCTGCAAATAAATTGGAAATGTTTGGCGTGTAAGGGCATTTTGATGTTCTGAATTTGACATTATTTTTAGCTGAGATTCTATAGATATTCTTTTAGAAAATACTAAAGTTTAAGCAGTAATTTCAAATGCAATTTCGATACATATTTATTGATTATGAGTGTCAAAATCTAAAGACCCTAAATTCGAGCTTAGAAATCCTAATACCGAGCTGTAAAGATGGAATCCCGAGCTGAGAATTCTTAATCCAGCGCTCAGATACTTTAATCCCAAACTGAGACCTTCCAATCTCGAACATATAAACTTTTATCTCAATCTGAGAAACCTTAGTCACACGCTCATAAACGTTAATCTCGACCTAAGAACTCCTAACCCGAGCTTCGAAACCTAAATCACATATCCATAAACCTTAAACCCTAACCTTAAACCCTCTTAACGCTTAGAATCCTTAATACTGAGCCTAAAAGTTTTAATACTGCTCTTAGAGTCCGTAATCCTGAGCTTAGAAAGCTTAATCCCTTCCTTAGGAACCTTAATCTCACGCTTAGAATCCTTAATACTGAGCCTAAAAGTTTTAATACTGCTCTTAGAATCCGTAATCCTGAGCTTAGAAAGCTTAATCCCTTCCTTAGGAACCTTAATCTCACGCTTAGAATTCTTAATCTTTAACCTTAATCTCAATAATTGCACTACAGTTTTTAAAGTGCACTACAGTTTTGTAACTACAGTGCAGTTTTTCATTTTTGGAATCATTGAAAAAGTCAAGACAAGATAATCCAACTCAAATCTCGGATAACAAGCTCAAAATCCCGATATCCAGCTGAAATCTAGCTGGAAACACTCATATCCACAACAGTATAAAATAATTAGTCAAAGAAATAATCGAAAGACAAAGAAAACAAGCAGCGACGCTCAAAAGCCATTGTTAGTTTTATAAAACTAATGTTAAGTTTTAAAACTAACAATAGTTTCAGAAAACTATCGATAGTTTTGCAAAACTATCGGATAGTTTTGAAAACTATCGGATAGTTTTGAAAACTATCGGATAGTTTTACTTGAATGTGTAAACTATCGGATAGTTTTGGAAACTATCGGATAGTTTGCAACTATCCGATAGTTTTCCAAACTATCGGATAGTTTTTTTATAGGTTTTGACATCACTGGTTAGTAGAGTAATTGGACAGTTCCGCCCTTTAGAGAGGGCGGAACTGTCTATTGCCCAGTGCGAGTGGGGGTCGCAATGGCCAGTTCCGCCCCCTCTAGGGGGCGGAACTGGGGTGCAGTCAGCTAATCCAAAAAATTGGGACCTGTGTTTAAGAACAAAATTACAGATAAAATTTCTTTCCTATATTCAAAGTGAAACTTGTGCTAAAATTCATATTCAGCCATTCATTTTATACTTGTGTTGCAGCAAATGTAGTTTGTGATAATTCAAAATAACACGGAAAAACAAACACGGAAACTAAACTCACATCACTTGGTCACGAAAATATGGTATTGCATTGCGTGACGACCCTTTTCGGATTTCCGGTTGTTCGAAATCCAAATTTTAGAATATAGGATTATGTAGAATTTTTATTTTGCTTCTAGAATGTTCCAGAACCGTTTAGATTGTGCTAGAATGCTTTTTCTATACTTTTCTGTGCTTTTTCTATACCTCGAAGTCGAACAATACTCGCGGCCGAAGACCCTCAATATTACTGAGAAAGCCAGGCTCCGGCTGAGAACAGCCTACGGCTCCGGTGCCGTAGGCATCAGCACCAGAAATCAATAATCAACAAAACATACTCGGAAAAAATGCGCGGCCTTCAATATACCGGAATTGAGATCGCGGAACATACATCTGCGCACGTTCTTCTGTTTCCGAAACGGAGCATTGTATGAAGAAAGGAATTTTGGTTTTCTTTGGGTCACCAACAACCCCGTAAATCCCGGTTTCCTTCACAGATGACACGACCGGCTAAAAACTGAGAAATATAAGTTTGAAACTTGTTGGCAAAGGTATTTGGATAACAATAGATTGACACTCACACTAGCGGGACGTGGGGCCTTCGGCACCGGAAAAAGGCGCATCTGGGTCAGCGGAGCCTCACGGCTTTCGCTCGCTCGACCGTGGTTTTGTCAGCGAGTCAACAGTGCATCAGAATCCGGGTTCTGAATTCAGATACCCAAAATCCGATTTCCGCGTTAGCTTACCCGTAGACGAAAACCTATAAGAGCACCGAATCCCAGTGATCGTGTACCATTTCAACGTAAAGTCAACGGTGCACCAGAATCCGGGATTCTGAATTCAGATACCCAAATTCTGACTTCAGCGTTAGCTTCCCCGTAGCCAAAAACCTATAACGGCACCGGATCCCAGTGATTTGGTGTCATTTCCAAGCTAAGTCAACGGTGCATCGAAATTCGGGATTCTGAATCAGGATACCCCAAATCTGACCAAGTAATCGGATTCTCCGTATTCGAAAAACCCCCAGTTACCACAAATTTCTTATCTGTATACTCAAAATTCCGCTAAAAACTTGACTTACCCAAATTACGATGTCGGTAACTCTGGATCTCACTGAAGTAATACCAGTAAGGCGAAAAATTTGCCGGTAGTCGACGGCGGCAGCAGCTGTCTTCTCCTCATCGTTGAGCTTCTTCATCACGAGTGCTTTGCTGTTTGCGGGGTTGTAATGAAATTCGACTTGCGCGTCTGTAATATTTTCGCCGCCTGTTTCGATCCGGTACTGACGAACGTCCAAGTTGCTCAGAGAAATGATCTAAAATGCATTTTTTAAGTTTACAGACTTAAAGTTCCAATCAAGAAAATTTATTCTCAAATCGGTACTGAAATTTAAAATCAATTTTCAAAACTGAACCAATTTCAAATAAGGAAAGTTAATTCTCATATCAGAACCTCTATTTCGAAACAGAACTTAAATTTAGAATCATGAAACTTATATCCCGAATCAGAACTTAAATTCAGGATCAGACGAATAACTTAAAATGCGATACCTGATGAAGGCGAAGAATTTCGTTCAACTCCTCAATAGCTTCGTTCCATACGTTGAATCGCACGCTGAAACCCTCCGAGTTTTGCAAGTACGCGGCTTGACCAGTTCGACCACTTCCGTCCATGTCGAACATTGTTCGACATGGGGTTCAAATCCGACTTCAGATTAACTTCAGATTAAACTATTCGGGCGGACACCCAGAAATATGAATTTTTTAGTTTGTACTATCCTAAACTATAACTACAAAAGCGCCAACCAGTTAAGGAGCATATTATAAAAGATACCTTTGTGAAGATTTGACATCATCTGAAATTAATAAATGTTTGAAGTTATTACGAACTAGCGGCTTGGGACTCCCCGAAGTGCGGTTAAAAATTTTGTCTATATGTTTATCTATATGTCCTAAGTTCGCTCACATTCTAGGGGGACCACAGGATTCCAGGATGTATCAGCATGTCTAGCCTAAGCATTTTGAAAGCAACTACCAAAAATAGTTGCTTAGACAAAATAGACAAAATACCGTATTCCCTGTTTTTTAGCCCCACCCTCTAATTTAACCCCACCCCAACAGAATGCCAATTAGCGGCGCCATCTCGAGAAAAACTAAGTTCATATTCGTGTAGATCTCGTCGAGTTACGTAAGAATAACCCCAATGCCAAAACTTTGTCATTGAAAATATCGGAGAAAATTGAGTTTGAAAATTCAAATTCCAAAATTTTTCAGAGGTTGAATAATTTAAGCCCATGGAGCTAAATTACAGGGAATACGGTAAGCATTGAATAGAATGACCTTGCCAAAAAACCTGACTTACCGCCAAAAATAAACCTGTTTTGGTCTAAATTTTTCGAAAACCGGTTTCAGCGCATTCGTGCGAACATTTTAAGCTATCACGACCTTGCCCGCCGCTGCCTTATAAGCGGTTCAAAAAGTGAAACCGGAAATACAGGCAAAAATCAAAATCCATGATATCGAAGATTTTTTTTACCAGGACGCACGTTCAGGTGTTGCTCTATCATACCCGGTCGGTGAAATTTACGTCCCTACTTTTTTAAATTAAAATCTGGGCCCTCAAAGATGGTACGCTTTGCATTTTTCAGTGTAAAATGAGTCAAATTTGAGACCCCAGATTTCAATTTAAAACGTAGAGACGAATATTTCACTAGTACAGAATGGTCGAGCAACACCTCAAATTTTACTTTTTCATAAAAAATTAACGTTATCATGGGAAAATCATCAGTTTCGAAATTTTTAAGATTTTTTTGCCCAAAAACGGCAAATTTCGTGTATTTTTGTGCAAATGTGAGTTAATGCGTCTGAAATCGACTGGGGTTTTTGGTGCTTACCCTATTTCGGCTTTTTGACCTCAGATCGGGGGTGGCAACGCCACGAAAATTGGGAAAATAGCGTTTTTTGGCGTTTTTGGGCGAAAATTATCACAAAATGGTGCAAGAAAATTAGTATTGATGGTATTTCATTGTGCAGTTCCAAATTTTTAATCAATTGTGGTCCAGCAAAGAAGCATTCGTGGTTATTTTTAACAAAATTTGGTATTTTCGCGAGAAAAAAATTGATTGACGGACCCGGGGTTCGATCTTGAGACGAAAAACCCCCAACTGATCGTCCGAAAAAGGCCATTTTTGACGTGATATGAAAAAAATAATTGCAGATTCGGAATCAGCGCATTAAATTATTCCTAAAACACTTATTCCAGAAAAATTTTCCACATTTTCAAAAAATCGGTTTTTTTCAAAATCCATATGGACTCCACATGTGGACCATCCCTATGGTCAAAAATGGTCAAAAAATGAAATTTTTTCGGAATGTCAGTGTAAAATATGTTAGCCGAATTAAATTTTCCCGGGTGTTGTATGTGCGTTGAAGTCCGAATAGCAAATTTTTTAACGTAATTCGCAAAAATTTGGGTTATTTGTCCTGGGAATCTGCAATTATTTTTAACGTAACGCGTCAAAAATGGTCATTTTCGGGCCGTTTTGTACCAAAATGCGATTTTCCCAACTTTCATGGCGGGGCCAGGCAAAATCTGAGCCCGGATTTGAACTCCCCGGGGTCGATTTAGGGGTGTAGGTAACGACAAGGAATCCGGGGGGACGTTTTCACTCAATTTGAGACGCCTGGCGCCGTTGTGAATGTGCTTTGATCTCCAGAAATAATTTGTTTTACAGATAGTTTTATTTTTTAGGTTCGTCTCTTTGGATTGTTACGTCGGACGAATGTTGCGACTTAGTCAAGTTGGACGCTGACAAAGATGAGTGGAGCGAAGAGATGTCATCTGCTGACTATGCGGAATGGAAACGCGTTACTGTTTCTACTAAGCGTTCGACAGTTGAAAGTGTTGCCAGCCCTGACTCTCGCAAACAAAAGCGATCGCTATTTTGAATTAATGGCACATTGTCCTTTTATTTTTTATTTTGAATCCCGGTCACAGCCGTTTTTGTTAAAAAGTCATATATAGTCAAACCTCCGAATAACGCCGCCCTCTCAATAGCGCCGATTATCTCCGGTTCCGAATTTACGTCTAAGGATTTGTATGAGTTTGGTGCTCCAAATAACGCCCCTCCGAATAACTCCACCCTCTCAACAACGCCGATTTTTTTGGAACATGCCTTATAAATGACCTTCCGAATATCGCAGATTCAAATATTTTGAAGGTATTTTTATATTTTTATCAGTCTTAAAAAATTTCTAAGAGAACAATATTTTTATGAAACCTTTGCTGTTTTCGGCAAAAGTTATGCCAAATTCTGTATGAAATACTAAAATATTGCGAAATAATAAATAACAATAAATTCAAATTTACTGCTAAAACATTCACAAACATCCGATTAACTCCGATCTAACCAAATTTCGGTTAAAAACCTCCCAATAACACCGCCTTCCCAATAACGCCGATTCCGTCCGGTCCTTATTCGGAGGTTCGACTGTATGTTTTCAACATAGCATAAAATTTCCTGTTAAACAATATCATTCTGCTTTCATCTATATGCTGTTATAGAAGTGAAATTTTTGACTTTTTACATAATTTTTAAACTAATTTCCCACCACGTACGTATTTATATATTTTTAATTTCTCATAGAATATAGAAATTTTTATTCTCCACTTTTCCAGTTTAATTAGTTTGTATTATAATTCCATTTTATTTTCAATGTAAAGTTCAATATAAAGGAACTTTAATGAAATTCTTAACACAAGTAAAGATTCACACTTTATATCAATTAATAATAATACCGTTCAAATGACCTAACCTAAACACTAAAATTAACTTTTTCCATCAGGATATTCTTGCTTATTCCATTTTTTCACTACATTTATCTTCTGCGTTCATCTGAAACGAGAAAATGTGTATTCATTAGCGGAAGACAAATGTCGCTAATTGCGCTTTAGCGCATTGCGGCATTAGGCGAACAGCCCATTTTTATTGCTAGAGAAATTAGCTGGAATTTTGCCTCCACAATAAATATTGTTTTAAAACTCAATACTGTGGGTAAAACTATATACTTTTGGACAATAGAATTTGCGTGAATGCTGTATGCAGCGTACATCGCTTTAAAAGTAGGCGAACAAACTTTCGTGCTCAATCAATAGCATCACTTTCACTTTCTCTCACTGTAATTTATTCGGAATAACAAAAGAGGTAAATCAGACCTTTATTAGCGCAAAGCAAAAATTCCCATTGAAAATGGCTTTTAGAATAATGTTTTTATAGTTATTTATAGACAAACCACCAAACCAGGATAAAACTCATAACTGTGCGCCAATGTCTCATCTATGAAAGGACAGCAAGGGCAAATCCAATAGTTGTCATTCTCGCCGGCTAAAAGGAGCTCCCCGTTTGGGACGCAGATTAATTCAAAGACCCTATCCGCGCGCTCTCTCATTGAGATAAATAAAAACAAGCGCACTAGTATACATCCCCCAAGTAAGCGAAAGCTGTGATCCGTGCCACATCGGCACCAAATGTATGGGAGCTGTCTCAAAATGCGTCACGGCCAAGTTTTTGTCGTTAAAATCCTGAGATTTTTGGTACATGCCCTATTTCGGGTACGGCGAGTCCGAATTTGACCTCAGATCATGTGTGGTCCCGCCACGAAAGTTTGGAAAATCGCATTTTTGGTACAAAATGGCCCAAAAATGACCATTTTTGACGCGTTACGTTAAAAATAATTGCAGATTCGGATTCAGCGCATCGAATTACTCCTAAAAACACATTTTGCTGACATTCCGAAAAAATTTCATTTTTTGGCCATTTTTGACCATAGGGGGCACCACATGGATTTTGAAAAAAATATTTTTTGAAAATGTGGAAAATTTTTCTGCAATGAGTGTTTTTAGGGGTATTTCGATGCGCTGATTCCGAATCTGCAATTATTTTTTTCATATCACTTCAAAAATGGCCATTTTCAGACGATCTGTTGGGGGTTTTTCGTCTCAAGTTCGAACCCCAGGTCGGTCAATCAATTTTTTTCTCGCGAAAATACCGAATTTTCCTAAAAATAACCACAAATTCTTGTTTACCGGACCACAATTGATTAAAAAATTGGAACTGTAAAATGAAATACCATCAATACTAATTTTCTGGCACCATTTTGTGATAATTTTCGCCCAAAAACGTGAAAAAAACGCAATTTTCCCAATTTTCGTGGCGGGACCATCCACGATCTGAGGTCAAATTCCGATTCGCCGTATCGAAAAACAGTACACCCCCAAAAATTCCAGTCCATTTCCAACGTAATAATTCGCTTTTTCTCCAAAATACACGAAAATGGGCATTTTTGGGCAAAAAAATCAAAAAAATTTCGAAACTGACGATTTTCCCATGATATGCTAAATTTTTTATGAAAAAGTAAAATTTGAGGTGTTGCTCGATCGTACTGTACAAGCTAAATATTCATCCCTACATAATTTATTAAAATCTGGGCTGTCAAAGTTGACTCATTTTACATTGAAAAACGCAAAGTGTACCCACTTTGAAACCCCAGATTTTAATAAATTATGTAGAGACGAATATTTCACCGACCGGGTATGATAGAGCAACACCTGAACTTGCGTCCTGGCAAAAAAATCTTCGATATCATGGATTTTTGCCTGTATTTCTGGTTTCACACTTTTTGTCGCCTCCTTCAGCCTGTGGTGCCGTCGTATATGGCTGTAATATATCTTGTTACAACATTGTGTTTTTTGGAAAATGTTTTGTTCCTTGCTACAAACTGGTATTTGGAGATTAATTTCACAATTGTATTGCGGTTTGTAATATCTGGAAGTGTCTTTACGTATTTTTTGATCTGTTTGTCCAGTTTTGGAGCGTTCTTCGCTATGTTAACTATAAATCTGATGTTACTGCTTCTATATCAACTATTTTCTGATAATTCCAATAAATTTTTCAATTTTTTTTATTTTTCGATTTTTGTACCAAAAAATTACGATTTTTGCTCAAACCAGTTTTTGTGTGCATTTTTTGCAGTTTTTACTATTTTTGTGAAACATTTCATAAAATATTGTGCCAATCACGGCAATCCATGCCGAAAAATGCAATTATTGCGACCCGTTTCCCTAAAGTAGCCGTGTTTGAACAAAAGTTCCTATTTTGGTTGAATAAAGATATTACTTGTAAAAAATACCTTCTTATGTTAACGTTTTGCGTAAATTTGAATTTTAATTTCGTTTTTCTCTTGAATAAGATCCGGGGCTTATATTTTTCAACCCTCCCGCTCTAAGGCAAGCTAAAACGGTTATGGCTTTTAGAAACCACTTTTAGAAAAACTTATGTACAAGAAAACAGAAAAGTTTAAAAATTCAAATTCATTTAAGAATGTTCAAACTAATTTTTGATTATTATTTTGTTCAAAAAGCTATTAAAACAAACTAATATGTGTAGGAACAGGTAGCTTAAGAGTAAATCCACGTACATTTTTATACTGCTTTGTAGCGGAGATTCTCAGGAATCTTTTGATATATGACTGAATGAAGAGAAGTGCCTGATTCTTTAGGCCAATTTGACTTTTAAAGTACATGATTTGGCGCGTATTTTGAGGAAATAAAAAAAGCGGATCTCAACTCTAACGCTGCCATTATGATTTCTTATCACTTTTTACTCATATCTGAGATAGAGCAAAACAGAAATTCTGTCATTGCTTTACCGCAATTTTTCTGCCATTTTAAGATTGATACTTCTCTCTTGCCTTAATGGCATGACTAGGAGCTTGAACTATTGATTTTATTAAATTATCACATTAACATAGATCTAACGATGTGCTAAAGAAAATTGTAATAAGTTAAAAGTTCATATTCTAAGGTACTTTAAGTGCAGCTAATGCTTTAGCTAAGTATTGCACTTGAGATGGTGGATCAACAATCAGTATTAGGCGTTGAAGATTCATCGTCATGCCTTCTATGGATTCTAAAGTGTTTTCGGTTGTTGAGTATTCTTTGGCGCTTCCTTTGAAGGCGGTTGCAATATGGACGGTGGCACTAGCGATCGTACAGGGAATTCCTCGTCAGCTTAAAATAATCATTTTTGAATATGCTCTAATATATGTTTCATTAAATTAAGGGGCCTCACAATAGCGAAAATATTGATGAAAAATAAATCTTTGGGGCATTTTTCAATTCTTGGCCTTAAATCTGATGTTACTCATTATATGTCAACTTTTTCTCTGGTTTATAACGGCACAATACAATTTTTCCAAATTTGACCAAAAAGTGAATGTTTCATCAATGTCTTGTCAAAGTTTGACGAAATATTGATGAAACATGCATTTTTTGGTTTAAAATGGCAAATAAAAAAAATTGTATTATGCCGTTGTAAACTAGAGAAAAAGTTGACACATAAAGAGTAACATCAGGTTTAAGGCCAAAAATTGAAAAATGCCCGCATGATTTACTATTCGTACTCGAGTGTTGTAGGTGAATTGAATCAATATGATGAAATCTTTGGAGAGTAAATCGACCCCGCTGAGCCCAAATCCGGGATCAGATTTGAACTTTGATCTTAGATTTTTGAACTTTCATTCATTTACTCTCCAAGCGTTTCATCATATTGATTCAAACCACCTTGGAAAGCCCGCTGGCCTGCATGCCAAGGCACGCTTCTCGACTACTGCGCCTTCTCTAACAAACCGCGAATTCAAACGGTGGCAACGCCCGAGTACGCATAATAGTATGTTTCATCAATCTGTTTCATTAATGGTTTCGCTATTGTAGTCGCCCTTTAGTAATAACATATGTGAATAAACGAGTGTTTTAAATTGCCAACCTGGTAGTTTTGGTAAAATTGCTTCCAATTGTTCTGCGGCATCTTCAGGGTCATTTTCGGCAGGCCGCGTGTCTCGATCGAGAGCTTCGATTACGTCTTCTTTTTTTAGCATTTCGATTATTTTTGCCATCTCAGGTGGATTCAATTCAACGTCCTTATGTTTGCCGAGCAGTTCAATGACCTAAAGTATTTGATAAATGATATAGTAGAAAAGGGAAAGGAAAAACCCCAGGAAAAACCTGAGAGAGGTGGGCTTAGGCTTAAATTTACCCTACTGCTTTTAAGGTAAAACTTACTTCAAGAACCAACGGCGCATCAATGGAACCATCCTTGTCCACATCAATTGCGTGCAAAATTTCCTCAATTCTTTTGCTTTTTGCATCATCTGCCACGCGCTGTAGTTTCTTCAGTGAATCCAACAGATCCGTGATTTTGACTAGGCGCTCTCTGTAAATAGCCTATAGCGTAAATTGAATTGATTAGACATTGGATGAGATTTTCGGATCCATTAATTTACAATCACGCTCCGTTGAAAAAAGCCACGTTTGAATTGGAGGCTTTGGCGCGGTTGCGCCAATCCACTTCTGGAACATTCTAGAAAAGTGAGTAATGGCTCATATTAATGCTGAAGCTCTGAGCTTTCGATTAAGCCATTACACACCCTTCTAGAATGTTCCAGAAGTGATTTGGCGCAACCGCGCCAAAGTCGCCAATTCAAACATGGTTTTTTCAACCGAGCGTGATTTTATTTACTTCCAATAACTTAATTTTTAGAGACAAATATTTTTACTTACTCTTTAGCTGCAAGTTTATCGGCAGAAGCAGGACCAGAAATTTCCTCTTTTATGTGTCTCCTTTCATTTTCAATCTTGGCCATAAGCGAATCCATACCAGAAATCATTGAATTCACGCGAGCACGCAATCTTTTTGCGATTTTAGTTTCCTTATATTCGTCCCGAGCTAGAGAGCCTACTTCGATTAAGTCCTGAAAATAACCGTCAAATGTAAAATTAGAAGAAACAATATTCGACTAAAAATCACCTCTGAATGCTCAATTACTTTTTCTTTGAGCCCAGTGATATCATGCCTAGCCTCTTGAATGGGATTCCCATGAATAATATCTTCTATAGATTCCAACACATCCTTATCAATTTTTGCTGCTTTGGTTTCTTTGGCTTTTTGAACATCCTTTTCTTCAGTAACCGCACCGAAAGGTTCCACTTTTTCTTGGCTTGACAAATTCACAACTGATTCCTAAAATATAATAATTACAACAATTAATTATACAACTTATATCAAAATTTTCATTATAGGTAGTATCTGTAATCGGGGAGATCAGTACATTTTACATGACGCACATGCAATTATCAACGGAGAGCGCGAGTGTGGTAGTATTTAACGATTAAATTTAATAGAACAACACAAACATATTACGAATGAAAAAATTTCATCTTTACTTTAAGTAAATTGGTAATCTTTGTAATACCACTTCTTGTTTTTTACATTTCCTTCATCGAAAGTTTTTACAAAAATTTCTGACACCGATAGCTAAACAAAACAAGGCATGATTTCTGAAATCTTAGTTTTTTGACCTCATAGGGGTTTGACTCCCGGGGGTTAATTAGAGAATATATACATTGTATAAATATAATTTGATGTTTGTAACTATTATTCGTACTCAACCGTGATCGCCCTATAAATTGGCGGCTTTGGCGCGGTTGCCACTTTTGGAACATTCTAGAAGGGTGTGTAATGGCTCAGTCCCAGCATTAATTTAAGCCATTACACACCCTTCTAGAATATTCCAGAAGTGGTTTGGCGCAACCGCGCTAAAGCCGCCAATTCAAAGGGTGATCACAGTTGAGTACGGATAATAGAATTAGGCCTGTTTTATTTAACAAAATTTCGTTTAACTTACATGTAGTTTTTCCACACTTCGTTGAGCGGCATCGATTACCTCGTCAATATGTTTGGGCTTCGGCTTCGCTTCTTCTTTAGCTGCTTTGGATTTTTCAGCTTCCTGCCTCTTCTCCGCTTCTTTAGCTTGCTGTCTCTCGTGATTCAGATGTTTTTCAATACTTTTGATAAGATCAAGCCTCTCTTTTGGGTCGATTTTGCCCCCTTCCAATTCAGTGAGCTTCTGTTTTGTTTGTTCGCCAAGCTCTCAAATGTTATAAAATTTTGTATAAATAAATTAAACTTTACACTTATAAATAGTTATTTTTTCCTGAGTAATATTCAATGAGACTAGGTCTAAATAAGCCCCTGTGATGGTTTTGTCATAACTTTTTACTGGAACAATCTAGAAGGATGAGTAATGGCTCAAATCAAAGCTAAGACTCTGGGCTACCGATTGATGTATTACACGCCAAATTTCGATACAAGATTCTCGAGATTCAAGTCTTTTTTGTCTCAAATTCTCGAATTTTCAAAGAAAGTTGAAAATTTGGGACAAAAAGACTTGAATCTCGAGAACCTTGAATCGAGATGCATCATGCAATACACCAATCTATAGCCCAGAGGCTTAGCTTTGAGCCATTACTCATCCTTCTCGATCGTTCCAGTAAAAAGTTATGGCAAAAATCGTCACTAGGGGTATTATAACCGGGAGGGGTATGTTTACCGCTTCCAATATTCAATCCTAAATATGGAGCCTTAACAACATAACTTTATAACATACCTTCTGGTAACACAGAAAGAATTGTGCGAATTCTATCAATGAAGTTAATTTCCTCTGGGAAGAAAATTGCTCTCGAGAGCAACAGCAGAGATGGCGGCACTTTGTCGCTTAGCGATAACTCCAACCATTGTTTCAACTAAGCCAAAAAATTAGACCATTCTGTTATTCAATATTACCATACCTGATTACGCAACCGTTCCTCACTAACTCCCAGTGCGCGCATTCCACCTATATTTTAATTAAAGATAGTTTTTCTGATGTCATAATTGAAAACATACGTGCACGACATGCACTTTGCAGCTCCTGGACAGATAAGGCATCAACACCTCCTTCTGCAGCGATCATCTGAAATCAAAACGCTCAGGTTATTCGGGAAATTAAAGGGAAGATTTTTCTAATAGAAACAGACTTTCAGACTTGATTTTCAAAGCTATCCACTCTCTAAAACTTTTCCGCTTGGGACCAATTTCAGTTTAAAAAATATTTTACAAAAAACTAGGATTTTGAAGAAAAGCGAGAAATCTGAGTATACCGGTGCATTAAGCTGAAAAAGTTGGTATATAGTGATCATGATCAGATTTTGTATTCAGAAGGAAAAAGTTTGAGAAAAATTGAAATTAAGATTTGCTACTAATTTTACTATGCAATTTTAATTTCAATTTTTCTCAAAATTTTTCCTTCTGAATACAAAATCTGACCATGATCACTTTATACCAACTTCGAAATTGGTGTGTTAGGGGTTTTTGATGCAGGAAATCCGAGAAATGCCCCTAGCTTGCAAAAAAAATCTGGTACGCTATGAGGCATAGCGGTATTCCCCCAGGGCATGGGTGGACTCATCGCGATCTGAGAGTACTTCTTTTGAATTTCCCGCGCAGAAAAACCCCTAAAACACTAATTTCGTTTTTTTCTACTAGAGTCTATCCGTAAGATCTAATCTGCACAAATTTACAACGCAAAATATATAGTGTTTGTAGTTGCAAACTACAATATGCATTACATTTGTAATGACTTACTCTGTCGTCTGCCTTCAAATCGCGCAACTTCATATGGAGCTGAAAACGAAGAATTTCGGGAGTGCCAAGAGGTGGAATCGACAATATCCTGCATAGAGCCCGTAGTTGCGCTAAAAATAGTTTTGGATATTTAAAGTATATTTCTAATTTGTCAAAAATGTCCAGCTCAATCTAGAATGATTGAACTATATTAATTTCCAGTTTTTTGCTTGCTTGGTCTAAAGGCTTATATCTCAGGATCCACCCGTCAGTTTCCTATGACCAATAGCTCAATCGATAGCTACCAATCTCCAGGTTTCCCGAAAATTGTCAGATCCAAAATTTGAATGAAAATTTTCCCGCCAAAACACAAAAACGTGTTTTTAAGCCATTTTCAACATACCAACTTATCTCTTTTTCAATTTATATCAATTCTATATCAAATTTCCAACATTCCTACTTTTTAAATTATCAAATTTCACCATTTCTACTCAATTTTATGCCATATTTGGTCATTTTTGGCCGTTTTCCGACCAAAAAAGTCGATTTTTTATATCCGACTGCCAAAAGAGCTGAAAATTTGCATACAGGGGTTTTTCGACCTCCTGAATTCGAATTTCCCATCAGATTTCAAATTCAAATTTTGAATTCGCGCCAAAACAGAAAATCGCCTTTTAAGGCATTTCAACATATCAACTTCTATCTTCTTCAAATTATATCAACTTTCTCTCAAATTTCCAACATTCCTACTTTTTAAATTATCAAATTTCCACATTTCAACTCAATTTTATGCCATATTTGGTCATTTTTGGTCATTTTTCGAGCAAAAAAGTCGATTTTTCATATCAGACTACCAAAAGAGCTGAAAATTTGCAGACAGGGGTTTTTCGACCTCCTGAATTCGAATTTCCCATCAGATTTCAAATTCAAATTTTGAATTCGCGCCAAAACGCAAAATCACGTTCTAATCCATTTCAACATATCAACTTATCTCTTTTTCAATTTATATCGATTTTCTATCAAATTTCCAACATTCCTACCTTTCAAATTATCAAATTTCAACATTTCTACTCAAGTTTATGCCGTATTTGTTCATTTTTTGCCAATTTTCGACCAAAAAAGTCGATTTTGAATACGAATTAATGTGAGTTTAATTAAAATTTAATTAATAATTTAATTAAAATTAATTAAAGTGAGTAAGCGAGTAAGTAAGTAAGTGAATAAGTGAGTAAGAGAGTAAGTGAGTAAGCGAGTAAGTGAGTAAGCAAGCGAGTAAGTGAGTATGTAAGCAAGTAAGTGAGTAAGTGAGGAAGTGAGTAAGCAAGCGAGTAAGTGAGTATGTAAGCAAGTAAGTGAGTAAGCGAGTAAGTGAGGAAGTGAGTAAGCAAGCGAGTAAGTGAGTAAGCGAGTAAGTAAGTAAGTAAGTAAGTGAATAAGTGAGTAAGTAAGCAAGTAAGCGAGTAAGTGAGTAAGCGAGTACGTGAGTAAGTAAGTAAGTAAGCGAGTAAGTAAGCGAGTGAGTGAGTAAGCGAGTGAGTAAGTAAGTAAGTGAGTAAGCAAGCGAGTAAGTGAGTATTTAAGCAAGTAAGCGAGTAAGTAAGTAAGCGAATAAGTAAGTAAGCAAGTAAGCGAGTAAGTGAGTAAGCGAGTAAGTGAGTACGTGAGTAAGTAAGCGAGTAAGTAAGAGAGCAAGTAAGCGAGTAAGTGAGTAAGCGAGTAAGTGAGTATGTAAGCAAGTAAGTGAGTAAGCGAGTAAGTGAGGAAGTGAGTAAGCAAGCGAGTAAGTGAGTAAGCGAGTAAGTAAGTAAGTGAATAAGTGAGTAAGTAAGCAAGTAAGCGAGTAAGTGAGTAAGCGAGTACGTGAGTAAGTAAGTAAGTAAGCGAGTAAGTAAGCGAGTGAGTGAGTAAGCGAGTGAGTAAGTAAGTAAGTGAGTAAGCAAGCGAGTAAGTGAGTATGTAAGCAAGTAAGTGAGTAAGCGAGTAAGTGAGGAAGTGAGTAAGCAAGCGAGTAAGTGAGTATGTAAGCAAGTAAGTGAGTAAGCGAGTAAGTGAGGAAGTGAGTAAGCAAGCGAGTAAGTGAGTAAGCGAGTAAGTAAGTAAGTGAATAAGTGAGTAAGTAAGCAAGTAAGCGAGTAAGTGAGTAAGCGAGTACGTGAGTAAGTAAGTAAGTAAGCGAGTAAGTAAGCGAGTGAGTGAGTAAGCGAGTGAGTAAGTAAGTAAGTGAGTAAGCAAGCGAGTAAGTGAGTATTTAAGCAAGTAAGCGAGTAAGTAAGTAAGCGAATAAGTAAGTAAGCAAGTAAGCGAGTAAGTGAGTAAGCGAGTAAGTGAGTATGTAAGCAAGTAAGCGAGTAAGTAAGAGAGTAAGTGAGTAAGCGAGTAAGTATGTAAGTGAGTAAGTAAGCGAGTAAGTGAGTAAGCAAGCGAGTATGTAAGCAAGTAAGCGAGTAAGTATGTAAGTGAATAAGTGAGTAAGTAAGTGCGTAAGCAAGTAAGTAAGCGAGTAAGTGAGTAAGCGAGTAAGTGAGTAAGTAAGTAAGTAAGTAAGCGAGTAAGTTAGCGAGCAAGTAAGCGAGTAAGTAAGCGAGTGAGTAAGTAAGCGAGTGAGTAAGTAAGCGAGTGAGGAAGTAAGCGAGTAAGTAAGCGAGTGAGTGAGTAAGCGAGTGAGGAAGTATGTAAGTAAGTGAGGAAGTGAGTAAGCAAGCGAGTAAGTGAGTATGTAAGCAAGTAAGCGAGTAAGTAAGTAAGTGAATAAGTGAGTAAGTGAGTAAGCAAGCGAGTAACTGAGTAAGTTAGCAAGTAAGCGAGTAAGTGAGTAAGCAAGCGAGTAAGTGAGTATGTAAGCAAATAAGCGAGTAAGTAAGTAAGCGAGTAAGTAAGTGAGGAAGTGAGTAAGCAAGTGAGTAAGTGAGTAAGCGAGTAAGTGAGTATTGAGATTCCAACATTCCTCAAACTCCTTAAAACTGGGCGCGGGCTTTGCCCGCGCCCTTCATTAAAGCTAGTGAAATTATATTCTGTAATCTGTTTTCGGTACAATTGTGTTATCGGGGGGGGGGGGGGGAATTTTCATACATCTTTATATCGCAAAAAATCAATAGGGGGGACCCTATTGATTTTTTTACAAATTTTTCAGGAAAAATAATTTTTCATACCATAGGGTACCCCCTATGGTATTTTGCGAAAAAAAAATATTTTTCAGCCGAAAATTCAATAGGGGGTACCCTATTAATTTTTTCACAAATTGTCAGCAAAAAAATATGTTTTTAATCAACAGGGTCCCCCCCTATGGATTTTTTGAGAAAAAATTTTTTTTAGAAATTTTTTCAAAAAATTCATAGGGGGTACCCTATTAATCTTTTTCACAATGTATGTCAAAAAATAAATTAAAATCAATAGGGGGACCCTATTGATTTTTTGCTATATGAAAATGTATGAAAATTTCCCCCCCCCCCCCCCGATAACACGATTGTACCCTGTTTTCAGTGCTTTAAATGGATTCTAGACAAAAAGTCATAAAAGTAAAACCAACTTACACATTGACAGATTATCCAAAGTGAGCTCATCCTCGAACAGCTTGGTAAATTTGAATAAATCCGTATTGCCTATACAATCAAATATTACAATATGAAAGTTGGAAGAATAACTGTCAAAATTACTCACTCACATATCCACCCTCGGTTCGGAGCTAAAACATATCGCGTAATTGTTTTTGAACATGAAAATGTTGTTGAAAATTTACGCACACCTGCCATAAACAGTGCAATAAAACATAGCAAATTTATCCAAACCTCATTTCAGCAACTTTTCAACCGGCTCTCTGCTGATGACACATTCGGTATTAAGCTAAGAGTCTGACCCATACTACCGAGACTTAGGTCAAATTTTGACCGCTTCCCCATACTAGCTGAATTATCTGGTGCGGTTTTGGTGCCTTGTTTACGGTAGGTGCGCATAACTTTTCAACATACCATAGTCAAACCTTGCGTAGAAACTGCGAAAATTCGTAGGCTTTTGACTCCTTTTCTGAATCCTTCGCTTTGCTCTTCCTCTCTAATGCAATTTCTTCTAATGTGTCTGAAAACAATAAATATAATTACAAATAATAGGTACAGTTAAAGCCTTCAGAAATACTTGAGATATGGTGACATT
Source organism: Ditylenchus destructor (assembly GCA_022814885.1). NCBI lineage: Eukaryota > Metazoa > Nematoda > Chromadorea > Rhabditida > Anguinidae > Ditylenchus > Ditylenchus destructor. Next base: position 197,527 of record JAKKPZ010000061.1, read on the forward strand.
TTTTCCCTAAACCAAAGTGGGTGCCAATACCCCTTACATGACCATTGTGAGAATTAGATGACAAAGATAATAGTTAACCTTGCAAGAATTTTGCCATCTCTGTACGTACTTTGAGCTGCCGCCTGATTTTTTCTTCCTAAATAATTTTAGAAGTAATTACATAATATAAAAAATTACATACCTCCTTTGACGCCTCCTGGAAGGTGCTGGGCAGCATATTTGGAAAGAACTTGATGAAAAACGGTAAAGCAAATTCCATAAATGGCACAATAATAAAGAATGAAAATGGCAACAGTCGCAGCAAATCCGATACGGTTCTTACGAGTTGTTGACGTTCGCGTCGACTCAGCGAACTGCCTCTAGCAAGACGCCAGACATATTTCATACTTAGACGCGTCTCCAGTGCCAGTAGTCGAAATCCGTGATAGTAATGCATAATTTCATTGACAACCCGCGTTTTAACGGACAGTTTTTCTTTGCTCGCAGGGGCCTAAGAAACATCAATTCTTGGCATGCAAGTGTGTTAATAAGTTAGAATCATTACGAATTTTGCACTTTATTCTAAAGGATAATTCATTCGTATTTGGCAAATTTACGAATATAAAACCGCTTTATGCAGCTACCGTGTAAGAGTATACATGTGTTATGCTGGCTAGTACTAACCTATAATCTCTCCTGGCTAATCATGAATACAACAATATTATCGAAAAATGATCGTTTTCCTCTTAAATACCGCCTCCCCCCCCAAAAAAAACCCACTCTACACCTATAGAGGTATTGAAATAGGATACCATTTATTAGTACCATTAGTATTTTAGCTTTAGTTTTTCCAATTTGGCAAATTTTAGTTTAACTCCGAAATTTTATTTACTTTATTGTATATGTGCTTTTGTTCTTCAAATGGTTCAATTAACTAATTGTTTTAAATGTTTCCTTTGCTTAATTTGAAAAAAAACATACAATTTGTTTTCGCCTGGCATCTTCCTCTTGTTGTCGCAAAAGGTCATCTTTTAGCATTTGCAGCGTTTCTTCCACTTTGCTTTTCTCTGTTGATGACCAACGAACCAGGAGACCGAGATGTCCATGATTGAATTGGCCACTGCTTAAATATAGTAGTTAATTAAAAATTATATGATAAGTTTGTTTACCGGTATAAAGTTTGATAAATACCCGCGCCTCTTATTAGTGGCCGATAACAACGCACGATCATATTCATAGAAAACCAACGTATGCTTCGTTGAACTTGAAATGCAAATTTCACAATAGTTTTCGTGATGGCTCCATGGAAGAAATAAAATTGGTGTTCAAAACAAAATATGTTGATTTCGTTTGTGGCACTTCGTTTCAGGACAAATAATGTGTTCAACCAGGGTTTCGATCAAAGAGACTCAGACCATGTTCATTTCTTCAACATTCATTCTAGCAATGCATATGGAATAGAAGGCATAAGCTATGTTAAAATATTTTTGCACATCAAACAATATTTAATAATAAAAAAATTATTTGTTCGGCCAAATCTCATATTTTTTTTGTGATAAAGACGTTACATAAAATGCTGTTAGGAACACAACTGTCAAATTTATAATATTTCAAAACTTTGACTTGGAATTTCCGAGTCTTGTCGAATGTTTTATACATAATTTTTCGGTTTTCTATAGAGATGTAAAGGTCGAGAAATGCGGAATCTTGTTTGTCGTCAGTCCTATTCTGTTCTAACGTTTCTCCTTATAAATGTAAATTATTCTTGTAAATTGTTCTTGCAAATTCGGTTTCATTGATATTGAGTTTATTTAAGCCTTTTATTATAGTTTATGTACTATGACAATAACTCTTGATTGAGTTGTAATGAGAGCAATGTGAATTCAATAAATTTTGAATATGAATGAATGGCAAGCTCAGAACAGGCGCTTTTTACAGCTAGACTCTGGAGGCAGGCTATGTGCTGTGTTTCTATTAGCTATACCTTAAATTTTGTATGAATTATGGTGGAAAATTAAATTCAAATTTAAAATTTAAAGCTTAAAAAACTTGAAAAGGGCACCCAGACAACTCCCGCCTCCAAACTCCCACCGCGACAACTCCCACCCGCAACATCTCCCACCTTTCCCTTCAGACTCTTATTAAATCTCTGCGGTGCTAGTGAATAGGGACGGCAGACGGTTAGAGATACACACTATTTCATGGTCACTTTCGCACGCTGCTCACTTTCTCTAGTATGAGGCGGGAGATGTCGCGGTGGGAGTTTGGAGGTGGGAGTTGTCCGGCCCCTTGAAAAGATAGTAAGCTGAATAAAAAAGTAGTGTTTTACCAAATATAGCAAAAACCGAAAATTTTAAAGAAAACTGGCCAAAAACTTGGTAAAATTTTTTCGAGTTTCTTTAAAAAATATTGGAGTTCAGTCAACAAAAACCATATAGATTCTTAACACTTGGGTCTTTCACCGTGATAGCGTCGTTAACTCCTAGTCTTTTCCTAGTTAGTTAGTTCCTTGTCAGAAGCGGATTAGTAAGAGACGAGAGTGGGGCGTCGCGGGCTTCACCGCGAAATCGGGGGTGAAATCCTAAAAACGGCCAAAATCCACGAATTCCAGGATTTCGCGCACCTCAGAACTTTCAACGCTCATTTGGTATGACTGAGAAGAGACAGCTGATAGTGAGAGAATGCCACATGTCGTTTTACCACCACGTTCACTTTTTAACGAATAGAATTCTCTAGAATATCTATAGAATTCCACAGAATAATTCTCTTTTCGTAAAAATTCTCCTTTCTATAAAATCGATTCTCCATATATTGTGTTCAGGGTTAGGTCGATTCTTGACGCAGTGAGTAAGAACGAAGTAATACCGATATCTTCGAGTAGTGAACTGTCATTTTATCCGTTATATTTGTTTCATTTTGCATTAATAGTACCGACATATTTGCAATTAGGTCATATTTTTTCTCATAATGGCATTTCATGGTGGGCAAAAAGGTTAATCTTTTTAACAAGAAGTAAATTTTGTTGCAAAAAGGTTAATTCTGTAGCAAAAAATTTTGTACCAAAGTTGGCTAAATATGCCATTCAACAGTATTTATTTAAACGAAATCCCGAGCTGAGAAAATATGACATTTTGAAAAATTTGCTACAAAATCAAAACAGAGCTAAGATCGCAACATAACCTGCACTCTTGAGGCATTTCAAACCGTTATAAGCGTTGACGTTATTCCCTATATTTGTACAAACCGTTTAGAGATCGGAAGAATGGGACCAATTCGTTTTATAAATCTACAAAAAGCACTGATTCTTCTAATACCTTTATCGTGTACTTTCGTCCGACCGAGTAATGGCGCTATGATGAAGATCGGAGAGTTGGCGACGCTCAATGGAGTCAAATTAGAAACCGTTCTGGATTACTTTATGGATTCCATAAAGTTTGACGAAAATTCCCATCAAGTTACCATAAATCCGGACGTCATTTCTCAGAAAGAAGACTATGTTCTCTCCGCAATCCACGTGAAGGAAAGTGTTCAGGATTACCTTAGAAATACACTCAAAAGCCATGGAAGTTCTAATGGATCACTGACTGGAGAAAAGGCGTTTGTTGCTCTGAAAGAGATAATTACGGATATGCATAAGGTGGTGACGACGAACAAAAAGTCTGGAGTCCGTGTACGTAAGCAGCAGGATTTTCTTTCCAGATTTCAAATTTCTAGAATTTTTAGTTGACTATGTATCAGGGTTAGATCTTCCCCGATTATATATCAGGGTTACATCTCCCCCCACTCACGTGATGAGTGGGGGAGAAACGGCAATGTATATTAGGAAAATAAGCCAAAATGGTTAATCCTAACAAATTTTTTGGGTGATCTTTGGCCAGTTTTCGGGTCGACCAACCAATTTCCAAATTGGTTGGTTACCAAAAAATGTTGGCCTTTGGGGGTACACTGGCGTTTTGATTTTAAAATCTGAAAGAACATTCCAAATTTGAATTTTTGGGTCTTGAATTTTCTCAAATTTTAGGTTTTTCTTTTATAATTCCTTTTCTTAGTTACGCTTCATGTCTTGCGCAGTAAGACGATATTTAGGATGGAAAAGCTATTGTGAATTGGCTCAGAATCTCACAAGTAGGCGTTGGCACAGCTCATGCCGCTTACACTTGTGCGTTTACAAGTGCAATTGACAAACTTCATGAGCTCACTGAACGTATTCATCTCACTAGACTGAGATATAACACTAAACATAGGATATTGTCAACAAGTGGCGCAGCCAGCAGAATCTTAGAAAGTATAAGGTTCTGCGATTCACATACTACAATTTTACCCGTCAAGGGGGAGGTTCAATATAGTCAACTATATCGATCCTAAAACATAAACTGCAAGTAAGCAGATATCACTATGGCGAATCCAGTAAAAAATTTCATTGGAATTCCCAAGAAACGGTTAGCAGACCACGTTACTGAGGCAAATGGCCTCTTAAAAAAACGAAAATAATGGTCCAAATACTGATGTGCAAGTATCAGCACTAATACACAAACTAAATAAGGGTATTCAGTTACTCGACAATTACAACAAAAGATGGGTTGAATATATAAATGAAATTAATGATGAAGACAATCAAAGAAGTGCTAACATAGAATATGAAAAATTTATAAATGAACCTGACAGTTTCATAGCCGTAATCGGAGAAGCTTACGGAGTAATAGCTTCCCTCGAAATCTTACTGTCACAAGTAAAAGAAACTAAACCTGCTATACCCAATGATGAACAAAATGAAGGTATTCGAAACAGTTTTAGAGTACATTTACCTAAGCTCACTTTACCCACCTTCGATGGTGATCCTTTAAAATGGAATGTGTTTTGGCAAGCATTCGAAACATCAGTTCATTCTCAACCTATGGCTCCAGTCCAAAAAATGACGTACTTACTAAGCTGTTTAGATGAAAAAGCTCAAAGAGCGATTAAAGGTTATAACCCTTCGAATGAAAATTATTCAACAGTTATTGATATTTTAAAAAATCGCTTTGGGGATAAAAAGGTGATTACTTCAGCACTACATAATGAACTATTAAATTTAAAAGTTCATAACGAATCAATTCACGCCGTCAGAACGGCTGTAGAAATCATAGAGCGAGCATGCAGACAGCTAGTTCAAATGGGCGAAAAATTAGACAACCCATTCATAACCACAACAATAGAGTCAAAAATGCCTCGATGGGTTATAAATGAGTTAGTCAAAATGAAATCACTCATGAGAATGACTCATGATGATGAATCAGAAACCTGGGATGTTGATAAACTAAGGAAATACTTAGAAGAAACAATTAAACAAAAAGAAGATATCCAAAGAACATGTAAAACTGATTATAAATTTGAAAAAAGGCATCAGAATAGGGAAAATTCCATAGGACCACCCAGCGGCTTCGCCGCATGGCGGCGCCACTGGTCATCCAGGATTTTCCGGATTTCCGGAAGCCATATCTTCCGGAATTCGGGTTTGTCCAAGCCGAGACCGGTACCAATCGACTCAGCTCGCCGAGACGAAGCGATTGACGTATCACACGCCCGGATCCGAGGCGCGACGGGTGATCTGTGACCTGTGCAAATCCAGGATTTTCCGGAATTCTGGAAGCCATATCTTCCGGAATTCGGGTTTGTCCAAGCCGAGACCGGTACCAATCGTCTTGTCTCGGCGAGACGAAGCGATTGACGTATCATACGCCCGGATCCGAGGCGCGACGGGGGTACTTGCCCTTTGACGTGACCCACGTGACACACGGATGTCACGTTTTCACGTATGTCAACCCCAAATCTGACATTGATAACCCCCCTAAAATCATGGGTTTTGGGGGGTACTCGCGAGTTTGGGGTCCGGGACCCCCAAAAAGTGGGTTATTCTGCTGGGGGTGGAAGGAGCTTCACCTATCAACTTAGAGGGACCCGATAACACTTGGGAAAAACCCTTTGATCCCAGACAAAAAACAGCTCAAACATTTTCAGCAAATAAGTCAGTGGCGGAAAAAAGAGCCACGAATGCAAATAAACAGGGGAATATAGTTAAAAAATGCATATTTTGCAGTCAAATTCATTTTTCTAGTGCGTGTAATAAATATTCCACTAGAGATGAAAAAGTCAAAAGACTTTCAGAACTAAAACTTTGTTTCCGGTGCTTAGATTCAGGACATTTGTCAAAAGACTGTGATAAAGACTGGAGAAAATGTAGAAAATGTGGGCAAGGAACACATCATACTTTAATTTGTTACAAAAAGGAAGGACAAAATAACTTCCCGAAGAAAACTGTTAAAAAAATTTCTAACATGGTCAACATTGAAGAAAACCAAACACAAGAGGAAGAAGAAAATGAAACTCACATAGTCTCTTTTTCCAAAAAGCAAAAATCTAAAATATTATTAATGACCAGAAAAGCGACTGTATATAATCCTGATTGCCCAAATAAAAATACTATTGTGACAATATTTTTTGCCAACGGTAGTGATGCGTCATGGATCACAAAAGGTTTAAGAGAAAAATTATGTTTATCCAAAGAAGCAGACGAAGAAGTCAAATTTCATGAGCAAAGAGCCAAAGTCGTTTAATGCCCCTCTATATAATTTAGGCATAACACTAAAAAACGGACAAGAAAAAGTGCTAACTTTAAACGAAACTCATTCCTTCGCACCAAGAATGAAAAATATTGATTTCGACTATGCTAAAATACCAGATATAGTAAAAAATAGAATAAACCCCACAATCTCTGACGAACCTGATATTCTTATAGGAATGGGTGATTTTTGGGGATTCACGGAGTCAATGGAAGAAATCTCACAACGGAGAAATCTCACAACAGTTAGATTTCGTCTACTCTTTACCGTCAGAATTTGTACCTATGTGACTCCGCTAGACGACAACTTTTCTATGGATAAAGAAACAATAACCATTCGGGGTGAAATCTTGAGCAATATTTCGGAGAAGCTGAGCATAATCATGAGCAAACTTTACAAAACTCATCCAGAACTAATAAATGACAAGCATGCAAATGAACAAATAGAGGAAGAGATGGGTAAATTTGCGGAAAAGGTTGGTACTTAAAATAGTAACATATGAACCAAAATAATAAATCATAAACAAATAAGAATGCAAGTGAACAAAATGATATTCAGATAGTTGCCGATTTGCATAAAACATTCTTCAAATGTGGACGAACAAAATATGCCTCAATGCACAGACCAGACAAACTATTTATAACCACCATTGAAAACAACACTCTTTGGGCCTGGAGTGTCGAAGAAATCGATCCACAATCAAAACAATAACAAAGTGCCGTTAAATAAAAATGATTCAGCACATAAAATTGCCTTTTAAATTATCGAATATTCTAGCAATTTCCCTTTCCTTCTAGAAAATTCTTGTACCTTCCAAAACATTCTCATATCTTCTAGTCATCATCTCAAATTTGTATATAAGCTATGAATTTCTTGTATTTGATCAGTCTTGATATAGATTCTTAGACTCACTTATAGCTCTCAAAACTTACAAAATTCACTTATTGTAATTTATAAATGAAAGCTTAAAATAAAACTATAAAATAATTAAAAGTGTTTTACAAAATAAAATTGTTTGACAAAAACAAAGGATATTGTCAACATAAACCATAGCCAAGTTCGTTTTCCTTTGAAGAGTATATCAGCAAGTCTGGGAGATGTTGCCTCTACACATCGATTCAGAGCCAAGAGAATGTCAGTACATGTTTCGACAATCCACAAACCTAAATGGTCGGTGAAGATAATTCTAAACGAAAAAGTTTTTTTGGACATATACGGGAGCAGATTCCCAGTCCATTTATCTGCAGGACATTTAGCCATAGAAGGTACTTCAATTAATTAGAGTCTTATCATTCTTGAATGCTCTTGAATAAAGGTAAGCGATCCTTCTAGAGAGATCTTTATAGTGGATCCAACATCCGGGAGCCAAACGTCCTCATGGGTCAATTGGACTGCGCAATGATTACTTCTTAGTAATGTCTCAAAAGTCGACACAAAACATAATAGATGAGTTTTCTATGAATATCTTAGAGATAATATATATAAATTTACCCAAACTGAGTAATCCCACCCAATAGTGCAAATGCGGATTGGAGCAGAACACCTGTCCGGTGATAGAGAAGTATCCGGTAAAGAAAGCATTGCCAATCAAACACAAACAATCCGTGATTCCAATAACAAACATGAACTTGTAACATGATTGTTTCATGTGCTTCCAAATGGCAAAAATGCATGGAATGTAAAGAATCTGAATTGAAAATTTAAAGTGACATTGCAATAGAATCAATCTGTGACTTAGATTTTGCATTTGCAATGAATTAATGAGAGAAATGTATGCTAATAAAAAGTATATCAATAGTAACCAAATTACATAATAGAAGACGAATTGGAATATAAAGCTCCATCCAATGAATACGTGTTTGCGCTCTTCCAGAGGATGCAGGTCAATATCATAATGCCGACATCCATTCACATAGAGCCGGTCCCATTCCTGTGGCTTGAAGAAGTACATCTCCATATTTGGTAATAGATACTCAGGTATTAGGTACACGGACTTTAGCAATCAAGTCTTACGTACTCTGGTAATATAAGTTATGACGATAGGTATGCAGTTATTAGGTACTCAGGTATTAGGACAATTTTCACAATTCCCCATACACAATTTCTGTTGATATGCAAATAAATTTTTCTTTATATGAACTTTTACGTCTGCATTTCCTCGGGGAGTGGGATGAGCGACCAATTCTCGTTAGTAATTAACAAAGTCTGAAAACACCGAAAAATACAGTCATCAGGTGCAAGTGCAGACTTGGTAGTACCACGAATCATTTATACTGTTGGTGGTATACTTGGAAGACTATATTCCAGAAAAAATTCTATAACTAGTTTAGCCATTAATTAGTTTAGGATGTTTGACGTTATGGTTTATTCTGATCTCTCCTATAGCGTCAGGCTCATTGATATCGGGTTTTTCAAATGAACTTTTTATTTAGCTAATTATTAGCGCTGGTTAATTTTTTTTTTGAGTTTTGTTAAAAATATGCTTAATGATGCATACATTTTTGCACAAAAGATATCATTACTTAAACAAAACTTATCTCACATGTTCCTATCGAATTCTTCACTCAAATGCAAATCCTAAATGATCCGAAAAGAGATATAAAATACCGTAAAACGTTAAACCGAGACTTCAATGATGAGGCCACTGCAACATTCCCGGTAGAAAAACAGCATGAGACACATTTATTATTACATCATTTTGCAAAAAAATGTTTTCAAAACATTTTTGTCTACCCACACACACACTATATCGATCACATGACAGTGCCTCTCTGGGAGTACAGAAATAACAGTTCTTGAATTGATTTTTTTTTTGAAATAACAGCGAAACTGGCAGTGAATATAAATGATGTATCATTTTTAGTGAAGAACTGCGTTTGAATTAATTTATTTGTCACTGTAAATTTGTAAATTTACATTATTTTGAGAGTACCGTAATATTTATTGTTTTCTCTTATATATTTTTGTTTTCGTCACTTTTTTTGATATCCTTTATTGTGCATAGAATAATCCATATTTGTCTCTTGGAACTTTGCCAAAACTAAAAACAGACTTGTAAACTAAATTGTTTCCCGAACTTAAAAATTGTTCGTTCTTTTAACTTGCTCTTCTAAATTCTATCTACTAAAGCCGTAATTTCGTCAAGTTTGTTCATAAAACGCCTGGTTCCTTCAACAGCTGTAACAATTCAGCTCCTACAGCAACAGTATTGCATTCTGCGAAAAATAAAAACTTTTTAAATTAAGACCTTATTTAATTATGCTTTTTCGGATCTATTTCTTCTTCTTTTATATCATTTTCATAGTGTATCCACTTTTTAATGAGCCATATAAGCGGCCCTTATACATTTCGTTTCATTGCGTTGTTAGTTTTATATTCCGTTGCTTTTTGTTTATGCAACTGTACTAATTGACATTCGACATCCATTATTGTTGCAATTTTATCGCAAATAAATGACATGAAATTAAATTTGTATGATGCAATAAAATCTGTTACGGATGTATTTATATAAATCTTCCATTTCCTGTCGACTAAAAAAGAAGTCTATATTGCCTTTTTCCGTTCCTGAATTTTGATTTTTTCTAGAAATTTCTTCCGGAAATACTCTTTCGTTACTCCGAATTGTATATTGGCAATGCTGTCTTTAAAGTGCAGTTCAATCATAAACTAATCCGAGAATCAAGAATATAAATACATCTTGGTTACTTTACCAGAGCTAATTTAGAGCAATCCCAACACTGAAACTATTTATTGCTGCTCAGATATTCCTAACGCTATGGGCCTGAAGCTACTTGCCCTATTGGGAATTTTGGCTGTGTTGGGCCACACGGTTAGTGGTCCTCCAATCGCGTCTTCTTCAAATATAGCTGCTCAAAAACAACCAAAATTTCTCGTTAGCAAATGTAAGTTATCAGTTATATTAACTGAGCAGTTAACTCCAATACCAATCCGATGGCATTTGAAATATGGGGCTCTTGATCCTGAAAACCTGGTGCGATTTCGGAAAATTTGACTATGGTTCGGAATGCCCCCCCCCCCTCCAAAACCGGGCAAGTTTGGTGTCAATCGACTCCCCATGGGCTCCTAGTACCGAAAAAAATACTCCCAGCTTGCGAGCTCGCTTCTAGAATTTTCTAGAATTTTCGGGATTTCTCGAAATCCATGATACCCCCTATGGTTCCAAAAAATTTTTTTTCGCAATTTTGCCTGAAAACGTCTAATTAGGGGTTTTCGACCATGCTGATCACGAATCCTAAGGAATTTTCAAGATTGGATCTCACGATTTCGAGATATGGCCTCAGGGCACATATCAGCCATAACCCAAGGCTAAGTTTTGGTTGAGTCTGCTTAGGCTGCTGTACAGACTCAACCAAACTTAGGCTTGGGGCTTAGGCTGCTGTGCACGCGGGGGAAGGACTTAGTCTTAGGCTTGGGGCTTAGGCTGCTGTGCAGAATCCCGAACTTAGGCTTGGGGCTTAGGCTGCTGTACAGACTCAACCAAACTTAGGCTTGGGGCTTAGGCTGCTGTGCACGCGGGGGCAGGACTTAGTCTTAGGCTTGGGGCTTAGGCTGCTGTGCAGGCTTAGGCTTGGATATATGCCCTGAGGCCATATCTCGAAATCGTGAGATCCAATCTTGAAAATTCCTACGGATTCGTGATTAGCATGGTCGAAAACCCCTAATTAGACGTTTTCGGGCAAAATTGCGAAAAAAAATTTTTTTGGAACCATAGGGGGGGGGTATCATGGATTTCGAGAAATCCCGAAAATTCTAGAAAATTCTAGAAGCGAGCTCGCAAGCTCGGAGTATTTTTTTCGGTACTAGGAGCCCATGGGGAGTCGATTGACACCAAACTTGCCCGGTTTTGGAGGGGGGCATTCCGAACCGGCCCCGAAAATTTATCTGACTGGTTTCAATGCTTTCCACTTTCAAACAAAACCAATCTTAAAACCGTCTGGAATAACTGGCCGTGACTTTGGGAAAAAATTAAGCGGTTAGTCTCAAATTCCAGTTCGCGATTGCGTCCATATATGGAAAAAATCAAATAAATCTTATCATGTTACAGTTATTTTTAAGCTGGTTTTACCGAAGGACGTTTAAAAGTGCTGAAAGGTATAATCTCAAACGGAGGCAGTGTTCAGTCTTATGACGTGTTTACCTACGAGGAATACACAATAATTGGGCAGCTGGATCGGAAAACCGCAAAGCCATTCCAACGCTCTGCACGGCTTCTAAAAAAGAACATAAGCCAGTTAGTAGGCAGACATCCGGATATAGCAAAGAACAGTACTTTGAATGGTATTGATGATACACTCAAGAGAGAGGTGAAGGGAAAAAAGATAAGCGGCCCGGTTAGTTTTGATTATGATTTTGTACTGGTTTTTATGTAATGAATACCGTATATGAATCAGTTGTCAGACTCACTGAGTTTATGTCTAGGTTTACAGCATTTTTCTATTTCTTGACTATTTTTGTAGAAAGTATTGTGGCGCGAAAATCTGAATTCAAACTTTGAATTTTGAGATATTGCTCAAAAGCACAAAAAACAAACAATTTTGGTAAAATAGCGTCGAATGTAGTTTTAAAAATTGGAAAATTTCACAAAATTTACCCATTTTCGCAAAATTTCCAGGAAAATCTTTAAAAATTACCAAAATTTCTCCGCCGCCGCATAATGCGGCGGCTGAAGTGATACTGTTATCGGGTGGTGTATTAGAGAGGTTTACTCTAATTATAATTTTTTGGGCCTGAACTTAAATATTTTAATCTGCAGATACATGCGATGGTTATGGATTGCAAGAATTTTATGCGAAATCTTCTGTCGGAGGGTGGCGAGGGCAGTTGGCTCGACGTGTTCACGTTCATTCATTCCGAAGATCCGAAAAAGGAAGACGAATGGCGTCATTTGGAAACCATTCACGAGTTGTCAAAAATACAGAGTCCGACTTTGGACAAACTTACTAATAGACTACTACTCAAGGAGGGGGGTTGAGATTTCAGGGGGGGGGTTGAGAATGAAAAAAAAACGCATTCTTAGGGGTGCATTTTTTTAAAATTTTCTCGAAAATTTAAAACCAAAGGGGGAGCCTATTGATTTATTTTAGCTTCCGAATTTCGGGGGGGGGGGGGTTGCAACCCCCCTAACCCCCCCTGGCTCTCTGGGGCACCCTATTGATTTTTTTGACAAAATCAATTAGCAAAAATGGTGTGAAAAATAATTGCAGTTTCGGAATCAGCGGATCGAATTACTCCTTAAAACACTCATTACAGAAAGTTTTCCACATTTTCAAAAAATTAATTTTGACAAAAAAATCTTTTGTTTGGTTTATTTAGATTTTCGAAAAGACCCATTTTTCTTTGTTCACCTCCCAGTAAGTTAAACTAAAAATTAAAGATATAAAAATAAGAGGAAATTAGGCTGAAAAGTTAAAAATAAGGGAAAATTAAAGAAATAGTCGAAGATTAACATCGATTTTTTTTATGTGGAGCAAAACGAACGAAAAATTTAAAATTTCGAACTTTATCGAATTTTTCAGCACCATAGGGTGAACCTATTAATTTTTTGCGCGTCACCGATTGGTGCACATCAGGGCTGCATCCGGTATCCGGTATCCGGTTATCCCAACGTATCAAATCGGGAATTAGGGAGTAGGATAAGTCAGTTTTTTTGGAAACGCCATTTGGAAATTAACTGCAAAATTGCTTTGCTGAACTTTTAAAATAATCAACAATGAAAGTTAACAATCAGGTTATACAGCATCCATTAAACGTTATTTTTTAGTGACACCCATCAGTAAAGAAACGGCTCTATCCCCAGTCCAAATTATCAAACGTCAAAATGCTGGCCAAGTGGCTATTGGCAAAGGCAAGGACATGAAATTTTGGCCATTGCTGAAGTTTGACGAATTTTATACCGCTGTTGGCCAAACAATTTACAAATTGGAAGACTTGGGAGCAAGGAGAAAAGTTCTCACACCTGCAAAGCAGCAGGAGTCATTGTCGAATTATTTGGCTTCGCACAAAATGCTAACTGAGGAAACACCGAAAGGTTAGAATTTTTGACAATATTTGAATTATCCTGAAACCTTAATTATCCCTTAAAGTATTAATTGCGTGACACCCTTATTTCATTTGGGAATATTCATTGGGGGAAAGTGCGACGGACAAACACAATCACCGATAGACATCACCCCAGTTGGGGTCATAACGCGTCAGATCTCTAGCTCCACGACGCCGGCCGGCCAGCCGACTGGCTGTCTGTTTTCCATTTGCAGTTCGGAAGGGAGTATTTTTCACACAGTGTCCAGACGGTTAGAGCAGCTAGAGAGCGAGCATATCTCACGTCCCACGCCAGCACGCTCCCTCGCCGGCCACGAAAGTTTGTGTAAATGGTACCCGGCTCTGTAAGCGTCTCTGCCCCGAAGCAGGGCTGCATCCGGTATCCGGTTATCCGATGTTTTTCGCCATCCGATATCCGGTTTCCGGACATTAGGGGGGTCCGCCGGATGCACCGGATATTAGCAAGCACCCCTAAGAATGCAGTCAGCGCCGCAGGCGCTGACTGCATTCTTGATGCAATTTTTGAAAATTTCGTAGAATATTCAAAATTTTCAATGTCAATTTTTGGCATACAGCGTAATTTTTCAAAAAATTTTCGCCTGCGGCGCTATTTTTTCTTCTAACTTTTCCATTCTATTTCACTATTTTACCCAATTAAACTAATTTTATTTCGTTAAAACTTATTCTTTTCTATCTTTTTCAGTTTGCCTCATTGTTTTTTCAAAATTTTGTGCTGTAAATTTATGAACTTTTCAATAAATATTCAAAGTTTTCAATCTTATAACTTAGTTCAATGAGAAATTTTAGTCAATTTTTAAAGAGAAAGCCAATTTTTTCAAAAAATTTTGCCTGCGGCGTTTTTTTTTAATTTTTCTAATTTCTGGCAAAATACACTAATGTAGGCACAATTCTATACTAGTATTTCGCTGCTGTCGGGGTGTCCGTTACACATTTTCCCGTGCATTCTTAAGGGTGCTTATTTTCAAAATGTAGTCAAATCCTAGATATATGGGAAAAGTCGCGGAAAAAAGCGCCGCAGGCAAATTTTTTTGGAAAAAATTGGCTCTCTCTTTAAAAATTGACTATAGTAAATCATTGAAATAAATTTTTAGATTGAAATTTCTCAATATTTATTGAAAAATTTTTGTCAGGCAATGGCGGAGGCCTGTAAAATTTATTATTAATTAGTATGAATGAATTTTTTAAGCGAAATTTTTGCCAAATAAGCTTACCATTTCAAACAGTTTCACCTGCGGCGCTATTTTCACATAATCTTTGCAGATTGGTAGCAGCAATTCGGTAACGCATTTTTCACATTTTTCAATGAAAATTGACTCTATTCTTCCCAATTTTCAAAAATAATTATAGTTCCTATATTGGAACCCATATGAAGTCGTTAAAGTTAACGGGCAAAAAGTGTGAAAACGTTAATAGTTAACAAATAGTGCAAAAAGTGATTAAAATTTCTCATATATTGTAATAAAATAGCCAAAAAAGTCGCTAAAAGTTGTTTAAATACTTGTATTTTTACAACATTTATTCTAATCTTGCACATTTATAATAAAAGGGAAACAAAAAGCATGCATTTAGGCAAAATTTTTGCAAATTAGCACCAAAATTGGAAAAAAATTTCAAATTTGGCGCCAAAAAATGAAATATCCGGTATCCGGTATACGGTCAATATCCGGTGTTTTTGCACTATCCGGTATCCGGTCCGGCTTTTCGAAATCCCGGATGCAGCCCTGGTGCACATGTTATTGGGGTAGGTTTACAGGGGTAATCATCGGGACCGGGTCCATAGGCGCAGGTTATTGAGGCGAACATTATCGGGTTTGACTGAAATCCGAAAAATTGTGTTTTCGAAAAACTTCATAATACCGTAAACACTCTAATTTAATGTATTTTGCTCAAAAATACAAAATTTGAATTCCCGCCTAAAATTTTTTGATGTGTTCTGCCCATTTTTCAAAATTGATTTCAAAATTTTGGCAAATTTTAACTAAAATTGGAAAAATATAGCAAAAATTGTCATAAATTAGGAAAAATTCAAGATTTTGTAGAACGTTTGAATCGGCGCCAAAAATTACAATTTTTTGCATTTAACAAAATGTGACCTTTTAACCCTAGAAGGGCCGGTGCGCCCAAGTGTTTAACCCTTCATTGCCGGAGCCATAGAATTTGGGCAGAATTCTGGCGTTACCATTAGCTTTCCTTTTGGTGAGCTGTCTTTATCAAAATCACATTCTTTGTATGAATAATGAACACTCATTCGTTTCTTTCTTTTTGTGAAGGAGAGAGCAAATCAATATCGTATGATATATCATACACTCGGAAATGAAGGGTTAAATCGACACAATTTTTACTCACAGGGGAGGTGCTCGAACTATCATTTTTTTCGGTTGGTGACCACCGATTTTTGTGCAGTTTTACAGTACTGGCCAAGTTAGGAAGGTAGCCATCTCCCCGTTTTGGGGGGCCACTCTTACCCCGGAAACGGGGATCGGAAGTTCCCAAAAAACCATGATACCCCTATGGTCCCAAAAATCAAAAAATTTTTATTTAACAGGAAAACGTGTTTTAGGGGTTTTTGGACCCGCTGATCACGAATCCGAAGGAATTTTCACGATTCGTGGTGTCTAGTTCGAGATATGCCACCAGGCAATTTTCCAGGGCATGGGCGAATATCATACATAGGGCATATCTCGAACTAGACTAGGAAAATAAATAATTTTTCGCTGGAAGGGATTCTAGAAGCTTACAGAAGTCCTGAGGGCATTCACCTCGGAGAAGCGAGGAAGAGGCCCCAAATTTTGTCCTTACACAGTAGATCAACCCCGGAATTAATATGATAAAATGGTTGGCAAAGTAATCCTCGCCTTAGTCAGTTTCAGTCAATAAAATAGCAATTAGTCTCAAGAGGGCACATAATTTCTGATGAAGAAATAATGCCGAGAATAGGGTATTTTTCTTTTATGGTGTTGATTTTGAAACAATATCGGTTGAAAGTATAGGGCTATTCTGCTTTTCCGAGCAATCACATCGGCATACTTTGCTGATGTCACTTGCGCTGCCTCAAATCATCCGCAACATGTATGCTATCAGGAACAGTGCGATTTCAATACGCAGTGCCATTTCATTGCTTAACACGCCAACAACCGACGAGTGTCTCAACAAGTAAACATGTCTGTTCTTATTTGAGTTATAGAATGAAATTACATTTTTTCTCGAAGACTTCCCGTTCCATTGATTTCGAAAATATGGTTTTAATGTTTACCAATTTTCTCGGACTTCGAATAGGTTAATATTAATGAATTCACATCACAGTGCAAAATGTAAGCTGATATGTTACAAATTTTCAGACAAACAGGCAGTGAAGTTAAGAGATGTACGACATTCAAATTTCTCATGGATCCTAATTTTTTAAAGGATCGTAAACCGTTGAACACATTTTAGTAATAAGAAGTGTAATAAATAAAAATGTATCCTTAGTTTGCCACAAGAATCATTTGAGTGCATGTTTTTCACTAAAATGATGTTATAATTTTGTAACACTACAAATAAAAGCGATCTTAGCAAAAATGTTGCCTAAAGGAAGCCAAAAATGTTACTATTGTCAAGAAAACCGGAAAAGGTTCTTAAATTTCACTAACAATACAAGTTTGACGATCCATCATTGACGCATCCTTTCTTTCGGTACAGCAAACATGCCAATTTCTTAATGAACAAATTTCTTCTTGGAAGATGTCCTGAAATGAAAAGCTCTGGATGTCGAAATAAATTGAAATGTCTGAAAACATTTACTGTTACGATACAAATTTTGCTGTTTAAGATTCTATACGTTTCGAAATTTAATCTCTTAGAAGATGTAAATAGACGCCAAACTCTTTCAACGATTCAGCGTATTTATCCCAATATTTCCTAAAGCTTCAGAGTTCTCGATTAATTCGCAATTAATAATTGTAGCGACAAATTCCGTTCCAATGAACATAGTGATGAATATTGTAGTCGGTCGGAGCGAGTCGAGACAGAGATCGGGCCTAAGTCTTGATGATTCACCGTTTTTGCTGGTATTGACACACGGACCATAAATTGTAGGCCTAGACCAGTACGCCTGAATGTAACCCTTGGAATAACAGACCGTAGACTGTAAGCCCGGCAAAACACCCCCGCATGTATCCCTTGGTGAGCAAATGGGTATTGGTAATTTCCATCTTTCCATCATAAAAAATTTCTGTTACATGTCTGTATCCCCCCAGTAAGCTAGAGCAAAACTTCCTCACTAATTCCGCGGACGGAATTAGTGAGGAAGTTTTTCTCTGTAAGGTTTTTGTCCCCAGTTTTTGGGGAGGGCATTCTTGATACACCGTTTTCTCTGTTAGGCTATGTTTTTGTCTGTAAGGTTTTTGTCCACAGTTTTTGGGGAGGTCATTCTTAGGGGTGTATGTTTTTGTCGGGAGGGCAAGTTTTTGGGGAGGGCATTCTTGATACACCTTTTTCGTGTAAGGTTTTTGTCCCCAGTTTTTGCTCATCTGAATTTTCAGATGAGCCAGTCCTGTGGTCGGGCGCGGAGCGCCCGACCTTCCCCCTTGGAATGTGAGGGAACTTAGAACATATACTCCCAAACAACAGCTGCTTGAGGGCCGAAGGCCCGAAATAGTCTCATGCTGCTCTACTCCCGAACAACCCAATCTGACCGCTCATGGCGGTGCGCGAAGCGCCGCGGATGCACACTAACCGCTTCCTAGCGAAGTGAGGGCCGCGAAGCGGCCCTCACTTCGCTAGTTTAATGTAATGAAATGGAAAGCTATGGATGTCGAAATAAATTGAAGTGTCTGTAAATATTATTAATATTCGTAGCGTATTTCGTAATCCTAGCGTATTTATCCCATCTAATCACCCTAAACGGCAAGTGAAGCTATGTTTGTATGTATGTGCATCCGCAGCGTCCAGAGCACACCAGACCACGTCCTGTCGTTGGATAGGTCTCGCCGAGGCTAGACAGAAATGGCAAAACATTTTCCCCCCGGCCCACAAAAAGTGGCTTTTTTGCCAAAAAGCCACTTTTCGCACTTTACAAAGGAAACTTTTCGAGACTCGCTCCTTTTTGGGCGCACGATACGTCAAAATACTCCTCTCCGAATTCTGAGTAGGGAATGTGCAAACAGTTGTGCAACAAAAAAGTGCACTTTTTTGCCAAAAAGTACCATTTCGGGCAGTTTTATTTGTCGGGAGCAGACTCGGGCGCCGTGGCGCCCATTTACCCTCTTGTTATTTCCTAAAGCTTCAAAGTTCTGAGCATTCGCAATTAATTATTGTAGCAACAAATTCCGTCCAATGTTTATCTATAATATAATAATGAATATGTAGTCGGTCGAGTGAATCGAAGCCTTTTTCGATAGCTGTAGCAGCAAGTATTGTTAGTAACAGGAATTGTCGCATACGTAAAACGCAACCAGTCTCCTAATCAAAAGTTAACGGTGGACAATTTAACTTATTGGTAATTGGAATGGCGGATAAACAAATAATTGCGGTTTACGTAACTAATCAAAGTAAAATCAGCCATGCGTATTTCTAGCGAAGTACTTTTCTTATTTTTTAAACATTTGCTAATGAGTTTTTACAGTGGAGAATCTTACCAGGAATCTGGGCTCCACAAGCCATTATGATTCCAAATATTTTTCTTCACAAAACGGTTTTACCGGAATTCTGATCTGAGAATTGTCCGCTTAAAAGTCAATACATCAGCATCAAAGTTATACATGAGTTAGACATTGGCATTCAGCTCGAAGCACCCTAACTATTTTTCCAAAGTTGTGATTATGCTGATATGTGTAGCCATTATTGTACATTTGTAATAATGTGAGACATTGTGTTGCCTATGGCACAATTTAACAAGATAAATACAAAATACCCACGCGACCTTCCTATCTCTTACTAGACTACTCATATATTCATATCTAACATTTCATAGGGTATTAGTCAACGCTTCTAGCTAGCAGACACTATCCTGAAATGGAAATGTACTTCTTCAATCCGAAGGAATGGGATCGTCTCTATCTCAACGGCTGCCGGCATTATGACATTGATATGCATCCTCTGGAAGAGCGCAAACACGTATTCATTGGATGGACTTTTATTTTCCAGTTTTTCTTCTACACGGTAATTTTGCAAATATTTTTGTAAATTTATGTAATAATTTTACCTGGCACTAACCAGGTTGTCAGAGTCGGTAATACAAAGCAAAATCTTTACCGAATCCGTTCGTGCAATCATGGGAGACTGGGCTGGTTTTGTCATATTTTATCACAGTGCTGAAGTCTCTCCAGAATGGGCTGCGTTGTAAGGCAGACATGAAACATGTCTTAAATGACATAGACAAAGACATACATAAACCCATTATGATGTCTTTAACTTTTGTTCTGTGATGACAAATTCATTTTATTTCCTTTTGTTTTGAACAAAGATTATCATTTTAAGAAACATTTTAAAAATCGACTCAATTTGATCGGTCAGGAATTACAGAATGGGCTGCTCGCTGATAAGGTGATACTGTTACATAAACTGTTCCTATGACGAATGTAGCATTTGTGACGCTTTTACCTATTTTAATCATTTTCTTATTCGGGAATGGAATACACATAGGATTAAGATGTTACATCGCTTCAATTCAGATTCTTTATATTCCATGCATTTTTGCCATTTGGAAACATATGAAACAACCTTGTTACAAATTCATGTTCGTCATTGGAATCACGGATTGTTTGTGTTTGATTGGTAATGCTTTTTTCACCGGATACTTCTCAATAACCGGACAGGTGTTCTGTTCAAATCCACATCTGCACTATTGGGTGGGATTACTCAGTTTGGGTAAGTTTTCATATAGGTAACGTTGACCAGTCCGATTGATCCCGAGAACGTTAGTCTTTTGCGATGTTTGGTCTAACAACGAACACTCACCTGGTGTCGCGCGAGTTTCAAGAAACGGCTCGGATAGGATTCTAGATCTCGAAGAGAGGAATACAACGGTACCAAAATTTTTTCCGATGGCGATCAAATTTTTGGAGTTCACAAATGCCTGAAAGTCAGGCAAAAAATGCCCATTTTTAGCCCAAAAATGGCATTTTTTGACGAGATACGAAAAAACTAATTGTAGATTCAGTGCGTCAATTGTACAATCAGCGCGTCGAATTACCCCTAAAAACGCTATTTGCAGAAAAATGCTGAAAACTTTTTAAAAAGTCGATTTTTGGAGCAGAGGGGGAACTACATGGTGTCGAAAAAATTGGAAAAAAATTTTTTGTCACAGCTTTTTCCGGAAATAGCGTTTTTAAGGGTAATTCGATGCGCTGATCACGAATCTGCAATTAGATTTTTGGTATCTCGTCAAAAATGCTATTTTTGGGCAAAAATGGTCATTTATAGCCAATAATGGCCATTTTCAGGTATTTGTGAACTCCAAAAGTTTGATCGCGATCGGAAAAAATTTTGGCACCGTTGTATTCCTCTCTTCGAGAACTTGCGCGACGCCAGGTGAGTGTTCCTTGTAAGAACATATAACAAATATTAAAGGTCATTCTAGAAGGTTCACATACCTTTATTTAAAAGCATTCTAGAATAATAGAAGGCTTCGGAACCTTCCATAGCTAAATGTGTCGGGGGATAAATAGGCAGGGAAAAATGTCCTACTCAGAAAATACGTTTCGTAAGAAACATTTTTATCAGCTCTTTAGCGTCTTCTTTTTACTCTTACATTAGCTCTTATGGGTGGTCGAAACATCGACAGATAACGACTGTTATCAAATATATTTCAGGACTTTGGATCATTGAAACATGGACAGATGTTCTTTTAGCTCTGAATCGATGCGTGGAGATAACTTCTCCCAGACTTGCCGATAAGCTCTTCAGAGGAAAACGAACCTGGCTATGGTTTATTCCAGTTGCACTCTATTCCTCATATTACAGTACTTTCACCAAGCCCATGGTATTCAGTTCCGGTATGCGAGCAGAATTCAGTTTATTTAACCCTCGAAAAAATATCTTACACTTTTTTTTGTAATGTACCTTCGCAAAGGTACTTTTATTATGTTTTTGGCATTTTACTATTTCTGAGCTATATGTTGAATATGAAGCAAACCAATGAGCTCAAAATCGGATTCCTCATATCCGAAAACGGAATATCTCCAAAAACCGCGGCATTTCATAGAAAATAATTTGCATTCTCTCAAAAGTACGAAAATTGCCATTTTTGGACAAGGAAAATCTGAACAAGGAAAATTCTTTTTCCCACCTTCGCGCCAACGTGATTGGTATAACATTTGGGAAAGTTTCAGGAAAATATCCGATTTATTTTTTAGTATTAGAAAAAAATGTTAATGCTGATATTGAATGTGTATTGAAAAAATTCTTAACATTTTTAGTGTACGTTTGTTGGTTCTTCAATCCTCATGCTGCCTACAAAGAAGATTATGGCGAAGCAACATATGGAAATCCTATGCATTCATTTCAGTATGTTTTGACACACCGACATCATCCTCTTTTGTAGGATGGTGTTCATATTAGTCCTGATTTCATGGGCTCGTTACCTTAATAGAGTCCCTGGACAATAGCTCTGTCCCCTGTCAAATTGAATTTTTCCTGCAGCTATAGTATGCAAGAGAAGAAGAAACATTGTTTCTATAAACTTATTCATAAACATAGTTTACAGAAACAATATTTCTTCTCCTGCATGCAATCATTTCAAGACAAATTCATTTTGACTGAGGAGAGAGCTACTGTCCGGGGACTCTATTCTTAAAACAAAGCTTTTAGTAACATCATGATACTATTTGGAGTGTCTGGCCTATACATTGTATTTGTTATCGCGATGTTGACGAAACTTTGCACAGTTCGAGGCGGATCCAATCTGAGTGTGTCTCAGTGGATGGTCAGTTTTAACCTTTAAAGTTGGAATTGGTTATGAAAAGATTCTGAGCATATTAATAATTTTTGTTTCTCTACGCCTCTAAAAAATTTTATTTCTCATAATCTTGCTCCTATTACCAAATTTTGACTATGAGATTTCTTCGGTTTCTGAATGCGCAATTATTAATTTTATGAAAAAAATCTTCCTTCTGCATTTAAATTTTTCTTAAAGACAAATTTCATGATGCGAATTCAAGATAAATAAAACATTTTTACATGAAAGTTATAACCTCTAATGTGAAATGGTCAATGATCATTAATTCCTTAACCCTCACGGATCATTACTTTTGTATTTTCATAGTTTTGATCTCCGTTTTAAAGGAATGCTATATGTTCAATCGCATATATCTAAGAGGAGTTAAGGCGCACTAACTCCGGAATTCGGAAATATGCATGAAGGATTAGAAAAGCATCTCTAAGAATGCTAATTTTATCCCTCTTAACTCCTACCAAAATTTTTTTCTTGGCAGGGAACATGAGATCTTATTGAGGAATTTGCTGATGAAAGAGCTACAAAGTTAAGATTTTTGGTAGAATTAATATTAATCATTCTGAAGACAATAATCCATAGAATTCCATAATCCAGAAAATTTAGTTTTAAAGAACTTTGTTTCTAGACGTTTCTCCAAGTACTAGCCATCTCGTTTTTCAACGGATATGCAGCGGGCCTCTATGTTTACTTACAATATGTGCCTGTTACCCAGTTTCTAATATACACCGCTACGTATAGCTGGACCACTGCTCATGGTATTACATTCATTGAAATAGCATAAAAGTGCATGTCACAAATTGGTTTACGACATCCCAAAGCAAATATCCGTTCTCCAGCACCAGTTGACCAACATATTGGTCGAAAATTTATAGCCTAAAACGAGAATGAGACCCGAACCCAAAGCTTGGGTCTAAAATAAAGACTATCTGGGGAAAGAATCGGGTGGATCGTTCTGCGCACAAGGCAATATTCGATATTTTGAGTCAATTTCAAAGCGCGGTAATTTGAATAGAAATGGGTCTAAGATATCATAGAGTAAATGTTCGTTCGCCGGCACCAGTTGGGTAAAAATTTGCCCGGAAACTTATAGCATAGATCGCGTATATCTTAATCCATAAATTGAATCGTGTTCCCTTTCTAATCATTAAGTTCCAGGTCTGCCATGTGTAATTTACGTTCTGCTGAACAAGACAATTCGAGATGATTTGATTAAAATGTGCAAATGGTCCTTTAAACTAAACAGGAACTGGAACAATTCCGTTGCGCCAATAGCCAGAAGCATTCCAAATATTACGAAAGGAACGATGTTTCACAAGCAATCAGTATCAAAAAGCAACATTGAGAAGTCTGGGCAACTGAATATGTGACAGGAAAATGTCAAATGAAACCTTTTCGTTCTTTCCAGTTTTCAGCCTTCTGTCATGACCTATGGTGATAAATAAAATATTGTTATGAATTATAATGCTATGAATTGTTGATTTTGGTGATTTCGAATAATAGGTGTGAATCGATAGGCATTTGCGCTGATATTTTGACAAATTTTGAGCCTGAGAGAGTTAGAAAAACGAAATACGACGGAAATGGAGTGAGTCAGACTGGGCAAACTGAAGCTTGAAGCACCATTCAAAACAGTTGCAAAACCACATCACATATTCCAATCGAGTCCCTCTAAGTTGATTGGTGAAGCTCCTTCCTCCCCCAATAGAATAACCCGCATAATTTGCCGCTCAGCTACATGGGTGTGCAATAGATCATTTTGTAGGTCTCCCCAAGCCTACACGGAATCGCAAAAAAAAATTGGCGCACCATTCAAAAATTTTGGTCATTTTTGCCAAAAAATAACCATTTTCTGGATGACCCCTTTGCCGCTCAGCTACAGGGATGTGTGAAAACTCATTTTGTAGGTCTCGGCGAGTTATTACCGATGGGCAAAAAAATTTTGGCGCACTGTTGAAAAAGTGCCTTTTTTGGCCATTCTTGGCAAAAAATGACCATTTTCTGGATGTCCATGCGGCGAAGCCGCTGTTTTCTTGTTAGAGTGCCTTGGAGAAGCTTTGCATGAAAACTTTGAATGTATTTTTTGTCGCGCAAAATTGGCATACTTGGCATTGTGGTAAAAATGGTTACCGAAAATTTTTAATTTGGGGGATTACTCGATGTATCCCCTGGCGAGTACTCCCCCAAATTAAAAATTTTCGGTAACCCCTTTCACCCCAATGCCATGTATGCCAATTTTGGGCGCCAAAAAACCCATTCAAACTTTTCATGCAAAGCTTCTCCAAGGCACTCTATGCATAATATATCAAGGAGGATATATCGAGGATTGATCTTTCCGAGATCGCCCAGGCCTTTTTAATAGGCAGTTGTCAAATCGGAATAACCGTAATGCTACGCTTACAATGGATCGTTTTCTGTCGACGGAAAACGGTGCATTGTAAGAACAGCATAACGGAAAATGAGAGAGAGAGGACAGACGAAATACAACGACGGATAAAGTTTTGATTGTAAGTGAAGCATAACCAGGACAAGATTTCTTCACTTTCAATCATTTTTCGGATTTGGTGCCTCGCAAAAAATTTTGAAAAATTAGGGGGTACCCCCATAATTTTTTTGACTTCGGATTCCGATTCACCACCATCGAAAACCCCCGGGTGCAAAAAATCAGCCCACCAGATGTTTTGGTTTCAAAAATGTCATTTTTGGGCCAAAAGCGGGTTTTTTCAGAAAATTTTCAAAAATGTGCCAAATCAAAAAGTGTAAAAAGCAAAGTTGTGCAAATTGGCCCGAGGAATTGAGACTGAGAAACTGAGACAATATTAAGATAAAATATGACTAATTTAGGCTACTTTTAGACTAATGTAGACTACTTTTAGGCTAATTTAGACAAATTTTATTCTAAATTAGAATTACAACTCCTCCCTCCCTCCCACCAACCCTCCCTAACGAAAAAAAGGTAGGTCACGTGACCTGACATGACTCATAACTAACGTAGGAAGCAAAAGGGAATTTTTTGATGTATGCAATCTAACATTTTCTCGCAAAATAAGGGGATTATCATAAACAAAAAATACACGAACTCGGGTACACCGTGAGTTGGTCACGCAGCCACCGTCTTGATTCCTATTGTATTAGGAGCAACATGGTAACTATTAATATCCTTGAAATACCTGGCGAACATATGAGAAAGTGAGGTTTTCACGGAGTCAAATTTATGATTCCCAGTACTTTAACCGTAGTCGATCTTGATCCGGCTGGAGTATGTTAGTGGAAGAACAACATCCGGTTTAGCTGAATGTTCACCCAATCATTCAATACAATCATCAATACAATAGTATTCGTATCTCGATAGTTTGCGCGGCTTCCTTGTTTAGTGTATTCATAGAATGCACTTTTCTTTTCCAGTTTTTCTTCTACCTGGCAATACTTCACTTTGAGACAAAATGCGTAAACCAAATATTTCAACTAAATATTTCAAGCTCTTTCCGAGGTTCATTTCCATTCCAAGGTTCAGCGGATATAAAAATGAACTTCGGAAAGAGCTCGAAATCTTTTACGTTTATGGTTTACGCAATACTTAAAGCTTCGGGGCTCTGAGCATTGGCAAATAATTATTGTAGCGATGAATTCCTTTGGAATGTGTATTTAGGGATGAATATTGTGGTCGGTCGTGGCGAGACAAGATCCATATCGGCCGAACCCTTACTGATTCATCTTCCTGTTGGTGCTGTATACACATACCGCATTCAGATATTGTAGTACAAGAATTGTGGTTTACGTCAAACGTAGTTAGTCGGAGCAAAACCACGAGTGAAACATTTTTCTTTTCTTTTCAACATTTACGCGTGACTTTTACATTTGAACCTAATCAAAAATTTACGGTGGATAATCTGAGCATGAACCTGTGCTCCACAAGACATTTTGAGTTCGCTTTTAAAGGACTGAACAAATAGTTACGGCAGCGACTCCTCAGTTCGTATAATGAATTTTTATATCGAAAAATTTCCTGTTTGAGAATTTTCCACTCGGATAATATTCGAGAGTCAATACATAATTCAGCTGGAAACGCCATAAATGTTGGAATTTAATCACATTTTGAGAAACTCAAACTTAAGGTCCTCTAAGGCTAGCTCTATTTCAGATGAGCAACTATCACTGCCCAACGAGTTAAGCTTAGGACTAACCTTGGTTTTAGTCTTTTCAACTTGACTGTTCAACTAATGTTTGAGAATTTTATACCATGATGCTTCTATTTAAGGCATAATCTTAAGTTTAAGTTTGTTTTTAGAAGTATTAGGCAGTCAACCTGAATATTCTAGTGTATAGCCTGTCATCGAGTGCATGACTACTGGAATGGATGCGAGAACTTAAGCTTGAGCCTAAACATAACCCTTGCCACAAGCCTAAATGAGGATCCTAAGGTCGACCCTAAGAAGTTTGGCCCAATGTCAATGTCAATTTTGCAGAGCAACGACCTTTATGGTCAAATTTTTGGCGCAATCTGGCCATTAGAGTGGGATTAAGACAAAGCGCAAAGCCTAAGGGTCTCTCTAGCGACTAAAAGCTGAGATTTGGATACCCCAATTGGAACCCTCATGTGGGTTATTTCCCACTCCCAACATTTTGATGATACTCTTATGTTCGAATTTTGAACTAGAATAGAATTTGAACTATGATCTCGTACCAAAACTTGGTGCCAAATTTGGTACGAGAATTTGAAATAATTCTTTGTATTCTAGAAAATGGGCTGCACAAATTGGCTAACGTTGGCTTATTACATTATTGGGTGGCTGTTTCGTGGATCGGCACTAATGTTTATATGTTCCTTGCTCCATGACCTATTCAAGACTCGAAACAGTGCTCAAAGGGCGTTTGTTATATCTCCATGTCTGCTGATCTACTTTGTTTCATTACAAATAATCATCATCGTGCCCTCAAGCGTGTATACATTTGTAACTTGGACTTCCAGTTGTACAAATACTGCAGATCCTTACATAATTTTTTGGACGACCATCGTTTCTGGAAGCATAAATTCTGTGAATGGCGTTTCTCTGTTTTTTCTCACGATAGAGCGTATAATTTACGTAAGCCGCCCACAAATTAGTGAGAAGCAGAAATTTTGTTTCATTTCAATTACGCTGATTTCCATGCTCGCCGGCTTTATTGGCAATTTTGTAGGATTCGTCCAGGAACTGCCATTGCTTCGAAAGACGTCACGTAATTGCTTTACTTTTTTTCGACCAAAGAATAATGTTAAAAGCCTGGGCCGTAGTTGCGAAATCGAGGTCGACGTCCCGGGTCTCCTGGAAATCCAGGGTTTTCCCACGATCACAATATGTTCACCGATGTTCTTCGGTCAACTCATGGGGCATGTAGTGCTAGACCATAGATCATAGATCACTTTGGCAAAAAAGCGCCAAACAAGAAAATTTTGAAAATTTTCGTTTGTGCCACTTTCACCGCTACACAATCTGTATTTAGAATGCTTGGAATATGCATGTCTTTTCATGAAGACTGGAGCCGTATATTATTTTTACACAAGAATGTGTGTTGGAATTTTGAACTTCTTTACTGGCATTGTGTTCATATTGAAACTTCGTCAATTATACAATCAGACAGATCCGGACATCCATAGTCATTACAAAAGTGCGCGAATCAACAAAGTGGCCTTGATTGTAATTTGTCTGGAATTCTTCCTCAATTTTCTTCCACAACCGCTAGCTTTGCTAATTTTCTACGTATGATTTTTATATTATTCAAACTTGCGCCAAAATTATCCATGAAGAACACTTTACATAACAGTAAATTCGTATAAAGTTTGTTGTTTTGCAAAAAATTGCATTTAAAGGAGTTACCGGCCAAGATTTTGTACCCGTTATAGGTTTTTGACCTCGCTGATTTCGAATTTTAGGTACTTTGGCATCGTGGTACTGTATCAGTACTTTTTGGCGTTCTGCCCGTTTCTAGCTATTTTGAGGTAAGAATGCTAGAAAAATTTGTGATGTACCAAAACTGTCTTCTGATATGGTGTAAGCGAGGTCGAATACCCGGAAGTGTACAAAATCAAGGCCGGAACTACTAAAATATCATTTTTGCTAAATATCAATTGTGTCAGAATTCACTGTTATACGATCATGTTTTAGCTCTCCGGCGTCACTATTGGATCTATTGGCGGACCTTATTCCTTCGTGCTCGTTTCTCTGGATATCTTCATCTCATCGATGATCTATTCAAATAATATTAAGAAGGCCAAACGAAATGATAGCGTAGTAATAGTCACACGATCTTTGACACAGCAATAAAAATGATTCATTGGAAAATTCGTAATTTTTAAATAAATTCCTGGAAATCTTCACTCATTGTCTGGCAAATTACATAACTCACTTGCCCACTCTTGAGTTATGCCGAAAAAAACTGGCTTTTATGTTACAAATCAACAGAAAATTGTAAACAATTAATGAAAAATGATTAGTTTCTTATGAATTCTTTCACTTTTTCCCACAGTAATAGTTCCCGTAGCCATTGTCATACCCATAGGTGTTGGGATAGTAGTAGTTGCTGTAGTAGCTCGGTTAATAAATGTTGTAGTAGTTTGCATAGTAGGTACTGTAGTATTTACTGGGGTAATATCCGTTGTAGTTGTATGAGTTACCGTAGCGTTAACCATACCCGTTATTTCTGTAGCCATTGCCATAATCGTAGCTATTCCTGTTACCATTTTCGTAGTAGTATCCGGTTTCTCGCCGGTAGCACCTGGGACCGCAACAGGTCTTATGGCCATGCACTATGGAGCTGAAAAAAAGTTTTATGGAAATATAAACAAGAGTATTCTAGAAAACCGTTTGCAAGCAAAGCAATAAGCGACATTATGAAAGTAGTGTTGCAATCAATTTTTTGATCTTCAGTCAAACAATTTTGTGCATAAGCCATTTTAAGTGTTTTTAAATAAAAATCATCCAAACTGGGGTCCAAATCGAAGCGTTACATATTCGATTAAAAAATCTTCAGGGCTGTGGTTTTCAGCCTTTTCTCAATAAAAGTCGTGATAAAAGCATATTCTTGAGCGTATTATCTAGAATAATCCTAGTAAAATGTTACCAAAAGACATTTTCTGAAATACTCGTCGCATTTTACAGTAAATTGAGACCTTAGATTTTTAGACCGCTCAATAATTTTTGGTTTTGAAGAAATGATGGTTTCTAAAGATAATATTTCAATTGTACTTTTTCTCATAAAAACTTAATGACACATTGTAAAACTTTTTTGAGATTTGAAATTTGTTCCAATTTTATTCCGAACATTTTCGAATTTTCTGACGTATAATCAATATCTAGGAGCAGTTGTATAATGAATGAAACACACTTCCACCAGGTGTTGAAGAGGCTGCATCCCATCGAGGTAGGCGAATTGTACACAGCATGGCTGGCAGGTATCAACAAGCAACATAGAATGAGGAGTTGCGATCTCATTTCGAGATCTAATTTTTAGAAAACTAGAAAATGGGTCGGTTCGTTGAATACACCACTTACTGTACATGGCGAAAACTTCCTCGTCGATGCCCTTTTGTGGAGAAAGTCCGCCAAGGTCATTCAAGATTGGATATCTTATAGCCTTAGGAGAATTCGATTAGAACATCGGTTCTGTCAATTACAGATTTTTTGTCATTACAGATATGCCTTGAAGCATTGGCACTGCCCTTATTCGCCGAACCACACACGTGGGTTGGCTGAATTGTACTTTGCTTCTATAGGTCATTCTAATCCTGCGGGACCTTTTTGATGGGTTGATTGTAGATGGAGGAAAGGAAACAATGTCAAAGGGAAATACAATAGAAAATCGGAAGTGATCAAGTAATTGTAGTCCCAAGAGTTCCTGATCAATTTAAGGACGAAATTGGTTTTTTTTTGTTTATGGCGTCGATTCTTGCAGAATAAAATTCGGGCATGTTTTGCAAAGAACCATAATCAAATGTACATTAGCTTCAATTTTTTAATTGGGGAGAAATTTTTTCTAAAACTGACTTCCCGAGAAGAAATGCTATGTAAACACGAATCGTTATCCAATCAATAAGTAGTTTCGAAATGGGAAAATTTTCTCCGGGTGTGTGAAAAGATCGCAGTTGTTCTCGGATTTTGCTCATCGATTAGTTCCAGAGCGTCTTTTATAACTGTCTTTAAAAATTCTATGACCGATTGGAACATGTGTATAAATAATTGTGAAACCAACTAGCAATATTTTATTCAATGAAGGCCTAAACTATTTTTAAGTTCAATACTACACTCGCTTCCTGAGAAACAACAGATGAAGCAAGTCTGAAGTTTGAATAATGCGACTTCGCAGAGATATATGATTACATATGAAACATCACAGTTTAATATAAACGTGTTTAAAAGACATTCTTCGGGCATGGAAAGCAAAAAGTTATTCTGTATAAAACCAGAATAATAAATTCTATATCAAAATTTGGTCCCGAATTAATGATTTTATTTTAACACAAAAAATTTGTATCACTTATTTTTTCTTCCATTGATTTTTCGTTTCAAAATTTGCTGTAACGATGAAATTAGAAACTCTACCGGTACATGGCTTCTTAAAGATGAGGACGTTGTGAGTTGATATCTCCGCAAACTATGCCTAGCGCCCAATCTACTACAGCAGCTATAAACAAAAACATAATTCGACAACTTCATTAAAACCTGTTTTGTCTCTCTATATTCTCACGTCAGTGTATGTACTATGCCTCTGAGAATAAAATATTCAATTCAAAGTATTTATTGGATTTGTTATTCCTTATTGTAATTTGCATTTAAGCGCTTAAACCAGCGGTGCCAATTTTCCCGGTGGAAATTCGAACTCTAATTCTACCCCTAATTCAAACTCCCGCAAAAAATTGCCCTTAGAACATTACCCGCGCCCGAAAATCGGGAAAAACGCATCGGGCGCGCGCCGCGAGCGTGCGGTCGAAGCTCAATTCGGGTTCCCCGCCTCTCAACTCCCGGGTGCAAAAAATCTGCGCCGTTGATGCTTGGGATTCAAAATTGTCATTTCCGGGGAAAAAGTAGCGTTTTTATAAAAGTTTGAAAATGCCGCCAAATTAAAGTGTAAAAAGCAAAGTTTCCCGCATGGTCCACAACAGACAGACACCAAGCGATTTAGTGGGAGTAGAGATACTAAGTTTCTTTCTCAAATTTAGAGTGGGCAAAAAATATAGTCGGGTGTGGTGTATAACTACCACAATACTGCCTATTACTAGATAGGAGGATAGTTTCCTCACCATTTCAAATTTCGAAATTCACATTTAAATTCGCGCCTATTTATAAAATCGAAAAGGGTTTGGTCACTTTGGAAGTCGGATAATAAAACCGAAGACGTTGGCTGAGGACAGCGCTTTGTGTTGGTTGTGGGTCGATTTGGTGCTATTGTGCGGCGCACAGAAAAGACTGCAGGGACAGGCAGAGCGCAGAGAAGCTGGTTAGTTCCCACTGCCTTTCCTTTTCTCTCTTCAGAGCAAAGGCGACGAAATAGTGTGGCCAGACGGTTAGATTTTGACTATTAATATAATGTTGGCGGTTTGACCAAATGGCGCGAAAAGCTATTAAATGAAGAAACTATCCTCCTATCTAGTAATAGGCAGTATTTTGGGGTTAGTATTGCTAACGACTAGGGCTAGGATTTTTAGGTCCCAAAAATCGCATTTTAGTATCCTAAAAGGTCCCAAAAAAGGACATTTTAGGTCCCAAAAAGGCCATTTTAGGTCCATCTAAAATGACCGAAATGGTCATTTTAGGATCGAATTACATCAAAAAAGTTATTTTAAGACCGTTGTTTTTGGAAATATATAGTATTTATAGCATAGCTATTAAAAATTATACATTTTTAACCATGTTCACTTTAAATGGCGAAATTTTTCGAATATTCCGGTTCAAATTTCCGGATTTGGGCGCTAAAATTTGGATTCAAATGAAAAAATTTTTTATGTTACACAAAAAATACCAAAAAGTAAAAATTTTCACAGGAAAGCCTCAAAGGTAAAAAATTTCCACAAGTATTGGAAAAAATTGCCAATTTTTTTGAAAATTTTGTAAAAATCTGAGAAAATGCCGGTTTTAGGAACATAAAATGATGATTTTATGCAAAATAGGATCGGACCTAAAATTTCCCAAAAAGGCCAAAATAGGTCTTTTTAGGTCTTTTTAGGAAAAGACCTAAAAATCCTTGCCCTACTAACGACTGTGCAAACGTCATTAAATGTCTGTTTTAACCTTTGTAATTTCAGAGCAAAAAATATGCATCCATCTGCTTCTGACATTGCTCCTATTGACCTGGCAAAACTTAGCCTGGTACACAATTATATATTAGTGGAGCGTGCGCCGCCTGTCGGCGGCGCCGAGGAAGTCTGAATCATTGCGCCCCTGCGCCGCGTCCCTCTCTCCATTACACACGTTGTTTATGTAAACATGTTTACAAAAGAGAGAGGCAAGGTTGTTTACGATTACGCAATCACAGTGCCAAAAAATCCATGAAGGGGGTATCATGGTTCTGGAGAATGCCCTCAGGGCCCGTAACTTTGAACAGGATGGAGGTGACTCAGAGGCTAAATTTTTTTCGTCATATAAGTCGACCCTAATAAACACATTCCCCAAGTTACTTTGGTGGTGAGTGGGGAAAAAAAATTTCGTGCGCACGGACACTGGCGCTATTATAGAAGGGCATATTGGACACCCACAATCGAGTGTCTCAAAAAATACGGCAATGAAAACTAATCCCAAACTCCAATGGGATTTGGAACGATAAACCCTGAAGGAACACCACAAATTAGAGATGGTATTACCACGGTTTAAAACCGAATTTTGAAAATTCCGCACATTCGTTTTGTGTAGAATCAGACATGTGTTCCAATAAAAAACTTTGAGTATTGCTTAGTGTGTGTTTACACACTAGACATTTCAAACATTCCGTTATTACTCTGACATAAGTCTCAGTACTTAGTAAGGCTATAGCTTGGACTATTCGTAATCTACGAATTCAACCACCGCCAACACAATATATTATCACACTAGAGTGGAGTGCCGCGGCCTTCGCCGCGGTTGTTCGTGCAAAGCTTTTTGAGACTAGGAACTATTTAGCAATAGAGAAAAAATCAGACATAAATACGACGCTAAAAATTCACTCTTGAAAGCCGCGGCGCTTTGAGATTCTCGGGACCGAAAAAGCGAAAGTTTGTTTGAACATTATTAGGTTGACATAATAGTATGTGTTACACAAAAAAATGTGTACGAGATAAACAAACATTTACTTAGAACAAAGCGCCGCGGCCTTCAAGAGTGAATTTTTAGCGTCGTATTTATGTCTGATTTTTTCTCTATTGCTAAATAGTTCCTAGTCTCAAAAAGCTTTTCACGAACAACCGCGGCGAAGGCCGCGGCACTCCACTCTAGTACACTGCCGCGGCCTAGTACACTGCTGGGCCGATATTGTGAAAGCTTCCAGAACATTCGGGAAGGTTCCTGGCTTACTACTTAACTATATAAGGACAAAATTTGGGACCTTTTCCTAGCTTTGTGCTCATTCCCAGAAAATGGTCACTTTTTGCCACTTTTTGGCAAAAAAGGCCACTTTTTGAGATCGCCGCTCCCCAATTTTTGCGGATTCGTATACCAACTTTTTGAGACCTACAAAATGAGCTATCACACACCCCTGTATCGGGGGTACAAAAAAAGTTACGCCGTGGGACGGACCAACGGACACGTGCGACGTGGATAATCTACTAGACACTTTAGCATTTTTCGTACACCAAATCAGTGCATACAAAACCAGTGATACATTTTTATTATTATTTTACTAGCAAGTTTTGTACTTTGCCGCTTCTTAGAACTAATCAAAAGTTTACGGTTGATAATCAAACCAGGAACATGTGCTTCAAAAGCCATTATGAATGAACTTTGAATATCGGATTTATTTTGAATCTGGCAATTTAATGTAGTTTACGCTCACAACCATTTCTTAGAAATCATTATTTTCGGATATTATTATTTTTGTGGTTTTCGCAAAACGAAATAGTGAACACAAAATCCGTGAAGGACTTTTCTTATTTTTTTGAGAAGGTGGGTTTATTCCGAGTTTTCTTTAAGGTCTTATTTATCACACTATTTCACTTTTTTAGAGGATGTTATTGGGGCTTATTTATAAAATACTTATATCAAGCTGAAAGCTGATACAATGTTACACAAGACTATAATACTAGGAAAGACTGCCAATCAAACACTTATATCGGCTTTGGCGCGAATTCAAATTTTTGAGTTTATTATTTGTCAATATTCAAATTTTAACGTCTTCAATATTTCCTCCAATATACGCCCCTCCTAATAGAACCTCTACCTCCAATACAAGCCCCTTTTAGAGGGACATTGAAAAAATAAGCCCCGTGGCTTATATTGGAGGAAATGCGGTATTAAATGACCTATCACTCATCTTTGTTTATAATCTGGAATGTCTCAGACGATTGACGCACCGAGCGTATATTAAATGGCAACGTTGTTGGTGTAGGTAAAACAATCAAAAAGAATAATTACAAAAAAAAATTCCCATACCTGAAAGCAATTGTCACGTAAATAATTTAACAAAGAAAACATAAAAGTACCGTAACAATAACAATTACTTGCGGTAGACAAAGTTTCCCACCGCTATAATATTGCGCTACATTATGAGTGCTCTTAAAATTTCTAATTTCCAAATTTCCGTCCTCCTACCATTATTACTCAAGCCTCATTGTCTGTGAGAATCGGAAAGCGCCTTTGATTTGAACAAAGAGCAATTCAGCAAACGAGGTTTCTTTTGTGATATTGTCACTGAAACTGGCGGCATTTCAAATGTGATTTTTCTAGCTGACAAATCCAAACTGATCCAATTTTGATTAGTAGTACCCTGTGTCCCGAAAGTTCGTGAACACTTTCGAAACTCCAACTTTATAAATATTATATAAAGTAAAACATAATATGTTATACAGTTGTTGGAAAGCCAAAAATGTCTACTTTCAAATGGCATAAAACATTTACGAAATATTGCAATGTGAGCGAGTAAATGGTTAACTTTTTATTAAATACGAAGTTAATTTTTAACTTCTCTATTTACTAGCGAGTTAATTTTATTCACATGGGTGGCCCATACGTTTCCTATCCATCTAATATTGCGCTAAGCCATACATTATTGGCACGCTTGAACTTTTCACGTGAACTTTCATTGAAAAAATATTAGCAGCTACCAATCTAACACTTTTAGTATATTAGTCAACGCTTCTAGCTATCAGACACTATCCTGAAATGGAAATGTACTTCTTCAACCCACAAGAGTGGGATCGTCTGTATCTCAACGGATGCCGACACTATGACATTGATCTTCATCCTCTGGAAGAGCGCAAACACGTCATTGTCGGATGGACTTTTGTTTTCCAGTTTTTCTTCTACACGGTAATTCTACCTGGCTAAAGCCCATTTTTGTGAACAAAATACATGCTGAGCCATAACTTTAAAGATTTTAGCATAAGCTTTGAGGTTAGGATTAAGACGATCTTAAGGCTTTATGCTTAAGCTTAGGTTTCAGTTTACGCATAGTATTAAGCTTGGGCTTAAGATTAGACTTAAGTTTGATCAATAATTTTGTTTAACACTTGAAACGGTTTTACTCATTTGCAATTTTTTAATTCGGGAATGGGACTAATGAAGGATTTGCAAAATATTTTTTTAATGTGTTTACACTACAGATTCTTTACATTCCATGCATTTTTGTCATTTGGAAGCACATGAAACAATCCTGTTATAAATTCATGTTTGTTATTGGAATCACGGATTGTCTCTGTATGATTGGCAATGCTTTCTTCACCGGATACTTTTCTATTACCGGGCAGGTGTTCTGCTCAAATCCACATCTGCACTATTGGGTGGGACTATTGAGTTTGGGTATGTTACGTTTCGTTTCAATTTTTGACGTAGAAGTTTCCATTTGTATGAATTGAACATTGCCCAATCCAACTGGCTCCCGGAAGTATGGGTCCCGGACACCAAAGGTCATGAATTATATTTCAGGGCTTTGGATTATTGAAACATGGACTGACATTCTTTTGGCTCTGAATAGATGTGTAGAGGCAACTTCTCCCAGACTTGGCGATATGCTCTTCGAAGGCAAACGTACTTGGCTATGGTTTATTCCTGTGGCCTGCTATTCCTTGTGTTACAGTACTTTCACCAAGCCCATGGTTTTCAGTGCTGGTAAGCGTAAGAGTGTCTTAGACGAAATTTTGTCCTAGCCAATGCAAGGATATTTTTAGTATGTTTCGGAATCGTACTCTAAATTGTACTTCTTCATTCTCCACCGTTGAATTCAAAACAAAACTTTTTAGTTTTTGTACTAAGGTCAACTACAAACCGTAGGAATCCTAACCGAATAGGAATCTGATGAGATGATTAGGATCTGACAGGATCAAGTTTCTAGCAGAAAAATTATAACATGTTTAGTGTTCGTTACTTGGTTCTTCAATCCTCATGTTGGCTACATAGAGGACTATGAAGAGACATATAGCAATTATATGCATTCAGTTCAGTATGTTATTTTATAATACACCGACATTATTGTACCTTTTTGTGTTATTTTATGATACACACATCATACTTTTTTGGTAACTTGGAGTGATTTAAATTTGAATTTTGAAGCTAAACTTCGTGAATGCTTTTCTCAATCGCTTTTCCTGAAAATGCACAAATATACTAAAAAACATGCAAAAACTGAAAAATGCGGACCATTTTTGGAATTTTTTGTGTTATACCTCTATATACCGTACTTCTCGATATTACTTATTTGGACGTTACGGTATATCGACAATGGACTGTAGGTTAGTAAG
Source organism: Ditylenchus destructor (assembly GCA_022814885.1). Lineage (NCBI taxonomy): Eukaryota > Metazoa > Nematoda > Chromadorea > Rhabditida > Anguinidae > Ditylenchus > Ditylenchus destructor. Next base: position 235,007 of record JAKKPZ010000061.1, read on the forward strand.
AAACTTTTAGATCATAAACATCCTCCGGAAAAACACAATAACAAACAGCAAGTTAAAAGATTAGTGAATTCTTTCTGATATTGTTCCTTATTGTCCTGGGCTTGTTATCTCATATTCTTAAAACAAAGCTTTTAGTAACATCATGATACTATTCGGAGTGTCTTGCCTATACATTGTATTTGTTATCGCGATGGTGATGAAACTTTTCACTGTTCGAGCTGGTTCAAAGTTGAGTGTGTCTCAGTGGATGGTCAGTCTTAAGATAAACTAAACAGATTTTTTTGCCTTAAGACATTTTGGCAACAATTAGTATTAGCTTTCTCCGAAGAGGCACCTAGCATAACATTGATATATTCGCGCACCGCCATCAGCGGTCAGATTTGGGTTGTTGGGGGTAAATAAGTATGCCCTCAGTGGCTTTGTCAGGGGAGCCTCGCGGCCTTCGGCTGCTCGACAGTGGCTTTGTCAGTGAGACTCGCGGCCTTCGGCCGCTCGAACTATAGTTTTGTAAAAAAATCTTTTGAAAAAAATTTTTTTCGTACTCGGGGGTACCCCCTCCCCCGGGATTTTTTTTGACCCCGGATTCGGATTCCCCGCACCCGAAAACCCCCGTAGCCAAAAAATTAGCTCCGTATGAGCTGTTCTCGGAAAGTTGCAAAAAAGTGTCATTTTTGGCACGTTTTTGGCCAAAATTTGAAATTCACGTGATCTGCGCCGGATTGTTTTTGCAGATTCGTTCCTAGAATTCCCAGGGGAGCATTTTGACGTATCACACGCCCCAATAGGAGCGAGTCTCGAAAAGTTCCAAAAAGTAGACGCACATTCAGATCTTACTATAAAAGATTTACTAGCAGGTTTTGTTCTCTGCCGCTTCTTAGAACTAATCAAAAGTTTACGGTAGAGGCTAACCTCGGTATGTACTTTGAATTTGGTAACAATTAGCATTTACTCTCTCCGAACTTAACTATAATCCCGAAAATTCCAAGGATTCAAAAGATCCAAAGAAATGACTGTTAAAGAACTTTTATGTTTAGACTTTTCTCCAAGTACTAGCCATCTCGTTTTTCAACGGATATTCAGCGGGTCTCTACGTTTACTTACAATATGTACGGATCACTCAGTTTCTAATGTACACCGCTACGTATAGCTGGACCACTGCTCATGGTATGCGACATTCATTGAAATAGCATAACAGTGCATGGCACAAATGCGTTTTTCAAAACGTTTAAACATCCTAAAGCAAATGACCGGTCACCAACAAGAAAAATTTTTTGTTGGGCCAAATTGTTATTAATATATCGTACCTAGTGCTTGTGATGCATGCACAAACACAAGCACACTAAACTGTGTACGTTCGTTTCGGGCAAAACTTGGGTTTAGTTTTTAGTATCAAAAAATTATTAAATTTTTCAGAATTTGGTTCAAATTTTACGTTTTTTTGTTAACTTTTTTACAAAATTTCCGTCAATTTTTGCAAAATTTCGTAAAAATTTGCGGAAAAATAGCAACAATTTAAAGAAATTTAATTTGCAATAAAATTAGTTATCTTCCCGGCCTGCCTGGTGGTTAAAAAAAGTAGGAATAATATTGGGACCAACATAATTTCTAACAACAAAATCTTTAACTTTCAGGTCTGCCATGTGTAATCTACATTCTTCTAAACAAGACAATTCGAAAAGATTTGATTAAAATGTGGAAAGGATCCTTTAAACTGAACCGAAGCAACTTCAGTTCTATGGCCAAAATAGTACCAATGGCAGGGAGCGTTCAAAATGTATCAAGAGGAACGATGTTTCACAAACAAAAAGAACCGAAAGTCAGCATAAAGTATACGAGAAGCTCGGCTAATTGAACATGACACAAAAAATGTCATATGAATTTTTTTCTTTTTCCATTTTTGCACTTTTAAAGCACATGAAACAATTCTGTTACAAATTGATGTTGGCTATTAGAATGCGCAATACCCACTTATAAGAGAAGTTCCCAACTGACAATATGTTACTTGATATATGCATCTCGAAAGAGGAATGACTGCGATATCGAACATGTGATATCAAATACCGTATTTCCTCCTATTTTTCAACGTCCCTCTAGAGGGGGCTCGTATTGCTATTGGAAGGGGGCCCTTTTTGGAGGAAATACGGTATGTGATATCGAACGGTATGTGATAGTAGCTTCAAACAATAACTGAAATAAGAAACCCTTTCTCCGGATGTGTGGAAAGAGCGCATGTTTCACCGATTTTTCGTACGAGTTGTTCGAAAGTGTGTTTTTCTTTTCATCTGTCTTGAAATATTCCATATTGCAATTTGTATAAAAATTATTATTATTGAAGTAATTCTTAAAATTTTATTACAGAAACATCTATCAGAAACTATCTTTAAAGTTTTTCCTACATTCTCTTCCTGGAAAGCGTCAAATGATTCTCTAAAGAAGGAATGAGGTGAGCTCGCAGATATACATTATTACACGAGCAACATCAGTTTAATATAAACAACAATCTAAAATCTGCACTTTTATTTGTTTCCTTTACTGATAAGATCAGAAGCCAACGATTTCCTGCGGGATCTTCATGTGCTCCACATAAAGTCTTAACGAAGCCTCCAGAGCTGGAGTCATGGGCGTCGGCTTAATATCGCGGATTGAATCCTGGCTGAGGAATGTGCCTTTCTGGGAATCCCCTTTCAGACAGCTCAAGGCGTTTGGAAGACATTCTTCTGGAATTGAGAGCTAAACCGGAAAAATTATTATGTATTCGTGCAGAAAAATATAGCAAACCTTCTCAAAAATTGGTCTCAAGACTCGCTCCGTATCACCGATCAGTTCATGGTGCCATACAACGGGAAAGTCGAATGCGTCTTGGTTTTGCATGTAATAAGAGTAGGGTGCGGCATAAACGATCATTGCCCATTCCTGAAAATTTGTGGAGTCAATACTATAGTTAGACCATATTTTCGTAAGCTCATTAATAGAACGCCCTGTAACTCATCAAAAATTGCATTGTTACTTGCAATCTTCTATGATTTTCAATCTTTAGCTAGTAAATTTATATGTTGATTGATAATCCAACTACAGATCTGCAATATTCCAGAAAGATTTGGAAAAGGTCTAAAAATTTCAAAACGGCATTCGTCTTTTAACTGTTCTGTTCAGAACAAAAAGTACAGAACAGACGAACAATTATTGTCCAAATTTGGCGGGGATGATCTGTCATTACATCCAGAATCTATCATCTAAGCATTCTCAAAATTGGTATCTAGAAAATTCTAGTACGTTTGTAAAAATTAGCAGACAATTCCTATAGAATTTCCTAATCTAACCTTCATGTGACGTGGCTTGAGCGCTCGAAAGTGAGGTCCTTCGCCAGCTTGGAGCCAGCCGAACAGTGTGGTCGACACCCTGGGCGATATATTATAAATCGCGTTCAAAACCGGCATCCGTGGATCCCGAAGACACATTCGTTCCACAGAGTCAAGTCCTGAAATAAGAGTGCAAGTTTTAATGGGTATTCACTCTGATTCATACCTTTCTTCCGGAACATGAAGACGTGCATAATTTCTGGCATCAGGCTTTTGAAGAACGGGACCAGACGCACTTCCATGGATTCTGTCTTCATGACGAACAAGTTTTTTGGCGATACGTCCTTCCGTAGTGACTTCACAATGGCCGGAAGAAGCAGGTTTAAATCCTGAAAGTTGACTTCAAGGATCTGATGTATGGCGTGTCATTTGTAACATTTGACTAACGTATCTAGCAAATTTTTGTGTAGGACAGAAAAAATCTAGATTGTGAACATTATTCGCATTTTTTAAATTCGAAATTTAATTTTCTTATGAAAATTAAAACTTACATAAGCCATTTTGGATTGAATTACAATGCTGCTAAAACCGCCAAAATTGATCATTCAAAATTTGCGCAAGTTTTATATTATTCTTTTGGAAGTATTATCAGAAAGAAAGGTTTTTGAAAAAGTTTTCCGACTAACATATAAGAAACATTTTAGAAAATTTCTCTGTTTTCAAAAAAAAATAACATTTTACAACTTAGAATATTCTTGGAAAAACACAATTCAAAATCAAACGGACACACACACAATAGAGCAGTATTTGATGTAACATTAATTTCCAATACCATTTTTGGAGTACTTTTCATTACGTTGGTCACGAATTTCATTTTACGGTCTCTCTGCCATTTTTTCTCTAGTTTCTCAATTTTTTAAAGGAAAATCACGGATAATTTGGTGAAACCTTAAAATGAGCACTTTTTGGCACGAATTAAAAAACATGCAAAAGCTGGAAACTAGACTAAAAATTGACATAGAGACAGTAATATCAGATCTATAACCAACATAGTGAAAACTACTCTGGAAATGGCATCGAAAACCAACATTTTATCAAATGCTGCGTTATTTTAACCGACCCCTACGGTATTTTCACATAAAATTAATATTTTTAGTGAACAGCTACGTTGGAATTCAAAACAAAACATACAATTTTTTCTAAATCATACCTCCTTATCCCAATACCCTTCTCCATATCCCACAGACATGCAGGTCAATACATGCGGTTCTCCGAGAACTATGGAATGCCCCGGGTGATTCAGCATAGAGCCAAAAAGCGTGCTTGCGCACCTGGCTGTGTTTGTAAAGAGCAAAGTTCTCGGCACTTCGCCGTCCTTCTCGAGATCATTGGCAAAATCAATAAACGCCTCCAGGCTTAGTTCGGCCGTTTGTTTCGCCTGTAATTTTACAGGTTAGTCGAGGTTTTGAATTACCTCTTGAATTACCTCTTCATGTGTCGGCGTGAAGATGAATGGGTACTTGTCTATTGTGTACTCTTGAAGAGGCTTCGGAAGCTCCACAAAGACGGCACCTCTCTGAATAGCGGTAAATAATATGCATTGTTGCATTTGGGGGTATGACCCGGGGTTAGAAAATTCAATTATGGATTATTGATGATCTTTCAATACTTCTTTATAAACACTGCTCACCTTATCCAAAGTATACATGGCCCAATTTCCCGACTTGAGAATCGATAACGGCGCAAATCCGTTGTCCCAGGTGAAAAAGTCTTCACGCCTTGAGATTTCCTCGGGGTCTCTTTTGTGGGAATACAGAATTCTTCCTAGTCGAACTTTCTTCAGCGGAACTCGAACATTGCCGGTGGCGATGAATCGGATGAACTCTTTCACGTACTCAAAGCTCCAATAGATTTGGAGGTAGAGAAAATACAGGTAGCAGGAAAATATGGTCCTGGCGATGTCAGACATTGGAAAAGTTGACTGAAAAATTGAAGGTAAATTTGAAGTTGCGGTTTTGGGTCAGTTAACCACCTGCTAGTACTGGGTTAAAAAATTCCACAAATTTTCTAATTTAGCTTCAGGGGAACTGACCAAAAGATGAATTGTCGATTTGAATTTTCTTTGATGTTTCCTAGACGTTTCTAAAACCTTACGACTATCTACCTTAGGACTACGATCTTCTAAAAAAGGGTCTAGAAGAATGTGGAAAAAATAAATGAACGTTGAAAACGCCAACTCATATTTTTTAGTTGGCGGGGGGGGGGCTAATTAGAGGAAATTATTTAGCCAAGCCTTCGAGCCATTTTCTCACAAAATTTTCGTTATAATCTTATCAGCCAGATCCTGGATGAATAACTAATGTTAAAAATTCATTCAGCTAGTGGTTAATTATCCCGTGAAAATGCCGAAATCTTCTAGAATGTTCCAGAAAATGTTTCTAGAATGTACCAGAATTTTCAATCGTACGCTTTAGTGATTCTACAAAGTTTTAGGAATTTATTGCGGAAGAATTGACAGTGATCAATGAAACAAATACGCACTGGAAGAATCCAGAAAAGTGCTCAAATTTGAGTTCTCCATATAAATTTATGCGGCAAATAGTTTCAATTTCGTAAAATAAATACACGTTGATTAAAGTACACGTCGTTTAAAGAATACGAGCCATAGCACCACGTCGGCGCCTTTTGCATGATTTTGTTTCAAAAAGTGTGACAGGCCTGTTTTTGTCCGGGAAATCCGACCTACCCCCCTAAATCGACCCCGGGGAGTTCAAATCCGGGCTCAGATTTTGCCTGGTCCCGCCACGAAAGTTGGGAAAATCGCGTTTTTGGGGCAAAAATGGCCCAAAAATGACCATTTTTTGATGCGTTACGTTAAAAATAATTGCAGATTCGGACTCAGCGCATCAAAATACCCCTAAAAACACATTTTGCTGACATTCCGAAAAAATTTCATTTTTGGCCATTTTTGACCATAGGGGGTACCACATGGATTTTGAAAAAAATCGATTTTTTGAAAATGTGGAAAATTTTTCTGGAATAAGTGTTTTTAGGGGTAATTCGATGCGCTGATTCCGAATCTGCAATTATTTTCTTCATATCACGTCAAAAATGGCCATTTTCGGACGATCTGTTGAGCGTTTTTGGTCTCAAGTTCGAACCCCACGTCCGTCAATCATTTTTTTCTCGCGAAGTTACTATCTCTTGTTAACCGATAACTCTAAATTCGTATTCTGCGGATATTAAATTGATTAAAAATTTGAAACCGTAAAATGAAATACCATCAATACGAATTTTCTGGCACCATTTTGTGATAATTTTCGCCCAAAAACGCCAAAAAACGCAATTTTCCCAACTTTCGTGGCGGGACCACCCTCGATCTGAGCTCGAATTCGGAATCCCCGCACCCGAAATAGGGTAAGTACCAAAACTCCCGGTCGATTTCGAACGTTCTACTTCACATTTTCAGCAAAATACACGAAAATGGCCATTTTTGGGCAAAAAAATCTTAAAAATTTCATAACAAGCAAAATCTCAGAGAAATGTTTGAAATTTTATGAAAAAGTAAAATTTGAGGTGTTGCTCGACCATTCTGTACAAGTGAAATATTCATCTCTATGTTTAAAATTAAAATCTGGGGTCTCAAAGTTGACTCATTTTGCACTGAAAAACGCAAAGTATACCAACTTTGAAGCCCAGAATATTAATTTTAAACATAGGGACGAATATTTCACTCACCAGGTATGATAGAGCAACACCTGAACTTGCTTCCTGGCAAAAAATATCAATGATATCTCTGAACTTTATTTTTGGCTGAAATTGGCCGTCACGCTTTTTGAAACAAGAGGCGCCGACGTGGCACAGTTATGAAACTATGGAGACGTGTATCAAAAATTTGCACACAGATTTCATTATCTATGAAATTTTTGCTTGTCTCAAGTAAAAGCACGTGTAAACAAATTTGTTTATTTGAGTAATTTTGGTTCTTATATGAAAAGCGTTCGTCGTGGGACAAAATTTTATATGACGCAAGTTTTGCGGGAAGAGTTGGCAAAATGGAATCTGGGAAGAAACGTGTGGATTTGTATGGGCGAGTTCCATTTCTCATAGCTCCATCTTTTGGCCAAGCTTTAAAATTGTTTAGGCGCGAATTTTGAACATTATTTTTGACTTTAAAATCTTTAAGTGAAACTAAAGTTTTTCTTCTTGCTATTATGTTCTTATAACATTCTTTGTTGATTTATTTCATACAAATTTATTACAAACAAGTTTGAAGACATTTTATAAGCAAAAAATATGAAAGGCTGGCATGGTGGGGAAATTCGATAAATGCAAAGGAAGGCTTCATCGAAGCTTTATCGAAGTTTTCTAGTAAGCGCGAATCGCCGGCCACTATTTCCTGCTTTTTCCCAGCTGCGCGCATTCGTTTCCCTCGTTGGAAAGACAACAACGAATGCGCGCAGCTGGGAAAGAACAGGAAATTTTGCCCTAAAAATTTGTGAACTTTTCAATAAATATTCAAAAATTTCAATCTTAAAATGTATTTCATTGATAAATTTTTAGTCAATTTTTAAAGAGAAAGCCAATTTTGTCAAAAAATGTTGCCTGCGGCGCTTTTTTGCCGTGAATTTTTCTATATGTCTGGCAAAAAACACTAATGTAGGCACAATTCATACACAATCCTATACTAGCAGTTCACTGCTGTCGGGGTGTCCGTTACCCATTTTCCAGTGCACTCTTAGGGGTGCTTATTTTCAAAAAGTAGTCAAATCCTAGATATATGGGAAAAGTCGCGGAAAAAAAGCGCCATATTTTTTGGAAAAAATTGGATTTCTCTTTAAAAATTGACTATAGTAATTCATTGAAATAAATTTTAGATTGAAATTTTTCAATATTTCTTGAAAAATTTTTGTCAAATAAACTAAATACTTCAAAAATTTTCACATGCGTTATTTTCACGTAATTTTTGCTTGGCGCTATTTTAATTTTAACAAAATGGCGCCGCAGGCGAAAATTTTTGAAAAAATTTGCTGTCACTTTAAAAATTGACTAAAACTTATCATTGAAATAAATTATAGCACAGAAATTTTTGAATTATTCAAAACAAAATTCATTTCCAACTGATTAATTAATGCGCCACAGGCGAATTTTTTTCAAAAATTACAATCTTTATTGTAAGTTTCACAAATTTTTGTCAGCCAATGGCCGAAGACTGTAAAATTCAATGCATCTGCACTTGGTTCTGAAAATTCTGAACGCCTATTTTCAACCGCTGGAGCAAAAATGACGGATCTCCGAAGCCGTTTATTTCTCGAATTTTCAAAACTTTCAAAATTTTTCGCTCAGCCGCGCCCTGTCTAAAGCGATTTCTAAAATATTTTCTTTGACTTCTTGGCGAACAAACCAAACTTGTGTGAAAACGTTTAATTGTTAACAAATAGTGGTAAAAAAACGTATTTATCGGATATTGAGGCACTAGCGCAGCCAGAGGGGGTACCGGGAGTCCGTACCCCCCCCCAAAATGGGAAAATTTGAAAAAATGAGTGTAAGTGAGTGCAATTTTTTGCAAAAATTTGGTCCGGTACCCCCCCTCCCCCCAAAAAAAATCCAAAAGTTGGTCGCCCCCTCCACGCGGTACCCCCGCCTCCAAAATGGCCATTTCCACTGAAACGTACCCCCCCCCCAAAAAAAAAATCCTTGCTGCGCCACTGTATTGAGGACGAAAAAGTTGCGTTACGCAATTTGCTTTTGAACCGATTCCGAAAATATATCGATCCAAAGAGCAAGAATTTTACATCGATATTGCTTACCGCTGCAGCGATCGATCCTAATACAGTCTACTAGCGAAGTAAGGGGCGCTTCGCGGCCCTCACTTCGCTAGGAAGCGGTTAGCGTGCATCAGCGGCGCTTCGCGCACCGCCATCAGCGGTCAGCGTTGGGTTGTTCGGGAGTAAGGGTTGTTCGGGACTATATGTTCTAAGTTCCCTCACATTCCAAGGGGGAGGGGTCGGGCCCTCCGCGCCCGACCACAGGACTGGCTCGTCGCCTCCGGCGCCTCGCAATATTTATGGGGCAAGATATGGTCAGGGTGAGGTCGACAGTCGCGGCCTTCGGCCGCTCCTTCTGTCTGATTTGTGCGTCTGACTAATTTGTGTCTCTGACTGACTTGTGTCTCTGACTTACTTGTGTCTCTGACTAATTTGTGTCTCTGACTAATTTGTGTCTCTGACTAATTTGTGTCTCTGACTGACTTGTGTCTCTGACTTACTTGTGTCTCTGACTAATTTGTGTCTCTGACTAATTTGTGTCTCTGACGGACTTGTGTCTCTGACTTACTTGTGTCTCTGACTAATTTGTGTCTCTGACTAATTTGTGTCTCTGACGGACTTCTGTCTCTGACTGACTTGTGTCTCTGACTGACAAAATAAGCACCCCTAAGAATCACATTTTGGATGAAAAAAGGTAAAAGGGACAAAATAAGCACCCCTAAGAATCACATTTTGGGTGAAAAAAGCCAGAAGGGACAAAATAAGCACCCCTAAGAATCACATTTTGGGTGAAAAAAAGCCAGAAGGGACAAAATAAGCACCCCTAAGAATCACATTTTGGGTGAAAAAAAGCCAGAAGGGACAAAATAAGCACCCCTAAGAATCACATTTTGGGTGAAAAAAGCCAGAAGGGACAAAATTTTAGTCTAAATTTTGTCTAAATTTGTCTACATTTTAGCTAAATTTTGACCTCAAATTCGGATTCCCCGCTAAAAATTACTCTAATTAGCCAACTTTATAGATTAAGCACCCCTAAGAATCCACTTCCCCCAAATCCCAGGAGACGCCAAATCCGAGGAGACGCCTGACAGCTTTAACTTACTATACAGCCTATTTTCTTGAAGAAGACATTGATATCCCGTTAGTAATCAAAGCTCTTAGCGATCAGGTTTTTGAACATTTTTTAAATTTGTTTCCTTAAACTTTATTTTCTTAGATTCCGGATCATTTAGGAATGCAGAACCAAAGAAACAATAGAAACCTACAAGCGACGCCTTTGAACAACCTTTTGTCCAAGATTTCCAAGAAGAACATCGAGAAAGGAATCTCTTGTCAAACTGGTTATATGTCCAAACATGATCTCGTAAAACAATGTTTACAAAATTTGCGACAAAGCGAAGAGGAAGATGTATTAGCATATTGGCGCAGAATGTTGGATTCGGTTAGTTTCTGATATTAATACCCGCCTACAGCGATAATTATCCATTATTACAGAAATACGGTGCCATTGCTAAATTGGCTCTTGAAATTTTGGCTATTCCAGCAACCAGTGCACCGATCGAGAGAGTGTTTTCGCAGGCAGGATTAGCTACATGTCGACATCGAAATAGAACCGAATTTAGCTCTCTAAATGCTCAATTGGTAGTCTATTGTAACAGAAATTCGTTATAAGAGAATTGTAGTATTCAAAGTTATGTATTATTTGTTCTAATAAAAAATGTTATATCATATGTTATACATTATAAAAACACTAAATTAAAGTCAGAACACTATAGCAAAATCGCCGTCAACGGAAAAGGGAAACATAATCTGGGGCCGTTAATCGGAGGTCTCTCCCATACTAATCTTTTGATGTAAATTCGGGACCGGAGAAAATTACAGACTACTCACTAATATAATGATGTTATGGTAAAAGTTAAAGTATTTGTAGTAAACTATGTTTCGCAAATAACATTATTAGTGAGTAGACTGTCATAAATGTCGAAAAAAGTTCAAAAGAAGTTAAGGGGCGTCCCTTATCTTATGGGCCATGTCTCTGGATTTATGAACACGCTTCAGAAATTTCGGGCCACCCTAATGACACGTTGGCCTCGATTTTGACTCTCGTAATAAATAAATATATATCGAAATTGCATTTGAAATCACTGGGCTCGAATGATAAAAATCGAATTTCAAGCTCAAATCCCCGATATCCAGCTGAAATCCCAAATATCCAACTCAAATCTCGGATAACCAGTTCAAATCCCTGATATCCAGCTGAAATCTAGCTGGAAAAAATCATATCCACAACAGTATAAAATAATCAGTCAAAGAAATAATCGACACAAGCCATCGAAAGACAAGAAAACAGACAGCGACGACACAAAAGCCATTGTTAGTTTTATAAGACAAATGTTAGGTTTTAAAACTAACATTAGTTTAGAAAACCATCCGATAGTTTTGAAAACTATCGGATAGTTTTGATAACTATCGGATAGTTTTGAAAACTATCGGATAGTTTTGAAAACTATCGGATAGTTTTGCTTGAATGTGTAAACTATCGGATAGTTTTGGAAACTATCGAATAGTGTGCAACTATCCGATAGTTTTCCAAACTATCAGATAGTTTTTTATAGGTTTTGACATCACTGATCTTACCCCATAAACATTACGAGCCACCGCAGGTGGCGAGCCAGTCCTGTGGTCGGGCGCGGAGCGCCCGCCCCTCTCCCTTGGAATGTGAGGGAACTTAGAACATCTACTCCCGAACAACCCTTACTCCGAACAACTCTTACTCCCGAACAACCCAATCTTACCGCTGATGGCGGTGGGCATACTCATACAGACGGGGCATACTGATGGCGGTGCGCGAAGCGATGACGAACCCAATCTCCCGCTGTGCACGCTCCCCGCTTCCTAGCGAAGTGAGGGCCGCGAAGCGGCCCCACTTCGCTAGTAGGAATAGTATTGAAGATGAATGGGAACGTCCAGCTGAATTCAAGATTTTGGGCTGTGAGTTCAAAAATTTCATGCTTCCTGAAAACTCCAGATTTTGAACAATTTTGAGCTTCGATCGATGAATACGAAAATTTTGGGAACATCTATTTTGCGAACTTTCCTTGGACAGCCGGATGGAGTGGTTTAGGATCGACATTCCTAGAATTGGACTTGGTTATCTGAGCAAAAGAAGCTGGAAGTGTCTATTTGGAGAAAGATAACATATGAACGAAACGTGCAAGAATCTATGGGCGAGGTTGAAATAAGAAAGCTCCATCTTTTGGCCAAAATTTGCGCAAAAATGAGCGTTTGAAAATGGAATTATTGTTTCGAGGGATACGCAGCGGTACGAAGGAGGTTTGTGTCAATATGATGGAACCCACCCATAGTAAATCGGTCACGCTGAATCCAAATCCGGGATCTTTGATTATTGAACTTTTCCCTTAAAAATTTACCTTTTTCGATATTTTAAAGGAAAAAGTTCAAAAATCAAAGATCAAAGATCAAAGCTCAAATCTGACCCCGGATTTGGTTTCAGCGTGGCCGATTTACTATGGGTAGGTTCCATCATATTTACACAAACTCCCTTCGTACCGTTGCGTATCCCTCGAAACAATAATTCAATTTTCAAACGCTCATTTTGGCGCAAATTTTGGCCAAAAGATGGAGCTTTCTTATTTCAACCTCGCCCATATTCATAAAGCAAAATTTTGATTGTAATAGTTTTATATTACAAGCGCCTCACGGCGCTTGTAAAAGTGACAGGGGACAAAAAAGACAGACAAAAAAAAACGACCCCTTTGACTGCCTCCCCAAAAAGGGGGACAAATCTGTGACAGATAAAAATAAGGACCCCTAAGAATGCATCCCAAAAAAGGGGGACAAATCTGTGACAGACAAAAATAACGACCCCTTAGACTGCCTCCCAAAAAAGGGGGACAAATCTGTGACAGACAAAAATAACGACCCCTTAGACTGCCTCCCAAAAAAGGGGGACAAATCTGTGACAGACAAAAATAAGGACCCCTAAGAATGCATCCCAAAAAAGGGGGACAAATCTGTGACAGACAAAAATAAGGACCCCTAAGAATGCATCCCAAAAAAGGGGGACAAATCTGTGACAGACAAAAGTAACGACCGGGTCAAATCCGACCTCAGATTCGGCGGGTCGACCTCAGATTCGACGGGTCAAATCCGACCTCAGATTCGGATTCCCCGTAGTCGAAAACCCCCAAGTGCCAAAAATCGGCTCAGTTTGACCCCAGTTCGACCACATTCGACCATGTCGAACATTGTTCGACCCCGGGGTCAAATCCGACCTCAGATTCGGATTCCCCGCAGTCGAAAACCCCCAAGTGCCAAAAATCGGCTCAGTTTGACCCCAGTTCGACCACATTCGACCATGTCGAACATTGTTCGACCCCGGGGTCAAATCCGACCTCAGATTCGGATTCCCCGTAGTCGAAAACCCCCAAGTGCCAAAAATCGGCTCAGTTTGACCCCAGTTCGACCACATTCGACCATGTCGAACATTGTTCGACCCCGGGGTCAAATCCGACCTCAGATTCGGATTCCCCCTAGTCGAAAACCCCCAAGTGCCAAAAATCGGCTCAGTTTGACCCCAGTTCGACCACATTCGACCATGTCGAACATTGTTCGACCCCGGGGTAAAATCCGACCTCAGATTCGAATTCCCCGTAGTCGAAAACCCCCGGGACCCAAAAATTTCGACCTGAACTGGCGAAAAATCACGAACTACAAAATTTGTAGTTTGTAGTCAAAAAAGGGGGACAAATCTGTGACAGACAAAATAAGACATCAAAGATCAAAACGTGCAACGGAGGGAGGGAGGGACGCACGCACGGACGTCACTAACTTATTATAAGGATTCAAGAATTCTCGAAAGGATGACTGGCCAGAACCCATCGTCGTGGAGTCGTGCTGCCGAAATTCGATAATTATCGCTCATTGCGTGGATAGTAATCATAAGGATTACTTGGAAGCATTTAAAGAGTTGGAACGTCAAGATTTGCTTCTGGAATACATATGGCCGAATGCTAGCGAAATATGTCCAGACTTGCTAAACAGATCCATGGAAATAGTTCATCCGAATCCGGAAGACGGGCGACGGCTCACGATCGAATATATGAAACATACGGATATATCTGTCAAGATTTGTTCCTTTATATTTAAAACGGACAATGTGTAACGAAATTTACACTGAATCCAGAGACTGTCTCTGGACTTCAGTGTGCATTTCGGAGTTGTCTTGCGCATATTTTGACTTTTTAATAATTTTAATTCTTAATAATTTTAATGTTGTTCTGTAAAACTTTTAATTTAGCATAAGTTCTCCAATAAAACCTCTCCCTCTAATAGATCGGATGACAAATGTACTTGCAGGTCAGTAACGACCAAGCAGTTAAGTCTGGTCGTCAATGTGATATGAGAGGGCATTTGGACATGTTTGGACAACTGACCGAAATCGGTACCTCTGGTCGGTAGTGCAAAGTAACTAAGTCTAATCCCTAATCTAGTTACCGTATTTTCTCTAATTAAGCCCCCGGGGGCTTAATTATTTCAATCCCCCAAATTCGGGCAAAATTTTTCTCTAACCTCTCACTTTTACACGCTATTTCTCTTTCTCTAGGGGGGAGGGGCTCAATTATAGGGGGGCTCAATTAGAGAAAATACGGTATACCCGTCCAATTTGATATTTCTGAAAAATACCATTTTTGAGAGGTTGCATGTCTTGAGTTTTTACGCTGATTCGGAAACACCACTCCAGAAGGGGTCTATTATAGGGGGCTCAATTAAAAGGAGGCGTAGTTAGAGAAAATACGTTATTCCTAGAGGGTGGATTTTCAGAATTTTTCGAAAATTTTTCGGACATTTTCATCAATAATTAGAACGGGCTTGAATGGGACACTCAAATGGTCTCCCCTGAAGGGTTCGGCTTGACAGGTCATAACTGTAGCAAAATAAAGCCATTTGATGTTACTTTGAAAATAAAGTGTGAAAATGAAGTGATCATGCTTTGGTGACCAATTGACCGTAGTTTGTAATCTAATAAAATGCCACAAAATAATATATTGTATTTAAACTTTCATACTCGCTACATTAGTATTACACATATTGATGAATAAAATGTTAGTCTTCGAGCATTATTAAATCTCTAATTAGTCCAGTCCAGCATCGTAAAATGTTAAAACAATAAGTAATGTTTCTTAGCCGCAATCTTCTTGGCCCATGTTGCTTTTCTGGACATCCCGTCCATATCGTCGCGATCGGATTTGTATCCGGAATCAAAAGAATCTGGAACAATGCATTATTTCTATTTGCTTGATACTGGTTTAATTTTTTCAAACAAAAAAATTCAACATTTCACATATTCTATTACTTTTAAGCTTTTTTCTCATTTTTGAATAGCTTTTACTCTTCCGCTACTTTTTGTTTAAAAACTACAATTTAAATTCGATCTAGCGTCATTCCGATACTGTATCTAAATTGTCTAGAACTATACTAAGAGCAACGTAACAACTCCCACCCGACAACTCCCACCCGACAACTCCCACCCGCCACATCTCCCACCCCGAAGGAAAAACTCATTACAATACTGGGTCAAAAGAGTTATATGGGTTAGGGACGGCAGACGGTTAGAGATAAACACTATTTCGTGGTCACTTTCGCACGCTTACACTGTTCTCTACTACGGGGTGGGAGTTGTGCCGTCCGTATCCTAAGACCTAATTCTAATTCCAAGGCTAAACTAAACCACCGCTCAATGACCACTTCCCCATAAGTCAAGAGTCCCGATATTGTTAAAAAAATACCATCAGATGACAGCGACGTTGACAAATTTGAAGAGAAAGAGGAGTTGAGTGACAACGACGACGAAGTCAATGAGTCGTTGAATGAATCAGGTGTGGAATTCTTCCAGATTGGAGTCCTTATTTGGCTTTTCATTTCCGAAGGCATTCGCATTGGTGAGTTTGCTTTGGAGAAAATGTTTTGTGATGGCGTTGAAGGGTGAATCATGTGTTTTGCTGAAACGGCAGACAGGTAGTCGTTTTCTTTCCCGACAATTTGGTACGTCGACCATTGACTGTATCCCTTGACTTCTTTGACAGTACCAAAGATTACGCCTCGTCTGATGGCCTGCTTCAAGTCAGTCTTGATCTAGAATACGAAAATTAGTATCATTTTCAGGCACAAATGCCTAGCATTTGTGACTCTCTCCTAATTCGATCACATCTCTGACTCCATAGAAAATGGAAAATTTAAACTCTGACGGATCATAATCCGAGCGTTTTGTAAACATATAAAAATATTGCTAAAAATTCGTGGAATGTCAGGAAATTTTCTTAGAATTTTGCGTTTGCATTCTATTACAGTCCACCCCCGTTTATCCGGACAGATCGAGACCGGCCGTTTCTGTCCGAATAAACGGGGTCCGGATAAGTGAGGGTCCGGATAAACGAGGGAAATTGTATGGAAAAACCCTTTCAGGCCAATTTAGTCCGGATAAACGAGGGAACTGTTAAAAATTTGAAATTTTTTCAAAAACTTTTAATATTTTTGGCCTATTTTTGAAAAATTTTTGATAATTTTATAAAAAGTGGGCTGAAAACCGAAAAATTTAAGGAAAAAATTCAAATTTTTGACCGAAAATTCGGCATTTTTGGCAAAAAATCGGCCAAAAACAGCAAAATTTTCAAATCACTAGGGGGACCCTTTTGTCCTAAACTTGTATCCCTTCAATTGCAGTACCAGGATTAGCCGATACGAGGGAACTGTTAAAAATTTGAAATTTTTTCAAAAACTTTTAATATTTTTGGCCTATTTTTGAAAAATTTTTGATAATTTTATAAAAAGTGGGCTGAAAACCGAAAAATTTAAGGAAAAAATTCAAATTTTTGACCGAAAATTCGGCATTTTTGGCAAAAAATCGGCCAAAAACAGCAAAATTTTCAAATCAATAGGGGGACCCTTTTGTCCCAAATTTTCCCAATTCAGTCCGGATAAACGGGGAAAATCCGGATAAACGAGGGAAGTTGTATGGAATTTAGTCCGGATAAACGAGGGAAATTGTATGGAAAAACCCTTTCAGGCCAATTTAGTCCGGATAAACGAGGGAAATTGTATGGAAAAACCCTTTCAGGCCAATTTAGTCCGGATAAATGAGGGAAATTTGTATGAAAAAAATCCGTTCTAAGTGTGGGTCCGGATAAACGGGGGTAGACTGTATTCAAAAGAAAGCCTCTACCTTGGCATAATCGCTGCCAACTCGAAACCGAAGCACCAAATATTTGAAGATATCGGCTTCGCTCAAGGCCTTCCGCTCGCCCAATTGAGTTAGTATCTAAAAATAAAAAATGGCCACGATAAGAATTTTTTGCTTCATACTCACAAGCAACTTCTGGCAAGAAAAAGTTCAGGAGTAGCCGTATTTCAGGTGATAGCTACCTGATAAACACCTTTGGCTACGAGTTTGATCACAAGTTCAAATAAAGGCAAATTGCATTTTTGCATATTCGGACTTTTTTGATCAACTATCAAAATTATGTCATTTGCTTACCTTTTCGATCATTTCCTCATAGGCAGGATGATCCATTGCAACTTTCCGGTGATGCAATCGGGCTGTGGAAGGAACAGTGCTTTTTACACCAATCTTCTTGAACTTTATGTTGCAGGCTGGAGAGGTGACTGAAATTGACATTTGTTATGTAAAAAATGTATGGTAAAAATATCAAAATTTTGTATTTGGAAACAATAAAATTTCAAAGACAATACCAGAGTTTTCCGGAAACGGGAATTGTGCCGCAGGCAGCAATGTTTAGCGTTACCTTGAGGTACAATATAATTTTTCATAGGAATTGATCATAGGAAAAATGTAGGTTAGATATTACCTGAAACTGGAGTCTCGAAGTTGGTTGGAGTAAGAACCGGTGGACATTCTGGAAGTGCTTTCTTCCAAATCGGTGTTTTGAACTTTGAACTTTTTAATGGGTCAAATTGCGAAAAAGATGGTCCGGATGATGACACAGACCTTTCCCATTGTTCTTGCCCCTTTGTTCTTTGCGACACCGTTGACTTTTGTGACAGAGATGAGAACGGAGTTCTGACGACAGGTGTTCGAAGTGAATAAGATGACGAAACATTCTTAGGTGAGATGGATGAGTCATCATGTGCACTTTGCTTTCTTTTCAGGTCAACCTGTTCTCCGATCTGTGAGGATTCAGAAGAACAGTTTTTCTTTCCGGGAATTCGGTAAAGGGACCATGAGCCGAAGCCTTTGACTTCCTCGATTGTACCCAAAGTTGTGCCACGCTTAAGCACTTGCCGGACATCCAGCTTAGTCTTAAACAAAATTTGATAGAAAATTACGTTTATGATGCTTCCATTTACGGTACAATCAAAAACTTTAAAGGTGAAATTTTGAATGCTTCGTTGGTGGTCCAAAGGAAACCATTGAGAAATCCAATTTTTGAACACCTCGAAAATTATAAAACTTTTCTGAACAATTTGATCTTTGTTCTCGACTAGTGAGCATTTTCCTTTTCGGGAATTCGGTAACTGGGCCATGAGCCGAAGTCTAAGGTATGAAATTCACCTGGCTATAATCGGTGCCAATTTGATAGTGGAAATGCCGCCTCATGTGCTGGAAAATCTCAACTTCGCTCAAAGCTTTGCGATGGCCAACCTCGCTCAAGGCCTGAAAAGTAAAAAATATGTTTGGAATGCGTTAGAAACAGTTTATTTTGTCAAATTTGAAAAAAAAATTCAAAAATTTATTTAATCATTTCTAGGAGGTAGGAAAATTGGTGGGATCAATACTTATAGAATGCTACATATGGGATGTAGTAGTCCGGGAACCGGTCAAAATCCCCCCCCCGGCCAAAATCCCCCATTTTCAAAAAATCATATAAAAAATGGCCAAAAAGCATGAAAATGGTCATTTTTTTCGCGGAATTTGTATTTCACTTTGTTTTTGGTAATTAACTAGCAGCGAAGCTGCTAGTTAAAAATGGGGGAATCTATTTTAATATTGTGTATAAATTTGTGCTTTTAAGTGGAAAGCGGTAATTGTTCTTGAAGCCGCTGACGCGGCTTGTCCTGCTTCTAGAATATACGGGCTCTCCCAGGTTAGCCTGAGAGTATACGGGCTATCCCAGGTTAACCTGGGAGTATACGGGCTATCCCAGTTTAACCTGGGAGTATACGGGCTATCCCAGTTTAACCTGGGAGTATACGGGCTATCCCAGTTTAAGCTGGCATTTTCGGGATTTCACCTGGCCATATCTTTCTTAGCCTCGCGATGTTCCAGCCGATTGATAGCTCATTTTGCTCCTCTCATCGAGAGCTTCAAAATGAGCCATCACTCAGACGTAACCGAGCGGTACAGAGAAAGTTGCCCTTTTACGTGAGCCACGTGACTCACGTAAGTCACGTTTCACGTGACCACGCGTGAAAAATTTTAGCGCCATTCGATTCAGCGTGGCCGATTTAGGGGGTACCCGCGTGCCTGAGGTCCGGGAGCGTGAAAAAGCAGGCTAAAAGTAAAATGTAACGAAACCTGCCGATGGTTTATATTAAGGGAGATGTAAGCGTTGTTCGGGAGCTTAAGCCTAAGATTAATTCCCTTAGGCCCCATATTGTTTGGGGCCCCAAGCCTAAATTCTCGTTTGGCGCCTTTTAAGGCGTTGATTTGGGGTTGTTCAGCCTAATACCTAAAAATTGGTTCATTGAATTCACATTATTTCTGGAAAAACGTCGTCAAAAAATTTTTAAATCATTTCTAGGAGGTATGAAAATTAGTGAGGATCAATATTTATAGAATGCTACTTATGGGATGTAGTAGTCCTAATAGTCCTTACAGAATACTTATAGGATGTCCTGTCAATAATTCAAAATTCCCAAAAACTAGAGGTTATGATATTTAGCACTTTTTTACCTCTATAAATTTTACAGTTTTTAACTCAGAAACTTACCTTTACGACCATCTGTTCACAAGAAAGGATTCCATCTCGTCCATTGGTGTTATTCATAACGGACATTCTGATCTTAAATAGTTCGTTAAAGTACAGTATGCACTATTAGACTGTCAGAGTTGCTCAGAAATAGTAAACACTCTTTTTTCAGCTAATCTCAATTTGAAAGGGAAATAAAACAAAAAAAGTCATAAAAACACATTTATTATGAGCGACAAATCTGGGAACCTAAATTTGTTTTTATGGCAATTTTCCAGAAGGAGTGGCTTGAGGAGTTGGGGATTATGTTGTTTAGTGGCTAATCCGAAGTCTTAAGAACTTGGGAAAAAGTTAAGTATGTCGTGAATGGGATTAAGAATACGTCAATTGGAATTTATCCAATTTTGGGCGCGAAATTTGTGCCTGTGTTGGGTGGCGATTTTTTCAGGTTTTGGGTCTCTTCCCAAGATATCACCATTTTGGGAATTTTCGACATCAATTTAAATTTTAAAAAATATAAAAAACATATATTTTGGTCAAATTTTAATCTACGACTTTTAATCTACACATGGGACACAAATTTTCCTGCAGACACAAAATTTTTCTCCAAATATTTCCGGAAAAGACCAAAACCACGACCAAATTTCGTACAGCCAAGTGCTTTGGTCCATCGAGGACCGTCCACTTTTGGAGATTGCCATCCTGTCTTATGGTCATTAGTATGACAGGTCACGTCCTATTACCTCAAGAGTTTCTCATAGATTTCTGACTCAGTAAAGACTCAGGTCGGATACCTGAGAGGAAAAGTAGGCTTTATAAAACTCAACGAGCCAGAATTGGCAGAATAATACCCAGGGAGCAGACTTGGCAGAGTCAGATTGGCTGTGAGTCACAACCTGTGACCGGCTTAGTGACCCAAAAGAATCAAGAATCTCGGAAATCCAGGAATTTGGACTCTAATTATTGTTCGGATGTCTTATGAAATGCGTGTAAGAAAAAGTCTATCTAATTATAGGATTGCGCAGTCACACAATATGGAAGCGCATCGAATGGGCCTGTCCTTTTTTGGTCAATACCGCACCTTGGCCGAGGGAATTTCTTCAATGACCCGTTCCTTATTGTCTTCAATTTTGAGGAATGGAAGCGTATAATTATATGCCCTTTTAAAGTAAGAAGAATATTGACTTGACCGAGATTTTTGGTCTCAAGAATTCCGAGAAGACATTCAAGAATGTTTGGGTTCTAGAAGGATATGGCAAACATTGATTACGGGATCAGGAAGGGACGCACCCAGGATTTTTTTTGGGGCAGGGGTACGTTTTAGTGGAAATGGCCATTTTGGGGCGGGGGTACCGGATTTTTGGGACCCCCACTTTTGGATTTTGGGGGGTACCGAACAAATTTTTGCCCAAATTTGCACTCATTTTTTCAAATTTTCCCATTTTTTGGGGGGGACGTACCCCCCGGTACCCCCTGGGTGCGTCATTGGGATCAGGATCGGTCATAAATCGTTGGATTTCTGTTCACAACGCTATTTTCAGGAAGAGCGCCAACAAAGTTCCTGATTGTATGGAATGCCCACACATATTAATCCGTGGACATTCCTGAGCCCATATTAGGTGTTATTCAAATAAAGTACAGATATGACAGGCAAGAATTAGGCAGTTTATGGGTAATGCCCAGAGGGCACATTTGAGGTAGATATGAGATGAGTTAGGTTTAAGAAACAGTTATGAGTATTTGTAGCCAAGATCAATTGTTTTCAGATTTGCATGAGGAAATTTGATGTATTAACTAAAATTATAGTGCAGGTAAGGAAACAAACATTGTCTTTTGAACAAAACGACAAGTTCAGAAACGTTATGGCAAGATCGATGAATAAGAAACACACATAAACAGTGTCACTTTAGTTTACTATCAGGTTTTGCCAGCCCTTCCGATGCTGGGCCAGCCCCTATCTCGGGCCTTAGGTCCTCGAGGGGTTGTTATTCTTGAAATTCTCTCGCACTCTGACCTATTGTGTGGTCACTGTGGTGTGAGAGATAAATCCGCGAAAATCACCTGCCCAATATTAGGTAAGAAGATTTATAAATCCGATAGGTTTAGAGAGATCTGCTCCGTTAATTCAGATCTGAATAATACCGATCCCAGGAGATCAATCACAGGAAAATGTGATCGGCGAGTTAATTTGTACCGAAGAACTATACTTGGAGCCTATACCTAAAACATAGATGACCCTAGGGTCTTACCAGAAGTTTTTGTCAAAAGCCCTTTTATCGAAAAAGTTGCAAAGTGGGACATCCAGACTAAATTTACAAAAAACTGGAGCCGAAATAAACCTTCAGGATTAAAAAAGGTGTGAAATGAGAACAACTTTCGTTTCAGGATACTAGTATTGCCTTTCGTATTCTGTTTGCGCTGGTGATACTTTTTATACAATATGTCACGGGAAATTATAGTTCAAAACTGATCAATAGAGACAGGGATTGGGCTGTGGGGAGAGGGACCAAATCAGTACACATGTACCCATCGTATACAAAGACTAGCTGAGGTGGTGGCGCCTACGGCACCACGGAACTTTAGGCTATTTAACAGTGGCTTCGGCCGCTCGAAGGGGGGATTTGTGGTGCCTAATTATTTGGGGGTGCCTGGCAATTTGTACTTTGTAGCGTAAAAGCGTTACAGACAGAGAAAATAAGCACCCCTAAGAGTGCAACTCCATATTTTGCGACGCACTCACTGACGGACATAAGCCGCGTATTATAAAAGATGGTATTGATTGAAATGGGCAGAATGCCAGAACATTGTACTATAGTATCGCATATCAAAAGTGAACTGAAATTCAGAATCAGCCGGTCGAAAACCTAAATGGCATTCCAAATCTTGCCTGATTCCCTCAATTTTAGGTAAAACAGTTACATTCTCCGAAACCAAACTATGATCAATGGTGTATGACCCCACCCAAGAAGCAAATAAGGAGCGGCTTAAGGGACTATTCCTTTAAAGAAAACCGTACAAAGAACACTCCTCTGTTTTTAAAAAGACCTTTTTCCTTTCGGCCGCACCTTTCACTACCTGCTGCCCCCATTGTCCCCAGTTTCTATTTCAGGATTTGGTCAAGGAAGAAGGAAGGTGCTACCTTCCATTTGACCCCCACCGCTAAGGCGCTGGCGCCAAATGGTATAGGAATCACCGGTGACATGAGAATGCATAGGAAATTATTCAAATTTGGTCAGGGCAGAGAGATCAAAGATCAGTTTGCAGTATAAAAATTATGGAGTTTTGATAAAGAAGGAAAAGAGGTAACGCTTTCTGGCCACAGGGGGAAATCAAATGTTGTGCAGGTTAGGAAAAGGACATTGTCATTTGAGCAAAACGACAAGTGCAGAAACGTTATGGCAAGATCGATGAATAAGAAACAAACATAAACAGTGTTACTTTAGTTTACTGTCACAACTAGGGGTTTTGCCAACCCTTCCGGGGCTGGGGCCAGCCCCTATCTCGGGCCTTAGATTCCCGAGGGGTTGTAATTCTAGAAATTGAAAAAAAACGGAGGCTACTTCGTTATACAAGACCATATAAGGAACACTCCTCTGTTTTCAAAACAGCCCGATTTCCTTTCGGCCGCACCTTCCACTACCTGCTACTCCCATTGTGCACTATTCCTGTGTAATTTTGGGGTTTGATCAAGGAAGAAGAAGGATGCTACCTTCCATTTGACCACCACCGCTAAGGCGCTGCCGCCAAAAAGTATAGACATTTCAGGTGACTTGAGAGTGCATCGCAAATTATTCAAATTTTGCGAGATCAAAGATCACACTGGAGTATAAAAATTATGAAGTTTTGATAAAGAAGGAAAAAAGGTAACGCTTTCTGGTTGAAAAATGAAAGGTCCTATTGCAGTATTCAAATGATTGTCTAGCTTCGATTTTATTATCCCTAATACCAGTGTTTTTACTGCTCTCGGGACAGTTCATTAATCCGCGCTGGCCCATATTTTAAGAATTAGCTCAAGTCACGGATTAGTTCAAGAATCGGCCACAAAAGGATTTGAATAAAAAAGACCGCTTTGTTATGTTTTCTGATTGTTCAAAAATTTTACAGCTTCCAGGATTGATCACTGAAATTGGAAAATGTTGGTAAATTTTGAGAAAATTGAAGTATTGTATTGAAGATAGCGGATTTAAGCAATATATTTTGAGGCCTAGGTTTTGAGGCAACTTTTCGCTACTCCAAGTCAGTATATATTTTGAAAGGATAAATTCAAATCAAGAATCAGACATAAAAGATACCGTAAACTCTCTAATTGAACCCCCACCTCTAATTTTACCCCTCCCTCTAATTATGCCCCCTCTGGAGGTCGATTGAATAATTATACCCCCTCTAATTTCCATACATTTTGTATGGAATTTTCGACCCTCTAATTTTACTCCTCCCTCTAATTATGCCCCCTCTAGAGCTCGATTGAATAATTATACCCCCGGGGGTTAAATTAGGGAGTTTACGGTAGTTTAAATGTTCTGTCGTGTAGTTCAGTCTAACAGCTATGGCATTCAAGAGAGCGCGTTTGCCACAAAAATAACAATACAGTATTTTTTTAACATGCTCCCGGGCTGGTTTCAGGAAGAAGCAGCGAAGGAAGAAAGAGGATGCTACCTTCCGTTTGATCACCTTCGCTGGACATATGATTTGTTGCGTTAATCCAGCATAGCGTTCAAACTCGCCAGGACTCTCGATTCCCTCAATTTTAGGAGAAACATTTACTTTCTCAGACACCAAACTATGATCAACTAGTTGTTTGTGCCCGGCTGAGGCCGGGCTCCATAAATATTATATTTTTTATTTTTGGTATTTCCTACTACATATTAAGGTACTTAAAAAGTTTTTATCTCAAGATATGTTTTTGTATCTTAGACAGTTTTAATCTCAAAATAACTTTTTGTATCATAAAAAGTTTTATAATCTCAAGATATGTTTTTAGATCTCTAATATTTTTAATCTCAATATATGTTTTTGCATCTTAAATAATTTTAATCTCAAAAAATCTTTCTGAATCTTAAAATCTTAAAAATTTGTGTCTCATTTGAGTGATGCGCTGAAAACTATGATTCCAGATCAACATTATGAGATACAAATTAAAGTAATGTAGATCTGGAATCACAGTTCTCAGCGCATCACTCAAAATCTTAATTTGCAATGATAATTCTTGAAGTACAACTGCTTAATGTTTTAAGCTCAAGATATCTTTATGGATCTTAAAAAAGTTTTAATCTCAAGATTTCTTTCTGGATCTTAATAAGGTGACCCCATCCAACAAGGACATAATGAGCGGCTTAGGAGACGACTCCTTTAAAGAAAATCATATAAGGAACATTCCTCTTTTTTCAAAACAAATTTCCTTTCAGCTGCACCTTTCACTACCTGGTGCTCCATTGACCCCAGTTTCTATTTCAGGATCTGCTCAAGGAAGAAGGAAGGTGCTACCTTCCATTGACCACCTTCGCTAAGTCGCTGGCGCCAAAAAAGTATAGACATTTCAGGTGACTTGAGAGTGCATCGCAAATTATTCAAATTTGGGCAGAGAGATCAAAGATCACTCGCCATGGACTCCATTTTCAATGAAGTTGACTTTTTTACTCTTACGTATTTTGGACTAAAATATAGAACAAAAAATGTT
The DNA here is from genome assembly GCA_022814885.1 of Ditylenchus destructor. Classification (NCBI taxonomy): domain Eukaryota; kingdom Metazoa; phylum Nematoda; class Chromadorea; order Rhabditida; family Anguinidae; genus Ditylenchus; species Ditylenchus destructor. Next base: position 260,697 of record JAKKPZ010000061.1, read on the forward strand.
CCACCAAGCATATTGTCATTGGACTTATTGTCATTGCTGTCCAATGACCCTATCAAATGTAAATAAGTGTCATTCGATGAAAATAAAATGTTTCTAATTCGCCAAGTGTTACAAATTTCTGAAAATTACAAAAACTAAATTAAAATAATTGATACTTTTTCTGCCATAGATTATTTTATTTTGTCCGGAGCAAAGAAACTAGTCATGATTTTCGATCCAATGAGTTATTATACGTCACTAAATGGTTAGAACACCTGCGTTTTGTGAGTGGCCAATGACTAGAATTTTTTTTAATTGCTAAACTTTAGCCTTTTCCAACTATTTAGTGGCATATAGAAGGATTATTGGGGTGTAAATAACATTTAATTTCTCAGTTCCCGAATTTGTATATTTATTAGAAAGTGTTCCGAGAAAGTTACAAATCAAAATCCAAAAAAGGTAACAAGAAGTAAGTACAGGTCAATAACTAAAGGACAAAAATGTATCAAAATAAATGGGATGAATCATCAATATGACGCACAACGACGAATGTATATTGGACTGCGCGGCTAGCAACGATAATTTTGGATGGCACTCAGCAGTGGAAAGCCATTGCCGCCGCACAGGTTTCGATGATCATCGCCATCGACACTGACAGAGACGCCTCGATATCCGTTCTCAGAAATGTAATTCGCCTAAATTTATTGGATATCTGTGAATTCTAAGTAGGCAATGTAAATAAAAATTTTTAACGCATGCCTCAAAAAAGTGCACTTTTTTGCCAAAAAGTGTCATTTTTGCCACTTTTCATATTTTCAAGGCCAACTTTCTGTGCAGAGTCCGCGACGAAGCCGGGCGCTTCACTCTCGTATAAGGCAAACTTGAATAGAGAGAGTTTCCCAAAGTTCCAATATCGGGTGGATTGAAATGTGCCAATACCCCGGATCACGTTATTTTCGATAGAACAAAATCACTTTTCGGTAATATTGCTAGAAATATTATAAAGGTATATTTAGCGGTAAAATTACTCCCTCCTAATTCAGTAGATAAAATTGGCTAAATACCTTGATTCGCAGTGTTGCTTCGGACTCGTAATAAACGGTGCTTGTACCTCGTTCGCGCTTTTCTTGACCCGTTTCCAAGTTAAAATCTTCCGAATTTGAGCACACCTGGAAATATTGTAGGAAGATTTAAATTATAAGATCTGCCAAATATCTTCACTCTGCCATAATTCACGTTCTTCTGTTTTCCATCCGTCACATCTAAGGAGCTCCGGGCATTCAAAATAATCTTTGATTTGACCTCTTGCCATGATTCAAGCGTCTTGCTCTAAATATATATTTATTCACTGTGAACATGACTAGGGGGCATATCATGTGACGTACATCACAATGACATCCCTAATGTCCTATGGTATGATGTCCCTAATTGGCATTACGTCAATAAGCAGTCATGTTATCTATACTATACCATAGACTCTTGCCATAGGCCCAACTGCTTACCAAATAGCTCCTATATATTGCCTGCAGCAAATTGTGATGACTCCTTTTTCTCGAAAACAAATTTTCTTGAACTCAAGAGCGGTGGAGGGGAACACATAACCTTATGATCGGAAACAATTGAATAGGGGATCACTCGTGCAAATGTTATGAAGGATTCAAAACTAATAGACTGACTACATTTTGATTTAAAAACATGGAACGACGTATAATTTTTGAATGAAGCACATTGGTCAAGATATACTCAGGAGCTTGTTCACATTTTCTCAATACCGATCATATATATGACATGTCTCAATCTCAAAATTACGAATTTTCAGAATTTTAGAAATGAATTTTGAACATACAATTGAACTCTCGTCTGATGCCAACCCGAAGAAAGGAATATGTTGTCCATCTACGAAAATAAAACGTATCATTGACTCAAAACTTGCGATGGCTGGCAAGTTGATTTTTGGGTCGAATTTGGGTAGAGCGGCGAACCTGTAATGGGAAATATTCCATTTTTCATTGATATAGATGGTTTAACCACCGATTTTATACATCTCGAGTGGCTTGGAAGTCATTTTTAAATTTATAAATTTGTGAACTTAATCGACTAACGAATAAGTCTTTTGAGATATTTTTTTAGTGAAACGTTCTTACATTAAATCCAGAGAAAATTGACACCTCTTCCCGGGTACATATGCTGAAGAAGGAAGAGCGCTCGTCAGTTTCTGTAAAAAGCTAATGAACCCTCTTTTCTCTGCGGCACTTTTCAGGAGGTCGGCTGAATTTTCAACGGCAGCCAGATTCAGCAACAACCCTGAAAAAAGTTGCCTGTTGTCGTTGATCTGCAGAGAATAGGCAATGCGGCTTATGAAGTCGTCCATTTCCTGCGCATTAACTGAAATAAATCATAAAAAAACAGCTGAGAAAGCATCCGGAAAAGTGCATTTTCGGTTTCAAAGCACCCGGAAAGCAGAAAATTGGAGGTTAGGGATTTTCGAGGTCCCTGATTCCAATTCCGGGTCAGATTTCGGATTCCAAATTTGCATTTCCGGTTTTCCGGAATCCCGGATCCGGGAATATATTTCGAAATCCGAGGGGGTGATGTGCTGGGTATAGTTTGATTTTTGGTTTCAAAGCAACCGGGAAGCTGAAAATTGGAGGTTAGGGGTTTTCGAGGGTCCTGATTCCAAATCCGGGGTCAGATTTCGGATTCCAAATTTCAATTTCCGGTTTTCCGGAATCCCGGATCCGTGAATCCCGAAAAATGCATTTTCGGTTTCAAAGCAACCGGAAAGCTGAAAATTGAAGGTTTGGGGTTTTCGAGGGTCCTAATTCCAAATCCGGGATCAGATTTCGGATTCAAAGTTAGGATTTCCGGTTTTCCGGAATCCCGGATCCGGGAATTCCGAAAAATGCATTTTCGGTTTCAAAGCAAATGGTTGGGCTATGTGGCTATGTGGCAAGCCCAGATCTCGCGATCCGGATAACGTGGGAAGCTGCGGAATGGCTTTTTGGGGAGCTGTTGGGCTGTAGGGTGCCATAAAATAAAAAATTTATATTTCGAATACAAATATATATTTCGAAATCCGAGGGGGTGGTGTGCTGGGTATAGTTATCAATTAGCGCGCGCCTTTGGCGCGCGCTAATTGATTGCTGGTCTACTATTATTTTGTCTTATTTTAACTTTGCAGATACTAGTTTGCTCACCGAAAAGGGTTTTGTTATGAAAAACTTAATTAGCAGCCCACTGAAAATCGTATTAGACCAAACGTAACGGGGAACTTGGCATTAAATCAGTCGGAGACACAAATTAGTCAGACAGACAAAGCAGTTAGAGAGACAGTTAGACGGTTTGTTATAAAACTTTTTCCATTGGCTCGTACCTAAGAGATGTCTAAATTCTAAATCCTATTTAACCCTTCATTGCCCACTGTATCTGATCAGATAGATCAGATCTATGGTGCATTGTTTGATTTCCCTTTTCAAAGCAAATATCCGAATAGACCATGAAAATTTAGTAACCATCAGACATCACTAAGCACGAAATAAGAACTCCGTAACCAGCAGAGAGAATAGATATTGTAGAAATATTTGAAGAAATTTACTAACCCATCAATGAGTTAAAGTCCGCTGCCGTCATGGCCAGTCGAAACATTGCGGTATGCTCGATTCCTGCTTTTCTCGCATTCGTTGCCTTAAATTGCATTTTTACCCGACAAAGTATATAATGGAACTTTTATGGGTTGGAAGATATTTTGCTGATAATTTTCGAAATTGAAACGTAATAGGGGAATTTAATTTTAAAATTGCGCCTCACACCATAATTTTTACGTATTTGTTTTTATAGTTTTCGTTCCCGGATCTGTCAGTGGTTATTGCCTTTAATTCCAAGTAGTTCTGTTGGTACAAATTACTCCCAGAGATTAGCCTGCGGGTTCATGAGTGGTTAAGAGAAGTGTGATAACTAGCCTGTGGCAGTTTACATTTTTCCCGGAAGGCATGGCATTCTTGAAAGGGCATTTGAAGGACAATTGAAAGGGCATTCGGGTTATAAACATTGGGTATAGAAGCTGGGAAATTTGGGCGAAATGCAAACATAGAGAAACGAGACCAATACACGTTATGTAGCCCTGTTTACAGTGTCTTAAATAGTGAATGACGAAATAGTGTATTCTCTGATTGCCTCGCCCTCTCCCAGACTATGACTCATCATGATAAAGGATGAGTTCTTGAACCAGCGCCCTCAGATAAGGTGTACCCTGAGGCCCACCTCTTGGGGTTCAGTACAGCTGAAGGTTGACTGTACTTGGGAATCCCGAGTACAGCCAGCCTTAATAATGATCCCGAGTCGGGATCATTATTAAGGTGTCGATTTTTAAGCGACGAATTATTTAATATATAGAGTATTTTATATTTTCATTTTGTAAAAATGTATCGAATATTTTCTAAAAATTGCATAACCGCAGCTAAGCCTTTTAATTGTTCGCATTGGTTTTTCGCATTGAAATACGTATTTTCACTAGTCATAAGAGTTCGCACGACATAAGATGGAAACAATTAACATAATTACCAATAATTGTTCCTGTGTTTCACAATCCATCATCGTATGTAAACTTTTCAGACTGCAGTCTTGGACAGGAGCCGAAAGCTTACAGTTAATAGTTGCGAAGTTCTCAAGGACAACACCGTCGCACTTTGTATATGGCAACACAGCGGCATTTATTTCCTGATCGGAGTGTGGCGGATTTTGCATTGGTCGCAGTTTAAAGAAACAAATGGCTTGAAAAGAGTCATACTCAGCCAATTTACCGCATCTTGTGAGGGCAGCAGTGGATCGGTAGCAATCCTTCCGGCACGTCTAAAATTGTCCATATATGAGTAATTTCCTAGCTAGTTCTATAATTCTGACTATATTGTATTCCGACTCTCTGGTATTACTCCACACTATAATTCATCTCGGCAGCATGAACATAAAGGGACATGGATTAAACAGGAGAATTAAAGGAGAAAATTCGCTTTACTCCTCCGACCTCTGCGCGGATTATATAGTTAACCTTTTCATGGTTTATATAGGGAATTTTCTATGGAAAACATCTATAAGGAAATTGCACGGATGATTGAAAACGCGGATGATAGAGGGCCAAATTATAGTGGTATAACGTTTTAAAGCTTACTGCGAAATTTCTAAGTTGGCGAAGTAGTAGAAAAGGTCCTCTGTTTAGTGAGCGGTCGTTGGGTTCAAGATTGAGTCCAAGCTGTGATAATTCTGGATTTGGCGACGTGTCGGACTGTAAATTCACGACAGCCCACCCCGCAACGTCTTGCATACTTGACCAAATAGCCTGGAAATAGGACGATGAGATGCAGTTTACCCTGTTTATGTGACATATTTCCTACTTAGGACGTGCCTAAAGCCAGCCTCACAGTAAGGGGATAGCTGATGAAACAGAGTGATGAAAAAGCCTTTTTGGTCACTTTTCACTATGTTGTCCATAAATCTAATGCTACTCATCCGATGTCAACTTTTCTCGAATTTATAAGGGCACCATCAGATTTTGAATTCGCGCAAAAAACCCAATTTATCCTACTTTCATCAGATTTTCATCAAAAACATGAAAATCTGATCAAAATGGGATAAAGTGGGTATTTTTGAAGTCAAAAATCTGATTGTGCGATTGTAAAAAAGAAAAAAGTTGACATATAATGAGTAACATCAGATTTATGGCCAATGTAGTGAAAACTGACCAAAAAGGCTTTTCATCACACTGTTTCATCAGCTATCCCCTTATTGTGAGGCACGCTTAAAGGAATTTTTGTAAGAAAATTCGTATGTATTCCGAAAACCTCTGATACTAATAACTGTAAAATGCTTAGAAAAATCTTTTTCAATCCGTTACCCGTGTCCCTTTGACAAATTTTCACGAAAACGATCCAATCTTAGAGGGAAGGTAAGTAAGAATTTTTTCTCCTTTTTAAGATTTCTTTCAAAATATATATAATTAAGTAATTCAGAAAATGGATTCGACACATTTTTAACATTGTTAATTTGGCTCATATTACTTTCGACGATGTATTTTTCACAAGCCACCTGAATATCTTGAAGAAAACAAAATAATTACCTTTGTCCTGATCGATTTCAAATTATCAAAGGAGCAAAGGAACTCTCTGTCATGGAGGTATGGTTCGTGGCTGCGCTGGACGGATTGGAAAGTGGCTTTGTCCTTAGTGTAAAATTTGTGAATCTAAAGTACGACAGTTAGTGATGTCAAAACTACTATAAACTATAATATACCGTAAATCCTCCAATAAGTCCCCCCTCAAATAAGTCCACCCAAAAAAGTGTTTTCCAAATTTCAAATTTTTGGCGCAATTTCAATTTTTTTCACAAATTTGAAATTTTATTACAAATTTGACTATTTTTTACAAAATTTTTTCAATTTTTTGACCAATTTGTTAAAAATTGGCTAAAAATCGATCAAAAATCCAAAAAATAAAAATTTTTGGCCAAAATTTTTTGGCGCCAATTCAAAACTGGTTCACATTTTCATACATTTTCCCAAATTTTGCCAAAAAGATTTGACCTAACTTTGATGCGGGGAACATGAATTTGAGGTTATTTTTTTAACGAAACTCAGTATTTTTGCGAGAAAAAATAAAATGTCCGACACCGGAATCGAACTTGGGACAGAAAACTCCAACTTTGACCGCTTATATCTCAGAGGGGATGTCCATTTAGCAAAAAAGGACGTTTGCCTCGTCGAGTTAATTTTTTTATAATCCATCGTTCGCCAAATGCCAAATTCTGAAGTCTCACATCCAACCCAATGTCACTCCTTGTGAGAACAGTACATCGAGCAGTAATTATTAGCAATAATGTCTTAAATGATCATTTTTGGCAAACATTTCTCAAAAAATGGTCATTTAGAAAATATTTTCGTCCCATGGAAAGTGGTCGGAAGAAAACATATCCGGCTTTTTGTCTAGATTCAGTTTTGCAATTCAATTATTTTTTTGGCAAAAAAAATTTTAACTCTCTGGAAAGGCACTTTATGCGAAAAAATGTCTTTGTTTTACATTTATACATATTTTACTACCAATGAACTAGTTTCAGGCTACCAAAAGGCAAATAAAATTTGCTTACAAGCGCTGGTGGTCGATTATTGGGCGCGTGCCAATTATTTATTCTATTGGAAGGAGCCCCCAAGTCTTTTGAACCATCCCAATCGTCGTCAGGAAGGTGAATATCAAAGCTAACCGCCGATGAGTGGACGTTCAGGGACAAGATAAGCTTTCCTTTCGGGATGCCGAGTTGGACAAAGCTCTCCAATAACTTTTCCTAAATCCAGATAGAAAAATACTTTCGTTTATTTTAACAAAATTCTCTTGCAATATTTGGCATGTGCGTCACACGATGACCAAGTTTGCTATCTGCCGTGGATTCCAATAAATGGCTTCTGTGTGTGACCTCGCCGAACCGTGTGAGGCGATCAGATGGGATCACAATTAAATCAGCATAGCTGGAAACTAGGAAATAGTAAAACCAACAAATATGTCCTTATAAGGCAAGAACTTTTAGCTCACAGACCCGGGTAGAGGATCTCCTGTATTTTATAGGCTCGCGCAGGCGACTAAAATTCTTTTATGTAAGACGATCATTTTAGCCCCGTTGGCACACAAATTTTCGTGCAAGCCTCAAGGGCATACTTTTAGGCTTGGTGAGTTCTTGCGCAAGACTTGGTCATGGTTTGCGCAAGGATTAGGATTACGCTTAAGTGGCCCCAGACAACTCCCGGGTAACTCCTCGAATATAATTTAAATGGTTGATAGCATATAATGGGACCAAATCCGGCGCTTCAAAGCTGGTCCGGTCAGAATCGTAATTATTAATTAATTCCAGGTAGTAGTTCGAGAAACTTATGCTTACATTTGCAGCTCAGACGCAAATGCTCGTCGAATGCCGTGATTGAGATTCGCGACGATTACCATATCAGTTTGGCTTTGGAGCGCAAGGACTCTAACAGCCTTTATTAGGCGAAGCAAGCGATTTTCAAGGCTGGTCGTGAGAACATTTTCTCCTTCAAGTCTCGCATCTTGCGGAAATGTTATCTCAATTCCGTCCGCCTCACGCAGAGTGACAGCCTGAAATGTGTTTTTACCTTTTTAAATGACTTTAGATCGACATCTGTACTGCCGAACTTTAATCTGATATTGCTATGCCACTCTAAAATCGTATTATAGAGTGAGTTAGCAATATCAGATTTGAGCTAGCCGCCTTCTAGGGGCTAAGCTGAAATGGCGCGAGTTTAAACGCATAAACATCAGTCGCAGAAATTATGTCGCCATACTATTTATGTCGCCATACGGTATACTAGGAGACGAACTAATTTCGTGCAGTGAGATCTTAGCAGTGATTTTGAATTGTCGATACATGCGGCTGCTGTGGACACTTAAAGCTTATTCGTGTCGCAATTATGGCTCTTTTCTGTCACAAATTTGGCGTGTGGCGTTGTGTAAATACCCTTAAGAAGGCATATTTTAGGCTTACGCTTTAGGCTGAGACACCCTTTTCAAGGGTAAATGCATAATTATTGTTTGAATTTGGCGGGAAATTTCGAAAATTTGTGACAGCCAAAAGCCGGGAAAGATGTGTTTTTATGTGACTTTTCTGCCTAACTCACTTCGAAGAAGGAAAAAGCCTAAATGCCGCACACTAGCAAGAAATTGGCCTGCATTCTGAGTTAGGCTCCAGAGACACGAAGAGACAGTGGAAAAATCAACCAAGCCAACCATCCATAGCAGCCGCATGTTCCACCAATTTAAAATCACTGATAAGATCTCACTGCTCGAAATTAGTCTCCTGCATATAGCAGGTGTCGAACTAATTTTTGCGACTGAGCATTTTGAATTTCATTTGTTGTGGGAACGTTTTTGCGTTGTGTTCTATGAAGTTGAATGTAAAATCAAAACATAGATAAAAATCTGAGTCGCAAATATTAGTTTGTCACTTGGTATGTAGGTCCTCCGTCTTTTTGACGGTTTTGCCGACCATGCCTGGGGTGTGGACTTTGCGTCCTTTGTTTCCTTCGTCATCAGGATATTTTACCATCAAAATGATTACAATGGCATTGTTATGTTCTTATTTCGGTCACCAAAAGTCATGCAAATATCCACCTTTCCCACGGCGGACAAACGAGAAGTTTCAAACTTATTTCGCTTTTTGAATTAACATTCCAATCAACACAATACCTCGAATAAATTCTTTGCCAGCTTCTGAATCCTGTTATCATTTGAAACGGCCCCATCCCACGTTCGGAGAGGCGACGAGTCTCCGTAGCCGACCAATAATTTTGGCTTTATGTTGTTGTCGGTGATGGATGCTAGCCATTTTACCGCATTTTTCACTGATTTGTCAAAATCGACTGTTGATGACAGCGATGATTCCTAAATAACTTACTACATTTTTTAAGATCTAGAACAAATCTTCTAACAAATTTTGGCAAATACTAATTTTGTGAAGTATTGTCAATAGCAGATCATTTATAAGCCGCATGCGAAAGTCGAGAGGGTCACTTGCATTCTTTTTCGCTTAAAATTTGGTAACGTGGCATACGATACGCAAGGCCCTTTCAGGCACGATATCGAATTTTTCAACTCTTTGTCCTTACATGACGCATTGCGTAATATAGTACTATAGACTCACCGCGGCATCGCCACCAGTTTCAAAAAGTGACCAAAATGACACTTTTTGGGAAAAGGGCCACTTTTTATGTGAAATGCGCCAACATATTTTTACCCATACCCTACTCAGAATTCCCAGAGGAGCATTTTGAGCTATCGTGCGTCCAAAAAGGAGCAGAGCTCGGAAAATTACAGCTGATTTCGCTAACGCGTGTCCAGTTCCGTGGTCCTTAATACAGGTGGACTAGCTGAGTAATAGTTTTATTTACAGTGTTGTCAAATGAAACTGCTTTGGGAGAAATTGACCGAGAACGGCTTTTACTCATTTTCAGATACCACCTCAGCTAAAGATCTTCCATGGAACGTTTCTTGCTCTTTTAAGCTAAAGAGCGTCCTAAGTGGAAAAGACAGCCGTTTCATTTTTTGGTCGGACCGTCGCACATTTGTGAAGATAGTAATTCATACCCCATGTTCGGTTTAGAAAGACTAAATTTTGACGGGGGGCATTTTGACCGGTCCCCATTCATATGCCCATGTACGGTTTAGAGACTGTATACCACATGAATAGATATTACAATGTAGAACATCAAAATAACATAAAACATACATAAATCGTTCCACCTCGTATCACAACGTGAGTGCACATACTGGATTGAAGACCTATTTTCGTAAAATCGATTACTCCGGTATTCTGCCAGAAATGCTCGACCGTAGAAAAAGTACAAATGAACTGACACCCATTCCGTGCGGGGGGAGGGCAGCGCTGACTCGATGTGTGAGACTCCCCGTTGCCATTCCCGCTGGCTATTGTATTCAGAAATGACGCGGCCTCACAGGGTGACATGAAGGATGAAATTTCGTTATCATCTGTGGTTTTACATTGCGTTCTCTCCAAAGCGATTTCGATTTGGGATTCATCGACGCCATAAGAGCCAAGCTTGCCTAAACTAATTGTTTTGCCTTTTTGAAATATATTTTTTTCCTGATGTCTGAGGCTCAAAAATTTGGTTTGTAAAAGTTACAAATAACTGTTGTTCTAAGAAGCTCCCAGTTGCCAATTCCTTACAAGTGTGTAATATCAGGCTTAAAATTGCGATCTTTAACACCCGGAAGGACTTTTATGGTAAATGAGTCGTTGGATAGCACTGGGTCTCTGTTCCATATATATCCGCGAAAAAATTGCACATTCGGCCTTTTATAAATTTTTTTTCACAATACCATTCATTGAAGCTTGAAAATAGGCAGACGTGTGCCAAAAATGACTACTTTTCGAAGGCTCAAACTCAACTTTTCCGTAAATGCCAATTTTGCCCCAATTGACTCTAAATTCGTGTTCCGGACAAAATTCTCTGTAATCTGGTCACTTTTCTACCAGTTTGATAAGGCAAATTTATTTGCAAAAGCGAGATAAAAATCAGATAATAAGCGAAATTTTTTAAAAACAGCGTTTCTCATCCTTTTTTACAGGGAAAGTGATGAAACCGAGCCCGGATTCGGATTCCTCACAATTTTTTGGGTAGGACAGAGATCTTTCCAGAATTTTTCCGAAATTTTTATTTTTTGTCGATTTTTGGATCCATGTCATACCTCTATCGTGACCAAAAATCGACAAAAAATAAAAATTGTGGGACGTTTACAATACCAATTTTCATCAACATTTCACCCAAAAATACCTTTTTGTTCATACGTGCCATTTTCAGCACGCTGACTGACAGTCGTCATGTATCATTTCTGGCCTACTGATTCAAAGTTTTGATAATCTTCTTTAATAAAATTTTTACTAATATCAAATTTTTTATAAACCCAACCTTTTGCGATATACACTGGTCCTGCTTGTTCGGAACTCGCGTTTACAACTTCAAATTTTGGCAGTGCACCGGATTCGTTGCACATAAGAATTTTATGCCTGTCGAATAGCATTATGGATGAAAATGATTCCACGATTGCTGTTGTGTTAAAAGATGCGGTGTCGACCAACAATTTCGGCGAGATGGCTAGAGTGTGTGCCGCTGATTGCATTTTTTCTGAGCCTGACTTCATGCGTAGATAGATACTTTTCCAAAATGTGTGAGCCGTAGGATTCACAGTGAGTAGGAGGTAAATTTCCTCTTCTGGCAAAACAAAGATAAAACCATCTGAGTTAGCGTTCAGAACCAAGGCGCTCAGATAGCCGAAAATGGTTTCTTGATCGACATACTCGTCGTTTGCGGCTGTGCTTCCATACTGCACCGAAGTAACACCTATGAGCACTTTGGTAGGTGGATCGGATTTGTGTGCCAGACTGAAGAGCCATTTTTAAAAATTGTTGAATCGATCAAATAATTATTTTAACTTTTATTTTTATACAGTCGAGTCCCTGATTAACGCGGGTCACGAGACGGAACAAAATCCATGGTAAGAGCTCAAAATCCCCCGGTCATTTTCCCCCAGTGGCCTTTTTTACCACAACTTTTTATTGGAACCTTCTAGGAGGATGAATGATGGTTTAAATCAAAGCTAAGGCCTTAGGCTACCGATCGGTATATTGTTCAAATATATTATTCAAGGTTCAAAAAAGGCCAAAAAGGGCAAAAAAGGCCACTGGGGAAATTATAACCGGGATGATTTTGACCTAGCCTTAAAATCCACGTTAATCTGAGATCCGCGTTAATCAATATCGAGTATTCTTTCACAGTCGGCCAAAATTGTTGTATTAGTTCAAAAAATATTTCTTCAAGATGTTTCCATATTGCTAGGTTTATAATCAAAGCCACTTACCTAGTCAAACGCAGCAATGTTAGCAGAGCCTGGCCATAATGCTTCGCCCCAGAGAAGCGAGTATAGCCTTCTGGGTCGAACGAAACCCATCCAACAACTATCCTTTCACAATCAGTGATATTAGAAATGTCAACGCTGGCCTGCAAAACGTTTTTATTAGCATCAGTTTTCATAAAACTTTTATTTACACTAAAAGCAATTTTTTCGGACAATATTTTGGACTTGGTATTTTGCTTTTGAGGTTCGAAATTAGTTTTACCTTTTGTGTCATTAAATGTTTGTTACTCCAATAAACTAAGGCGGTTTGAAAAATACAACATATTTTTTGTTTATCTTTCAGGACAATCAATTTTTGGTTATCGTAGTCCCAGTGATTAATTTGTGATATTTTCTTCGTTTGTAAATTTTATTTTGCATAAAAATTGTTAAATTCTTAATGCCTCATCATCAGAGACACATTCAAAGCACCTATGTCAATTTTTTGATCCTATCAAGGGCGTATCAGGTATGCACAAACAGAACCTTTCTGTGTATATTTTAATAGACGACTGTGCCATTAAAACAAAATATAACTGTATCTGTCCGACTGAAACGTCTTTTGTTTTAACAGAATGTTTTGTTTCAATGGAGTGATCTCATTTAGAATCATCTCAGTAATCCAACCCTGGGCAACCCCGACAATTTTGGTCAAAGAACAAGGAACAAACTAAAGACAAGAAATCAACCTCCGGAAACAATAACTAAATTATTTCCATTTTCAGTCATAAATCGATCACCAAGTAACTTTCATAAAATAATTATTATGAAAAAATTACCAAATCCTCATAAAAGCATGCGATCTCGCACTTGGTAATCGGAATAATCGCGGCCAACAGGAATATCTTCTTTACGAAGCACACAAACATTGCCAACTGAATACGCAAATTGTATCAATTTATTTTAAACAGAATAGGAACACAAGTATTTTACATATTCTAACATCGATTTTTCAAAAAGTTCTAAAACTTTTAAGCTCTTAGCGTTTTTAGGGATTTTTTGATGCGCTGTTTCCGAATCTGCAATTGATTTTTTCATATCTCACAGAAGAATGTCATTTTCGGGCTGAAAACGATAAATTTTGTCGAAAAATTGCCGTTTTCAGCCCGAAAATGACATTCTTCTGTGAGATATGAAAAAATCAATTGCAGATTCGGAAACAGCGCATCAAAAAAATCCCTAAAAACTTTCACTGCTTAAAAGTTTTAGAACTTTTTGAAAAATCGATTTTTTAACCCATGTGGGGTACCACATGATACCGAAAAAATGGTGAAAATTTTGTTCTCAGTGAAAATATGTTTTTCGGGTAGCATTCGACTCACTGAACAACTTTTTGGTCAACGGCATGGACGTCTGAGACGATTTTCGATGTGTTTCGATCCAAAATTGTAAAAAATGGCCCAAAAAATGACGAAAAAAATAAAATTTTCGGTAGACAACCGTAGAATAGCCTATCTTACTCAGATTTTCACGGCGGAGTGGAATCTGACCTTGATTTGATCAATTCCTCTGTAAAAAGTGGTCGAAACAGGCCTCTAAAGTTTCAATTTGTATGGGAAAAATTGCAAAGTGAGGTGTATTCAAGGGGTCAGATATCCATGAAATTCGTTGGTTACGAATAAGATCTCTTTTGCATATAAGAGATCTCAGATAGTAGCAGTTTTTAAGACATTAACATCATTCGGGTTGCTTCACAACAGACGAAATACAGAGGCCTCAACAGGTGGAATTTTTTTTGGGCCACCCTGTAGTAAGGAACGCAGCTGTATGCAGACACAGAGCAGAAGACTTTCCCTCACACCTGCGCACTAATCTATAGAATGGATCTCTGCTGGGAAATTCCCACTAGAGGTCTATTCTATAATTGCCTCTGACTTGCCTGGAACTGTGTGGGGCCTTAATTAGCAGGTATTCACACTTCGGCGCAATCTTGCAGGTCAATGAGGTGAAATAAAAGAACGAGCAAATAATTATTGACAATCTGTCTGCTCACCTGTCAGCTCAAAATTAATGTATCAGAAAGCATATTTGGCCTTTCTAAGGATTGATTAGGACCTAAATTAGTCGAAGGCGACTTATATAAATTTGTCATAGCATAGTGTATTATTAATTTTTCATTTTTCTTTAGCATTTCGCCATACGAATATTAAATTACATCCGGTTTTAATAGTATTTCTTATTTATAAGACCGTCTGATTTCTTCTGAGTATTGCAAATATTTTTTATAATTATTTCCAACGTTTCCGCAGAAAAAACTTATTTGAAAGACGTTTGTCATTTTTCTTTAGCATTTCGCCATACGAATATTAAATTAAAATCGGTTTTAATTGTTTTTCTTATTTATAAGACCGTCTGATTTCTTCTGAGTATGTCAAATATTTTTTATAATAATTTCCAACGCTTCCAGAGCAAAAACTTATTTGAAAGAAGTTTGTCATTGTTCTTTTGCATTTCGCCATACGAATATTAAACTAAAATCGGTTTTAATTGTTTTTCTTATTTATCAGACCGTCTGATTTCTCCTGAGTATTGCAAATATTTTTTATAATTATTTCCAACGTTTCCAGAGCAATCACTCTTTTGAAAGACGTTTGTCATTGTTCTTTAGCATTTCGCCATACGAAATATAAATTAATTCGGTTTTAATTGTTTTTCTTATTTATAAGACCGTCTGATTTCTTCTGAGTATTGCAAATATTTTTTATAATTATTTCCAACGTTTCCAGAGCAATCACTCTTTTGAAAGACGTTTGTCATTGTTCTTTAGCATTTCGCCATACGAATATTAAATTACATTCGGTTTTAATTGTTTTTCTTATTTATAAGACCGTCTGATTTCTTCTGAGTATTGCAAATATTTTTTATAATTATTTCCAACGTTTCTAGAGCAATCACTCTTTTGAAAGACGTTTGTCATTGTTCTTTAGCATTTCGCCATACGAAATAGAAATTAATTCGGTTTTAATTGTTTTTCTTATTTATAAGACCGTCTGATTTCTTCTGAGTATTGCAAATATTTTTTATAATTATTTCCAACGTTTCTAGAGCAATCACTCTTTTGAAAGACGTTTGTCATTGTTCTTTAGCATTTCGCCATACGAAATATAAATTAATTCGGTCTTAATTGTTTTTCTTATTTATAAGACCGTCTGATTTCTTCTGAGTATTGCAAATATTTTTTATAATTATTTCCAACGTTTCTAGAGCAATCACTCTTTTGAAAGACGTTTGTCATTGTTCTTTAGCATTTCGCCATACGAAATAGAAATTAATTCGGTTTTAATTGTTTTTCTTATTTATAAGACCGTCTGATTTCTTCTGAGTATTGCAAATATTTTTTATAATAATTTCCAACGCTTTCAGAGCAAAAACTTATTTGAAAGACGTTTGTCATTGTTCTTTTGCATTTCGCCTTACGAATATTAAATTAAAATCGGTTTTAATTGTTTTTACTTATTTATAAGACCGTCTTATTTCTTCTGAGTATTGCAAATATTTTTTATAATTATTTCCAACGTCTCCAGAGCAAAAACTTATTTGAAAGACGCTTGTCATTGTTCTTTTGCATTTCGCCATACGAAGTAGAAATTAATTCGGTTTTAATTGCTTTTTCTTATTTATAAGACCGTCTGATTTCTTCTGAGTATTGCAAATATTTTTTATAATTATTTCCAACGTTTCCAGAGCAAAACCTCGTTTGAAAGACGTTTGTCATTGTTCTTTAGCATTTCGCCATACGAATATTAAATTACATCCGGTTTTAATAGTATTTCTTATTTATAAGACCGTCTGATTTCTTCTGAGTATTGCAACCTCGCGTACCCTTTCAGTGTGTTATATTTGCCTGTAGCGAGCGTTTTTCATCAAGACTATCGGTACCATACTTTGCATCCTTTTTTGCTCTGAGTACCTCATGTCTCTTTTTTCTTTCCATCTTTCTTGTCTCTACCAACATGTAATGTGAGAAAAACGGTGGCGGCGCCCACCGTTTTTCACGCCACATCTACCTTACTGCCTGTCACGGATTATTGGCCGAACTGGTAGGCGTGATGACGTGTCCGTCAGCTCTGCTTAGAATATTTTCTGACTGTAAGAAATCATCTGTATATTTAAGCGTATGTTATTATTATTATTATTATTGCCATATTTTACTGCCGCCAAATATTATTTTACTACTTGCGCACTTAATGCTGGCTTTGAATGGTTAGAACAGAATAGCAAACCGGTGGATGCTGAGCTCGTTTCGCCTTGGGCACTTAGCTAACTCCTTCCCCACTAACCATCGCTCACCAAGGGCGCTCCTTATTGATCTGTGGGACATACTCGCCGCTCGGTCCACGACAGGACAAGAAATGCCAGGTTTTCCAGACATTTTTTTATGTGGACATGTCTATATTTTTTCGCACTTTGTATCTTTGACTTTAAAAATTAACGTTCTTGACGAAGACTCTAAAAAAGCGGGTGTATTGTAAACAAAACGGACTCGGCTGCTTACGTCTATTTAAGTATTTTTATCGAAGGGCAATTTTCTAACAATATGTTGAATAGGACTCGCTTATATGGCAAGCGCGACAACCTGGTAAGAACACCCAGGACCATAGCTCCATAGATTGTACCTGCCACGTTAGTCTGACGTTGCCGTTTGCTCGTTCTTTGTACTCTTGTACTTTAGTACACTAACGTTTTTGCCGTTCCCCATACAAACCATCTTTTGTTTATGTCACAAAATTAAAATGTGACGTACGTAACATAAGACCGAATTGGTTTGAACATTTTTTCATTCCTCTAAAATATTATTGTGACGTAAGTCATTTATGATGGGACATATATCAAATCGACCTTTGATTATGAAAATATTTATGTTCATTTCATATGACAACTTAATGCATGCATGTTTTAATATGTCTAAAATGTAAACCAAAATTCTTGAATATTTAGATTTATCGTTGGTATCTTTATAAGCATGGAGCGAACATTTTATTTCATTTTGTTAAATCTTATTCTATATTTTCAATTCTATTGCATATTATTTTACTTACCGTAAATCCTCTAATAAGTCGAATGATATGAGTTCGAAATTTGAAAATTTTTTTGAAAACCCTTACGAAACAATAAGTCCCCCGGGGGACTTATTAGAGGATTTACGGTATATTAATTTTCATTAATCTGAATTTTTCGCTGCACGAATCTAGCGCATTCCCTCAAAATAGGTGATCTTGGCTACATCTTCCCTACAAGAGTCACCATATGAAATACCCCATAAAAATACCCTATAAGGAATACTATATTATAATATCATAGGAAATACCACGTAGCTTCTCGCTGTAAACGAGATTTTGCTGCTCTTGATCACTTCATAAATCGTTTGTAAGCAACAGAGAAAAACCAATTCTCCCAACATACACTTTTTAGTTAGAGAAAAAATCGAGTTTTTGCAGTTCGAGCTTTTGTTAATAACTTTGTTATTTTGTTGCAAAACGAGAATGTCCCAAATCAAAACTTGTGTAACTTCGGCTGCTCTACCATTCTGGCAAAAAAGTTTTCAACTTCGATGGAAAAAACATCTACTTTTTCCAAAAGCTCGGATATTTCGTAACCGAGCTTTAGGCCGAGCTTTAAACCGAGCTTTTGGAAAAAGTAGATGTTTTTTCCAAAATTGGGGTTCTAATAGCTAAGTTATTAGTTTAGTTATCCAAAAAGACCATAATCTGCGACAAAAAAGAAGACGCTGTAGACACAAGGATCGACGTTTTACGCAGTCTCAGCGTCAATCAAATCAAAGCACTGGAAGTCGACAAGGTCAAAGGATTTGTCCATACTCGAAAAATGCCTTCGTCAGTCTATTATGCAACAAATATGCCGGTATTCGTGATCTAAAACCAGTTGAGGAAAGATAAAAATTCGTTTCAGAAGTTGCAAATCAAGGGTACTGTCCTTGATGTGTCTAGATCCGGATTGTTCTCACTTCATGGGCCATTGCCAGTGGGACCAGTCAAACGACATAAGGCCAAGGTGAGCTTTTAGGTGTATGTGACAGCTATGGGGAAAATTTAAGATATTCGGCTACAAAAGCCTACCGTATTCTATTGGAGAATTTCAAGTAGATATCAACTGGCGCCAATTTGATTTTTAACATTTTCTGCTATATTTTGACTAACTTTATGTAAATTTCTCCATGTTTCGATAAAACTTTTAGAAAATATTGAAAAATTTTAGCGAAAAATTATAAAAACTCAAATTTGCGACAAAGATTTGAAAAATTTTCAGAAATTATTCATGCTACCCGAGGATGAGTCATTGCTAGTCCCTGGTCCGTTGAGAGAGTTTGAGCTCGAAATGGATTTGGTGAATGGGAAAGCTGTGTGGAAGTTGATAAGAAAAGCCGAACACAATAGTGATCCGAAAACTGAACTCTAAAATTTTGTAAATATAAAATTTGTAGAATACAATGAAAATATGTTAGATTTGATGTAATAAACTGATGCCCATATACGTCCCACGTCTCGACTCTAACCACTGTATTGTTTGTCTTTTGCTCCGAAGAAGAAAAATAGACACATTCTCTAAAGCTATTGTCACAATCAAGCAATATTTGATGAAACAGGGTGATGAAATTGTCTATGCTGGCCATAAATCTAATGTGACTCAGTCAGTGTCAACTTTTTCTCTAGCTACTAAGGGTATTGTTGAAAATTTGAATTTGCGCATAAAACCATTTCCCTCACAATTTTCTCAGAATTTCATCAAATTTCATAAAGAAACCTAAGTTTAGCCGAGATTTAGAGAGATGGTCTATTTTTCTTCCACATAGAAAAAGACAAACAATAGAGTAGTTACAGCCAAGACATGAATGGGTGTGGAAGAGATTAACCATTTTATCATTTTACTTCGCTTTTCCTCATATTTTTTTTTATATTGAAACGATATTGCGAATACAAAATATTGCTTTTGCTTTCCTTTGCGTTTGACGAGAATCAAAATGAATAAGCAAGGAAATCATTTTTCGTGGAAGTATTCTTACTCATAGGAAAATTCCTCTCTTCCATCGTCGATGAAAATAATCCTACCGGAGTTTTTCTCTCTGCGATTGAAATTTGGTTATTTTCCTTTGCGGCAAAATGCACACTTCGGCATTGCTATTAGTTATTGCGCTGATCCTGAAGTTGACAATGGAAGATTCCGTGGAACAAAGCGAAAATAACGGTAAATTTATGTTCCGAATGAGAAAAATTTATAGACTCCTGATTTTAAATTTTGGGAGCTGATGTTTTTCTCTTTAGAATAAAATAATTATAAGAAATTTAGTCCAAAACTATTTCAAGCCCTTGATAAACTTATTAGATGTCTAACCGCAAAAAATCTCTAACTGTGAAATTTATCAAAAGTTCTTTGAAAATGGTTGTCCAAAATATAATACTTGTCCAAAATATTCATCTTTCGGGTTAAGCCATTTAGTAAAAACATGAAAAGGACAGATTATTATTCATGAAAAAACAGTTATAATTACCGACAAAGTTTATTTTTTCGCAACATGGGTAAAAGACGCGAAATTTTATAGTAAAAAATTGGTAGCAATACCAAAAATGCGATCTTCAATTTTTCCTCATGTTTCTGCTTTTTGTAATGCCTTCTGCAAACCATCTTCACAAGCCACCTGGGAGCCCAGTGTACAGTTTTCACAGCTCTAATAGAAATACGGCTTTCCTATAGCAAAAAATTTGAATCAAAATATAATGGCTGAAAAGAGATCAATGTTTATTTCAGATGATCTCTGCAAGCAATGTTTGGATTTGGTCGACAAAATACAAATCGTTGCCCGGAACAATACAAGCGCCGAATTTATTGGCTTCATTATTCGCGTAGGTCTTTTTTTGAACTTTAAAAGGTCCATACTTAGCCGATGAACTACTGCGTCTTCCCTATTCTCATGATTGATTTCACCATTTCACTGCTTTGCGCCATTTCACGTTGTCCCGCCGCGATCTCTCTGAATATCGCGCCGAAGCATGTTTTCTTTCCAAAGCAGGCGGTGGGAAATAACCAGGCAGACACAGGCTTTCTCTGCGCCCTCCCAATTCGGCGGCAATTCCTTTATGTTCAAATGTGAATTAAGATTTCAAATCAATGAAGAATCAATCATGAGAATAGGGAAGAGGCAGTATTGATGTAAATTTCAATCAATTTGTACTATATATTTTTATTTTATTTTTATTTTGTGTTACTAGTGAATAAAACTATTTTTTGGAGAGATTTACGAAAGAGTGATGTAAAGGGTAAATGATTATCTAACCGTTTCGACCCTAAACCTAGACGGTTAGAAATAAGATGATTCAGCATTTAGCATACTCCCACCGACAAGCAATCTTAAATCGGTTTGAATTCGCGCCCATTGTTATAACTATAACTCTTTGAAAAGTGAATAATGCGACCTTTTTTTGGCGCGAATTCAAATCGATTCAAGTTTGGTTTGTCGGTTAGAGTATCACTCTAATACATTCTAGAACTTTAACATTCTAGAACCGCTGCGATTGCAGAAAGCCACGTCACAAGGACATGATCTGTTCCGGCGACATTCCCGAGCATAAAGTTCTCTGCAAAGCACTCGAGGCTAATGAGACTATGCTTGCTCAAGCTTATCTTCAAGTCGTGTCAACTGGCGTTTATGACTCTGTCAAGGTGTGCGAAGTGAACCGATTCTGTTGATCTGTCGTGAACTTTGTCGCCTAATAGAGTATGTTGAAGTATTGAAGTGGAAATAAAATGTTGCATAAGTTTCACGAATAAATGTCGCAATATAAATGACACTTTCACTAAAAGCGATCACCTCTTAAAAGGCGCCTGGTAAAAATGTGTGGCCTAGAGTCATACCGCGTTATACTGTGGGAGTTTTACAAAAAAAATCAAAATTTCTTAGTCAAATTTTTTATCACCATAACATTTCAACAAGATAAGCAGCGTTGGACGCGACACAATGTCCAGACCTTGAACAGGCGTACGAATTAAGCGGCGTCCGATTAGCAAAGTTGCTCAGCATGACCTTATAAGCAATTTTGCTCTGCTTGACCACACCCTATGCTTGGGAAGACCCTGCTTGGGAAGTCCTTGGGTGACCCACTCACCTACGTGAGATTCCACAAAATAAATTTCGCTTTTCACGTTGCCACAATATTCTATCAGATTTCATTTTTTTGTGAGATTGAAAGGTTTTGAGAACAATAGATGAATCAGCCAAAGCTCGATCTCGGCTGGGTTTTCGATCCCTTCGCTTATTTATACAGGTGTGATTTAGGCAGCTTTACTCATAATATTTTCCCCACTTTCACCAAAGAGCTTAGAAAGTTGGCTAATTTAATATATTTCAAAACTTTATTCTATTCCCTATCAAAAATGGCCAAATTTGGTACTTTGATTTTGCTGCTGTTTATTTTATCTGTGGTCATCAACGGTATTGCCGCGCAGTGCAACTGTAGTATTGAAGTGGAGAAGTTTAATCAGAAATACACCGAGAAGTCTTGCTCGTTAGTTTATGTCGGCTAAAAAACATCTCAAAGATCTCGTTCCCGAGCACCCGGAAATCACTTGGAGTCCGACGCTTGAAGTTTTAAAGCTGGATCTCAAGCTTCAGCTTAAACTATGAGTTCCCCATAGTCCGAGAGTATGTCCTATAAGGCATATCTTTGGACTGGATCTTAAACTTAAGTCTAAACCATACGCCGAAGTCGCTCCGATCTTATTCCCGGGCACCCTACACTTAGAGTCTTTAAGCTGGATCTTAAGCCAAGCCTAAACTATAAGTCCCCTTAACACTTCCATGGCGGACTGTACCAAGTGGCTTATTTTGTAGAGAATTTTGTGCTGATTAATAATAAGAAAAGAAAATTTGAAAAAAAGTTCCTTTTTGACACCTAACGGGGCTGTTTTCGAAAACCACTTTTTTCGTCAAAATTTTCGAGGTGCCTCTATTCGAAGGCCTGTATCTTTCGTTCTTCCAACAGGAGCCTAGCCATGTTTTATATCAATAGAAAGCCCATCACTTGGGCTACAAGAATACACCAAAACATGTTTTGGGTCCCGCCACGAAAATTTAAATTTGGAGGGAAATTCAAAATTTTGAAAAATTTTTCGAATTTTTTTCATGCAAATCTCCCATAGCCGGTTTTCGGCGTTCCAAACCGCTTCCGACCGAGATTTTTGGCCATATAGGGTTTTCGACCACGCTGAACACGATTCTGATGTCAGTTTTGGCATTCAGCATACTGTAGTACCAGTTTCTGGCGTTCTGCCCACTTTGGCTTCTTTGGGGATTTTCGCCCGAAATTTCACACCCTAGGGGGTTTTTGAGTGTGCTGAATTCAAATCTGAGATCAGTTTTCACGAAAAGCGCCAAAATTTGGCGTTATTCTGGCGTTCTGCCCAAAAACGCCAAAGATGGAAATCGCTAATAATCGAGGATTCCATCTTTGGCGTTTTTGGGCAGTCCGCCATGGAAGTGTTAAGGCTATACCTAAGAGTATGCTCTTGTAAGTCTTCGTTCGCTTAACCCTTCATTGCCGAGTGTATCCGATCGGATACGACGTTTATTTGCTAAAGACTTCACAAAAAGAAAGAAAGGAATGAGTGTTCATTATTCATACAAAGAGTGTGTCTGTAAATAGATCACATAGAAAAGAGAAATAAACAATGGCAGACATCATGATTTTGATAAAGACAGATCACCAAAAGGAAAGCTAATGGTAACGCCAGAATTCTGCCTTTTGTCTATGGCTTGGGCAATGAAGGGTTAAAACGAATCTACGGTGGTTCTAAATTTCGAAACATTGTCTAAAATTCCAGTTCCTCATTATTCCAAAACTTTTTGTATAATTTAACTTTATTGGTAAATTTATTTTTATTTTCAGGAATTGGCACAGTTACGTGCAATGCATGAAGAAATGCAACAAAAGCGACGCAGAAATAAAGAAAGGGTTTGAAGATGTGCCGGAGCAATGCGGCATGTCGAACTCAAGTCCGGAAAAGTCTATGTCTGCGCTGATGACTGTGGTCGTGTCTTGTGTCGGATATTACGTCGTCAACTTTTTGTGAAGTTGACCTACGAGAAAGTTTGAAAGAATCCTCTAACTCGGGAGTAAAAATTTGATTGTCCTGACCTGTTCTGTTCAATGTAGTACCTTTACAAATATTTTTACTACATCCTGTATGTTTATTGCATAAATAATTTTATTCAATAAAAATGGCAGAGTTTGATTCTAGAAGGAATCTGATAAAAGTGCATAGTACAGTGACTTCTTTTGGAAAAGAATTACATTTAACGATTAGTAGTAGGAAATTGAAACATAAACTACCGCCAAAATTCTAATAAACCAAAGTTTTGGCAGAATGCCAAATCTTGGTAAATGGAGTTATGGTTTTGTACACTTTTCTGACAAATATTTTTTCTGAAACTACGAAAAACGAAATTAAAATTTGAAAATTCTGCTAACAAAACAGCAGGGTTTCTATTAGAATTTTTATGATACATTTGAGCGTCACAAGTTATGTATTTGAATATAAATGTATAGAATACAACTAACGTTGACAAACTTTTATGATACATATTGACACTGCTATTATTTACTGCAAACTCAAAACACAAAAGAGCGAAAAAGAAAGTTGGCCATATCCATGAAGATCGACATCTGACTGAAAACGAAGAACTATAGTAAAAGACACAAGTTATAGCCAGAACCTGGAACTCCTGTCATAAACTCTCTAATTTACCTCTAACGAAAAAGTGTCTAATTTGGGGCGATGTACAAAAAAGGTTGAATTTGTAACAATTTTAACAATACAACAAGTATAAACATAAGAGTTTCCAACATCAATTAAAAGGAATTCCAAACATTTTTCTCGGACACCACGATTAATCCACTCAAATTTATAAAAACTTACGCATTAATCGGATCAAAGTTGCCGCTTTGACTGCTGACCATCGCTTGCTGTCCATACTTATCAAGAAAGGCCGCACCCCGACTGCCGCCTCCATTTTGCGGGATCATTTCCGCCGCTTGAATCACTCGTTGACCGTTAAACGCACAATAGAACGAGAATAGGACCAAACCGGTGTAGATTGAGCAGTCGGCATAGTCTGAATAAAGTTTGCTTACTCTTTATGCAGGATAATTTTGTTGTTGCAATTTTTTTATTAATTGTTGCAAAAATTAATTCGCCGTACTGCTGCAAAGTACATTTTTCTGCAAGAACTCTGATATTTTGAACGACATCGGAAACACAAAAATGTTTACCCTGGACCAGAAAGAAAGTTAATATAAATGCCCTAATTTAGCCATATAGTGTCACAAAACAAAATTGATGATGTCTCATGGAAAACATCAGGCGTTTTGATCAAAAGTATGAAAGTTCAAAAGGCCAAATTTTTGACTCAGTGTCAACTTTTGTCTTCAACCATATCATAAAAATTCAGTAAGCCGAAAATTTCCCATTCACGATTTTGAGCCAGACAGCTAAAAGTTCGTAATTTTGATCAAGAATATACCTCAACTTTTCTGGATTCGTTCCAGAAATTTCTTTGGCCAATTAAAAATAACTGTTTACCCTGTGGCATGAATTGCACTTTTCTCGGCATATACATATCAGCAATGTTAGCAGCTGCCACCACACCAAAAACTATGCTAACTGGCTTGGCGAACAGCAAGAATTTCTTTGAGGGAGCGCACATTCCCACGGCCGAAGCGCCTGAAGCATTTCAAATTTTGTATAAGATATTCTATTGATTCTCGAACCATATACCTGTCATCAATCCCGCCATATAGATAAGGAATCTGAGGAAATCTGGTCCTCCAAAAACGCAAAATACGGGTAACATACTTCCCATTGCGGCGTAATGGACGAGCCAAGAACCAAACTTCAAGGCGGTGTTCTCATAGGGAATCGATCGAGTGAATCCTCCACTCCCGAACACCAAGATGGCGGTGCCGAATGAAATCTAAATCCAGGAATTTAGTAAATTATACGCAGAACATTCGTTTTGGGATTGTGGAAAATGTGAAAAATTCCATCGGGTGAAATTTTTTGGTGCCAGGTTTTCCTGGAAGGAAATTGGTGATATGAATTTAATTGAGCCAGATTCAAAAGTGCTCATGGAAGAAGTGCGCAAGAGAAATACTAAATTTTTTGAACAAAATCCGGAAAAATGAAGGAAAATCCGGATAAATCCAGAAAAATTCAATGTTTTTAGCAGACCAAAGATCACATCATCAAGCGTCAAAACTTTAAATGTCCTCTTTATAATTTTTTATCCTAACTTATTCCGAAATTTGCCTTCTAGATAAATTTTGGGCCGAAACGACGTCGATGTTAACCAGTTCAATCAATGTGTGTTTTAATAAGTGCTAATGTACCGGAACTAGTCCGTAATCAGCCAGACTAAGCACCATAGGCGATCGCGCTGCCAACAAAGCGGAGGTGGCTGTCACTCCCAGACCAAGAGTCAAATAAATGTGAGTCTTGCGAATGCGATCGCGGACGAAATCTCGCCATAATCTGAAAATGTCAAAGCTTTCAAACATTATTATTAGGTCTTTAAACAGTTTTGAATTTGTTTCTCTCCTAATTTTCACCCAGGTTCTGTCACGAAAATACTTTCTTCCCATCAAAATACTACTTTTATGGACAAATTTTAAATTTTGTGCCAAAAAAGAATTTTGCTGACAGAAAAATTATTTTAGGCTAAAAGTGTATCCAAAAAATAATGTAACAAAATAACTTACGGTCCGGCCCAGTTTCCAATTGAACGCGTGTTCAGGCCATAGAGGCAAACAGATCCAATGCCAATTGCAGAGGCGCCCAAAAGAGTGAATGAAGTAACCATTTTAGCCGATAACAGAAATTAGAAATGTGAGAGATCGATACTGAATACGGAAATTTTTAAATATATACAACATAGCTATTCGAAAAATGCGGTGTTGCAAATTCGGAAGTCGGAAAATTCAGAGTGGGGGTATTAGCCATATAACGTTACTTATTTATAGATAAAACTCCAGGACACTTTCGCCGGACATTCCCCGGATCTTGCCAATTTTCTTTCGAGTTTTTTTTAATTTGGCACCGGAAACCACTCCGAATATTGGGACCCTGAACCTGCAACTACAAATTTTCTCAATACAAACAAAGCGCTTTCAATCCATGAAAAGCGAAGATTTAGCTCTAATCTCGCAAATGGAAACTAATGAATAACTACTCTTAATGACTAACCAAATATCGGGTCGTAAAACTCCACACTCTAGTGGATCCATAATATTGGAAATATTAAAAATTATTGATAAAAATCACAAAAACTATAACATCAATTCAACAATGAGAAAGTATAACCAAAATCACAATGATATCACTGAAGTACTCAGAGCAGCGTATTAATAGGCACATATCGCCTGTATATGAGGTTGTTTTCCCGTTTGTTTTGAATTTTGGAAAAGAAAACAACAACCTAAGAGACCACAGATCATCTAATAGCTCGAACATCCTTCCAAACAAGTGCGCTAGCCTTGTTTACCTCCAGGTGGGGAAGGGCGAAAAAGAGTCTTTGAACAATCTGGGTCCCGAATGGAATGTCCTTTGAATAAGCGAAAACAGCCCAGAGAAAAATACTCATTCAACTGCTGGATTTTGAATAGTCGTTCACAAACAAAACTGCATTTGCGTAAAAATTATCCGTAAACAGTTTACTGATTCAATAAAAACAAAAATAAACGAACATATAAAATGTATTCTTCCTTGTACTGGGCTTCATAAAATCGAATCGACCATCATCAAGCGTTTTTTTAGCCCACTGAAAAAATCGAATAAACTGAGACATAGACGTTACTCAAATTAACGAAGTATTGTACAGAATAGCGAGGAGTTGTATCTCCAAAAGTGGTAAAAACCTGGCAAGCGGAAATTTCGAATTAATTTTTATAAACTTTTTGAAAAGTTTTTATAACCCTATGCTGCTCTATGGTTAAAAATTTTTTAAGAAAAAAACTTGCAGAAATTGGGGTAACTTCTGCAAAAAGTCAGATATTTGGAACGATATCGGATACACAAAAAATGTTTACTCTGGAGAAAAAGGGTCATATAAATACCCTAATTTAGCCATATGGCATCACTAAACAAAATTTTTGAGGCTGTCGCATGGAAAACATCCAGACATTTTGATCAAAAGTATGAAAGTTCAAATTTTTGACTCAGTGATAGCTTTTGTCTTCGACTATCAGAAAAATTCAGTAAGCCGAAAATTTCCCATTCAGGATTTTGAGCTAGACAGCTAAAAGTCCAGTTTTGATCAATAATATATCTCAAACTGTCGCGGACGCGACTCTATTCCCATTAGAATCCTCATTTTTATATTTTGTGAAATTTAATTTCTTTATTTCCCCTTGCACCTCTGTCTGTATTTGTTGATCTATTTTTGTTGAGCTGAAAAGCCTATTCCCATTTCGTAATGAAAGACATGAGTAATGCTTTTAATGAAGACGTTTTCGAAGCCCATGCAAAATTAACATCATTATCTTTCCCTTGAATCGCGCTTTGGGTAAATTTTCTTACAAAACAAGGCCCCATAACTTCCGCTTCCTTTGTGTTCGATTACGAAACTGATTCCCATTTTTCACTGTCTGGCCTGGTGTATCCGGTCTGGTCGACTGCTCACACTTTTTGGGCGGATCTACCGGGCACCATAAATAGGCCGTTTCAGGGGAAAATTTTCAGTGTTGTGTGCGTTCAGAAGCGTTGCTCAGTATAGTTGAGTTAACTGGCAATTTTGCTTCTCCCTGTTGGCCGTTTTGAGCACCCCCTGACTCATTGCGGATTCTCAATCCCGAGAAAACTTCATTCTACTTCGATCGAATCTTTCGAAACGAACACAAAGAAAGCTCCCCATCTTTGACTCAATTGATTTAGCTTGAGGTTCTCCCTGTAACCTCTCAAACCACCCTTCTTCTTGGAAAGCGCGATTCCCGAATTGTTGTCTTAGCATCCACCCTTTGCTAAGGCCTCAGGAAACGTCTTCCCCATTTCACGTTTTTGACACTTTCCCCTTTGTTTAAAGTGTTTGCATTTTTGTTTTGACTTTATTTGTTTAACTTTGCTTTCATCCAGTAAACTTTCCACCCTTTAATTTTGTTTCATTCTTTCTCTCAAGCGGGCATTTATTACACAATTAGGGGTGAGGCAGCCTCCCTCAAACCAAGCTACAAAACACACACCTTTTCTTCACCAAACTTCTAAAGTTTGGCTTGTTTCTCCATACTTGTTCTTCAATTTGTCTTCGACCTAAAGGTCACCTGGTTTGCTAATTTATTGACTGTATATTTTCTTGTTGTGCATATTTTTGTTAGCTTTGACCAATACCCCGGTCTTAGCTTACTAAATTTCTGAGTTCCCCGATTTTTGCAGTGATTGCTTGAGACTCTTCAGGAGATCAAGCGGAGACTCTAGTGTAAAAGCTAGCAGTTTTCGATAGAGTCGTATCGCAGGTTCTCCCCAATTATCTCCCCAGGGAAAGTTTTAGATATCCCCTATATATCTTCTACTCTATTTCTTTCCCGCCCGCGACACAAACTTTCTGGATTCGTTTCAGAAATTTCTTTAACCAATTTTCCAAAAACATTTACCCTGTGGCATGAATTGCACTTTCCTCGGCATATACATATCAGCGACGTTAGCAGCTGCCACCACACCAAAAATTATGCTAACTGGCTTGGCGAACAGCAAGAATTTTTTTGAGGGAGCGCACATTCCCACGGCCGAAGCGCCTGAAGCATTTCAAATTTTGTATAAGATGTTCTATTGATCTATGGCCAATAATTTGCACTAATCCCCCAAACAAGAAAGATCCTAAAAGCGTCTGTCTGTGCGTACGCAACGGTATCTCGCGATCCAGCCGTTAACCAGAGGCGAGTGATAGCCCAATCGATAAGTCTCGAAAAGTTAGGATGGGGAACCAAAAAATTTTCAAAATTTGAATACGCGCCAAAACACAAAAACGTGTTTTTAAGGGTCTTTGTACGTGAATATATTATACGTAATATTGATTGACAAGTGACTGTTCAAATTGGCGGACATGGGAATACGTCAAATCTGCATCATTTCTCGATTTTTGAGTTTGACTGGTATTATGAATGGAAATCATTACGTTACTCAGTCTGTTAATTGGCTATTAAAAATATTGACCGGCCATATTTTGCAATTGGTGCGACAATAATTTTACTTTACAATTTTCACATTTTCCATTGGTTGCTAGTATTTTTGCTGATTTGTTTTCGGACTAGTAAATGAGAAATGCATACTTTCAAAATGGGCACTTTGTTGACCAAAAATCGATATTTTGCATATACAATCGGGTTTGGGTTGAATTTTTACACAAAACACAGGACAACGGTCCCTTTAAATTATTTTCTGTTAATTGCTTTATTACAAAAACTAATTTCGTTAAAATTTCTAACAGTTTCTTTTTAGGCAAACGAAACAAGTAAATTATTTTTCGCTCTTATAACAGAATTTCGTCCATTGAAAGAAGCAAATTCCGAACAAAACAATGATTCCGTATTGGTGCCTTCTGGATATTCTGAAATTTCAGAATCGCAATGAACTGGAGCGTATTCAGGTAATGGTTCAGTTTTTTAAATAACGAGAATAATTTTTGCTCATAATGACAAATTTGGCTGTTTTATATTTCAGACGATAGCGAAACAAATTTCTAGATAAAATATCGAAGTATACGGACTAATTTATATAAAAGTCATCTGCACCAAAAGTATTGCGCTATTGTTATGCTAGCTTTAGAAATTCGTTTCCTTATAGTGAAGGAACTGGATTTTTTTGCGAAAATGCGCTGAAAATGGGCAGTTTTTAATTTTCTAGGTATATTTTCCAAAAATATGCACAATTTTTAAAAAATACCCATTCTTGTAACAGCAAATAATTTTGCGGGATTGCAGACAATTTTGTATAAATGTTAACTAGAGAGTTGCAAACGAGGTAAAAATGACATTAGTAATGCAAAATTCTGTTTAAAATTAAAACAAGTAAAATATGAAATAAAATAAAATACTTATAAAATCCTTTATATAGTAATCCGGACATTCGCCTGGCTGATTCCCTGTCTGTGTCACAGTCTAAAGACTACGCATTTAGGTCAAACTGAAAGAGAAATTTTCGAAATTCATGGTTTCCGCGATTCCGACCTAAATTTTTTGTAGGAGGGGGTTTTCGGCTACGGGGAATTCGAATCTGAGGTCAGATTTTGGGTATCTGGATTCAGAATCCCGTTGACTTCACGGCCGAAAGCCGCGAGTAGCAGGAGTCTAGGTAAACCCCCCCCCCGGTAAACCCCCCCGCTCGCCATTTTTGCCATAACTTTCTACTGGAACCTTCTAGAAGGATGAGTAATAGCTTAAATGGAAGCTAATACTCTGGGCTACAAATCGGTATATTACTTGCCACATCTCGATTCAAGATTCTCGAGATTTAATTATTTTTGTCTCAAAATTTCAACTTTTTTTTGAAAATTCGAAAATTTGAGACAAAAATAATTAAATCTCGAGAATCTTGAATCGAGATGTGGCAAGTAATATACCGATTTGTAGCCCAGAGTCTTAGCTTCCATTTAAGCTATTACTCATCCTTGTAGAAGGTTCCAGTAAAAAGTTATGGCAAAAATGGCGAGCGGGGGGTTTACCGGTTCCCGAGTAGCAGTGGCAAAGCCACTGGTGGTATGTGTATATAGACTTCGCCCGCTTATTTAGAATCTAGAACAAATAGAAGGTTTCACCCGGCCAAGCACCGCGAGGGCGGGTGAAGCCTTCTATTGAGAAGCCTTCTAGTGAGGGCCGCAGGCCCGATTGTAGGATAGATTGAATTGATCCAAGCATAATTTGGTGGATTCAAGCAAGGTTTGGTGAATAAATCCGTGCCGTTTCCTAAAGTCATCCCATTTTCGTATGAAGCCAACATAAAAATATTTGGTTATTCATAAAGTTTTCAGAATTTGTACAGGATTTTAGATGGAAATTCGATGTTCCAAATAGTTTCCCAATTTCATTCATATAGTAGTTTTTGGTGTTGGAAATTCGAATTTGACGTCAGATTTCAGTTGGTCCCGATACGAAAATAAGGAAAACGATATTTTCTTCAAAATATGGCCATTTTTGGCGCGATGCGAAAAAACCAAATGCAGATTCGGAATCAGCGCATCGAAATACCCCTAAAAACATGTTTCGCGAAGGTTCGAAAAATTTTTATTTTTTGATCCATTTTTCACCAAAAAGGCAATTTTTTGAAGAAATTAGCGGTTTGCCTCAGTTTCTTCGTGTCAGGACCAAGTAAAAACTGACGTCAAATTCGGATTCCCGCATCAAAAACCTTTATAGATGTGAAATTGGGAAGCTTTGAAACATCGAATTTTCAAAGTTTCTTTCTAAAATCCTGTACAAAATCTGAAAACATTGTAAATAATCTACTATAAGCATAAATCTTTTCACTGCAAAATTAATGTTTCAGGTGACAAATCGACTGTTAAACAACATTGTCAATAAGTACTTTGCTACCTATCCGCTTCGAGTATTTCCTGAAACTATGGTTCATGTGCAAATCAGAAACGGCAATTTTGGTCTTTCGTTTCGTAAATTTCGAGTTGGCACTTGTTTTATGCTTGATTCTCGAACATGGACCCACAACAATTGCGCTCAAGAGTGTGAGCATTTCTATCCGTTCGAAGTGGTGCGCCTGTTTTTGTGCAAAAATGTTCGCTTTAAGCAAGCAGAACTTTATATAAATGACCATCATATTTCCAAACGTTATTCTGCCTGCCATATCGCGACTTTGGAATCGATTTCTCATGTTTGGGCTAAGAAAGATTTGTTCATACATGATTTTTCGGAGAAAGATCCAAGCTCTCAAAGCCTGATACTTAATAGTTCATCCATTCTTCAATGCCGCACTTTGCATGTTCGTGATGATAGGAGGAGAATTCAAGTATTGCAATATCCCAACGTTTATTCATTATATGCGCTTAATACATTTGGGTCGGTCGGCAGTAGAGAAACATTGCCATTTACACAGCAACTAATCGAACAGAAGGCATTGCATCGAAATAGTGACACAATTTTTGTGTTCTTTGCCGTGAAAGAAAGCGTTAATAAGGCTGTCGAATTTATTAAACAGGTCGGTTCTTTTTTAAAGCCCTTTTTCAAAACCTCGTATGATCGAGTTCTTTAGACCATCCCCAGTTAGCGCAAGTGCCCAAGCGCCAAGTAGCGTAAATTTGAGAATATTTTGTTTAGAAACGGGCTTTAGAAGGGCTAGCGCAAATCAGATATTGATAACCCCTTCTAGAATCGTATTTTAGAGGGGGTTAGCAATATCAGAATTGGGTAAAATAGATAACAAGACGGACATTAATTCATTCCAAAATGACTAATTACAAAATTTACGGTATTTTTAGGAGCAAGAAACATTGAATCCTTATAGTAAGTTAAAGCTGTCAGGCGTCACCTGGGATATGGCGTCACCTGGGATTTCCGGGAAGTGCATTCTTAGGGGTGCTTAATTTTAGACAGGCACCTAATTAGGGTAATTTTTAGCGGGGAATCCGAATTTGAGGTCAAAATTTAGATAAATATAGACAAAATCTAGACTAAAAATTTGAGACTTCTTGCTTTTTTCACCCAAACCTGCATTCTTAGGGGTGCATATTTTGAGACTTCTGTCTTTTTAAGTGATCAAAGATCACTGAGACTTCTGTCTTTTTTCACCAAAATTGCATTCTTAGGGGTGCATATTTTGAGACTTCTGTCTTTTTAAGTGATCAAAGATCACTGAGACTTCTGTCTTTTTCACCAAAATTGCATTATTAGGGGTGCATATTTTGAGACTTCTGTCTTTTTTCACCAAAATTGCATTCTTAGGTGGAATGTTAGGGAACTTAGAACATATACTCCCGAAAAACCCTTACTCCCGAACAACAGCTGCTTGAGGGCCGAAGGCCCGAAATAGTCTCGTGCTGCTCTACTCCGGAACAACCCTTACTCCCGAACAACCCAACCCTGACCGCTGATGGCGGTGCGCGAAGCGCCGCTGATGCACGCTAACCGCTTCCTAGCGAAGTGAGGCCCGCGAAGCGGCCCCACTTCGCTAGTAATCTGACTATTTCAGAATTTTTTCACCTCTCAAGACTACTGCCGCTTGCGCTTAATCATTACGACGTTTTCTCCGAATCACATTTCAGAGTTTCGCGAAATGAACCATCGCACCAACGAAGTGCTTGAATTGAAACATCTCTCCAATGAACAGGCGGAGAAGTTCAATATAAGACCATTCTATGATTCAGGCGCGATGATGATTGAGCGATATATTATTTGAATTACAAACCGCTTATTGTAATCATTACGATCAGATGTTTATACCGTAAATCGTCTAATAAGTCCCCCAGGGGACTTATTGTTTCGTAGGGGGTCTAGGGGGACTTATTTGAGGGGGGGACTTATATTTTCGTGACCCCGCCGAAGGCGGGGCGCGAACATTTTTGGGACTTTTTGGCAAAATTTGGGAAAATTTTTGAAAATTTAAACCAATTTTGAATTGGCGCCGAAAAATTTTTGCCCAAAAATTTGAATTTTTTGGATTTTTGATCGATTTTTCGCAAATTTTTTAGCAAATTTTCAATTTTTTGACAAAATTTTGTAAAAAATAGCAAAATTTGCAATAAAAATTCAAATTTGCGCCAAAAATTTGAAATTGCGCCAAAAATTTGGAAAAATACCCATTTTAAGGGGAACTTATTTGAGGGGGGACTTATTTTTTCGTTGGGGGTCTAGGGGGCTTAATTGAGGGGGTGGACTTATTGGAGGATTTACGGTAATTTATACATTTATGTTTTCTGTTAGTTTATTATTTATAGTTGTTGATTCATCTTAAAAATAAGTCTATCTTGACATGAACTAGTTTTTCTTAAAATTAAGTGATTTTTTGGTCATGACTTCGGGCTTCATAACTGCTTCGTCAAGCTTGTGAGCAAGTCGGCTTTTGCCGTGACAGTGATAAAATTTTTCTATGTGCACCCTGGATTTCGCTGGATAGGATTTTGGGATTAATTGGATATAGGAATAAATGTTGCAATTTTCCTTCAATAAATAAAATCTATTCATTATTTTACTATTGTTTTCAGTTGACAAAATACAAAGAAAAATTTGTATTGTGCACAGCAAAAAAACATAGAGATCTACAGCGGTCACTGATTTATCATGAAAATTGTGAGATGCGAACCATCAAGTGTGTGAGAACCATAGGATGAATCTTTCCTTGTCGGACTTCTCAAAGAGCTTCTCCGCGGGGAATCTTGGACTTGGCGTCTTCTAAAAATTTTTAATTAATTTAACTTTAGGTTTGTTGAAAAACCTTGTGGTTGATCGTTAATGCCAAACGAAGACATTCTGCTGGGATTTGATCGATCAATGGTCACGGTGCGTGTTGATCACAATACGAATTTTTTGTATGATTATTTATATGTATTCCGTTAACTTTGCATTGGCCAATTTTTTGGCAAAACGTTTTTTTGTTCTCTGATCAGAGTGGTTTGTTTAGGAAGATGTTAATGTCCAGATATCTCTATGGCCGAGTCGAATTGGACTGCTCATCACTAGTTTCCCACTATTCGCTTGGTCTAAAATGTATATTTTTAAATATAACCTTAAAATTTCAAAATATACAGTGTGTAACCCTTTCTTCGATATTGGGATGTTTATCTGCGGATGCATAACAGAATGAAGAAAATCAGCCACATAACAAGTAATAGAACGAGCAATAGCCACCAGAGGACTGAAAAAATTTAATGCGTTAGCAAAAAGCTAATTTCAAACTAGCAATAATCTGGAACGTATTCAGGTAACTAGTGCACTGGTGATGCCTACGACACCACGGCGCCTTAGGCTGTTACTCGAGTGGCTTTGTCAGTGAGACTCGCCACCTTCGACCGCTCGCGTTTACACTGCATTGCATCAGAATCCGGGATTCTGAATCATAAAATCTGCCTACAGCGTTGTCGTGGCATTGTCAGCTGTGACTCGCGGCCTTCGGTCGATCGAACACTGGTTGTCAGTGAATCTCGCAGCATAAGTGTGACTCACGTACAGCAAGCACCCCTAAGAATGTCCTCAGAATTTTGGACATAAAGTGTGACTCACGGGCAGCAAGGGGTACGGTCATTACCCCCACCCCGGTGGTCATTACCCCCTTATGTTACCCTCCATAAGCGGTGTGACGATTGTAATTTTTTGAAAGGTTTCACTATGTTTGTAATAAACCTGATGTTACGCTGTCTAGGTCAACTTTTTGTCTAGATTCCAAAAAAATTTTCAGAATTTTAAACTTTTCGCTCTTCATACTGAACAGTGCACTTTTTGTAAACACACTTTTTCGAATTAAAACTGTATTCCTGTGTTTAAATTGTTATAGAGTTTACATATCAGATATTTATGGCAGACTATTTTAAAGTTGTAAGAATGAAATTTGCAGAGGATATGGCGTTTGTGTACCTTTGACCCTCAAAGAAGACAAAATTTTCAAAATTGGAGTGAAAAATGATATTTTTTCGAATTCTGCACCAAAAAGTGCTCCTAAAACAGTGTTTCCGCAGAAATATCGAGATTGACATTTTTCTTGGCATTTGTATGCCTGACGCCTCGACTATCAAAATTTCATGACGTTTTGATCCCAATGACATTTAATCCCCGATGACACTTTGGTCCCAAAGGGATTGTTTTTTGGCATTTTGTTGCCACAAGTTAAAAATGTTAATAATTGAATATGTAGCAGCGTTGAAGAACTGTAAATGTCGCATAAATTTTTGAAATCTTTTGAGATTCGAAACAAATGTTTCTTATGTGTTATTTCCATAAATTTTTTGGAATATTTCAAATTTTGTCAATTTTTTGCAAATTTTTCAAAGCGAATTTTTAATTTTTAAGGGTTTCGCTGTTTACAGCTCGTCAGCACGACTACACATCCGTGGACCCTTTTTTTCTTTTTTTTTTGTAATTTTTGGTCTCTTTCTCTTTTACGATGCCCCCTCAAAATGATTCCTTCGGTTTTTTGTTCTTCCGGGTCAGTGGTTTTTAATTATTTTTTTCCACTTACTTCGATCTTCTTTTCCCTCTGGAGCCAGGTTTCATCTCATTTCCTTGATGAGGTTTCCTAATTTGCACTTGTCACCGCAGGACACTTCCCAGGTTCTGGGTATTTGATAGACCGTCATTGGGTGCCTTGAGCAATGCCCAGGTTTGCCTTTGATAGCTTTCTGATCACTCCCAAGATCCCACACTTACGATCCATAGGCCTGTTGAAGCATAGATGGTCAGGGGATCTTGAGAGCGCTAAAACCCGGTAAACCTAAAAAGCATTTCCTGTCCCTCCCCTGGGAGGTCTTTGGATCCAAAGCGCAAATTTAGCTCTCATAATGCTGCCGTTCTCGAAACCTGCTCCAAGGGTGCCTCGGGAAATAAAAATTTATCATTGGGCACACCGTAAAAGAGAAAGAGATATTTCGAAAATAGGGTCAAAATTTGGTCTATTAAGTCAAATAAACAACAAATCTCTAAGCCAGTAACGTAATCATTGAAAGATGGCACATAAGCAGAAAAGTATTTGTTTTTAAACGGCATAGAAAATGGGGGTAAGGACACATCGCTACGTATCCGTTTTTGAGACAATCTCGTGAGTTAGATGGCCTCCGGTCCTCACAGCCAGTTTCTTTTGCCTCTAATCTTTCATAAAATTGTACCCTTGCACACAGCTTGTGCCATGAATGTTCATAGACTTTTCCACATTAAATTGAACGTGAATTAAGTCACAAACTTGTTAAGCTCTGTCATAGCACTTTTTTATCAAAATGTGTTTCTGAAAAATTTTCCTCCAGTTATCCCAGGTATCAAGAATTTTCATACACTGTTCTTTATACGAGCTTCTCCACTCTAACCTAAAGCGCAGGATAATATCTCTAAAGGAAAAAATTGAAATGTGGGAGTCCAAGTGTTCTCACTCCACTTCTTTCCATTACACAAGGCAGTTCTGGTTTTGCAAGGTTATACTTCAATTTACTGCTATAATGGAACTGTACAGTTTTCCCCAATGGTCCATTATAAGCAAAAACTTTATTAGCGCCTTCACGAGTCAAATTATCAAATATAACGTTCCGTTCTTGGGGTAGATGGGTTGTAACAATTTCATAGTTTTCATTCAGCCACATTTTTACTTCAATTTTTTCTTTATCTTTCATATTTGACCATTTATGGCCTAATATTAATGCTGGACAATTTAATTTTGCTTCTAATACTGATGCCAAGCTAAGCGCCATATTTTCAAACTCGTTTTTCTTTAAAGAAAATCAATTTTCTCCAATATCAAAATTAATATGAAATATGTTATATATAATGCGATTAAATGTTATAATAATGGCTTTATTTTCAATTTTTTATCTATTCTTCCACTTCTTTCTATTTTCAATGTATATCTTTGATTCAACTTTTCACGATTTTGAAACTCATTTTAAAGAAACTATTTAAAGAGAAATCACTTAAGCTTCCAATATCTCTAACGGAAAGTAATTGAAATGTGGCAGACCGAGTGCTCTGAATATTTTAGAATTTTATATCAGATTATTAATTATGTTTTACATGGTGCTATGTTATGCGTTAATATATGAGAATATTATATCAGTCAGTATTTTTATCAGAATATTTTACAGGTCTATTACTTTATATATTTCTGATTTCAATTTAAAGTCAACTTTTCCCGCTTTTGAAAATTGAATTGAGTTTGAATTACTAATTAGCTACTAACAATTAGTTATAGTTAGCTGACAAGCTTGTTTAATTAGTTGATTAGTTTGCTAATTACCTTGCAGGTATTGTAGTTCTCCTTCTTTTAAATATTCAAAAAAATTAGTCTCTTTACCTTCTATGAAACAAAAAATTATTATTTTTTATACAATTTTTATACAAAACGTAGATTTTTAAACTATAATTCGGTCTGCCAGAAGTGGTATACCCCTTCATTGCCCGACCGTGGGATTTCGCTGATTTTTGGTATACAGAGCTCATTTGGGCCCCTAATAACGGGAAGAATATTATTTTTTTAATTCGCCCAAAAATGGCGATTTTCGCAGGTTCGAAAATTTGGCGCGAATTCAAATTTGCGCCAAAAAAAACAGGTCCTGCACGGAATTTGACATTCTTATTGGATTCCGCGTAGCCGATTTACTCAGCAAGATTTTTTTAATTTCCGCAAAATGTGCCAAATTTCGAAAGTTACGAAGGTTTTTAGAAATCGGAGAATTTAAGGTGACCCCCCAAAATTCGTCAATTTTCTTCGATTTTCGGGGGTGTGTCTCGAAAATTACAATTTTTCAGGGCAAAATCGTAGAAAAGTGGGTAAACAAATTACATATCATGATTCAGGATAAAAAGTTGGATATATAAGAGCAATATCAGATTTGAGCTAGGAGGAATAAAAAAGGACAAAAATTGCTCCAAGTTTGCGTATCTAATTGGATACACTGGGAAATGAAGGGATATAAATCGCGTGTTTGAATGTGTCCGCGTGTTTGAATTTTGTGCGAGCTTCTATTTCATAAAGAATAGAAAACTGAAAAGTCAGGCTATAATAAAAATTAGTTTTAGGATCGGTTTTGAATTGATAAACGTCTTCAAACACCAATCGGGCGATGGGAAACCGTATGAATTGATATGGCAGACTTAAACAAAGAACACAAGCAGAACGATTATCCTCAATTTATTTGGGTGCTGCGAGAAATAGGAGACTGAAGTGGTTTACTGTCTCTTTTTGTCTAGATTTCAACACATAATTCAGAATTTTTAATTTTTGGAGTTTTGCACCAAAATATTACGTTTTTCACTATTGTTCGGGAGCCTAAGACTAAGGCCCACTTTAGCCGCAAGCACTAGCCACAAGCCTAAATCCTTCAGTATGCCCTTATAAGGTTTGTTTGAGCCTAAAATAAACCAGTTAGTGCCAGTATTAACTAGTTATTCCCAGGATTAACTGATTCCCAGTATTAACTGCAACTTATATAAGTATTGCCGTAAACTGCGTCAGAAACAAAATCCATTTTGCATAGAAAATCAGCTTGATATTCCAGTTAGTTTTTAACAACTTATTAAAAATATAAAAATGGGAGATTGCAGTGATTCATTATCACAAAGCATATTATACCCGCCTTGACCTCCCGAGTTGTGGTTCAGAAAACTTACTTCATTTCACAATCATACTTCAATCCATAAAACGTTATTTTGTTTGTGCTTGGAGCTTAGTCTTTAGCCTTTCAGAAGCGATATTTGTGGACACATATCGCGAAGAAAAAGCTTCTAGAGCTGCTGAGGATTACGAAAAACGTCATCGACACAAACAGCTTATAATGAAGCCGTGGGCGATTTGTAGCTTTCTAATACGCTCTAATGAGAAATTGGAAAATGGCGTAGTTATAAAATGAAATAAGCTGACAATCTCGCGAGTGCAGATAATTAGAATTGAAAATGTTGCCATTTTATGAAAACGTAAAGTAAAAATTTAGGAAGAAGAAAACATGAAAGACTGCTGCGGTAAATAAATCTTCAAAAATCACGTGATATTCAGTAATTAAGAATTCCATTTTGGGAAGTACTGGCGGCATAAGTACCAAATATAGAGTAGTAAAGGAGCTTTTTATCGTGCACTCTTACGTCAATTATTAGTAATACCTGAAAAAAACAATTGCAAGGCCTGTTCAAAGTTTACTCTAATAAATTTCTAACAAAAGTAGACAACTCAAATTTCTGGGATTTTATAGACCATAGTCTAAAAATTAATAACAGCTAAGGGAACAAGTGACGGCGGATGATATGAACACAGTGTGACA
The DNA here is from genome assembly GCA_022814885.1 of Ditylenchus destructor. Classification (NCBI taxonomy): domain Eukaryota; kingdom Metazoa; phylum Nematoda; class Chromadorea; order Rhabditida; family Anguinidae; genus Ditylenchus; species Ditylenchus destructor. Next base: position 301,080 of record JAKKPZ010000061.1, read on the forward strand.
TTTTCGCACGAATTTTTAACTCTGTAATGATAATCCCCAGAACTCCATTCTTAGGTCTGCATATTGGGTGGAGAAGCGTTTTCCTCTGGAGCGGCCGAAGACCGCGACGGTCGTACAAACCAACCCTGGCAAAATACAGCCCAAAAATCGAGTGCCGAAGGCACACCCCCATGGCTATAAGTGTAATTACATGTGTTTATATGGCTCAGCAAACATGAAACTTAGCTATATATGACTGCATAGGCTACAGTTTTGTCGTTAAACTTTGCTTAACGTTTACTTATTTTACTTACCTTTAACCAATTTTGTCCAAAAATACGAATTTTTGGTCATTATTGATGAAAAAATGTCACTTTTTTATGCGATATCAGAAACATTGTTGCCGATTCGTGATCAGCGCATCGAAATACCCCTAAAAACAGTATTTGCCAAAAAATTTCGGAAACCATTAGAAAAACGATTTTTTGAACCAGGTGGGGACCACATGAAACACGAAAAATGGAAAAGAAATTTCTCGCTGACATTATGTTTTTCGGATAGCATTTAATTCACTGAACAACTTTTTCTTCAGTGGTATGGTCGTCTGAGACGATGTGCCTGCAGGTTCGCGACTTTTCATTTTTACTACAAAAACCGAGCAAAAAACGCGATTTTTGCGATTTTTGACCCCTCAGTTTTTAGGTTTTCGACATGATTTCGGGGTGATCTTTTTTTGTTAGAACCGTACAGGTCTCCTGAGCAATATACAAAAATCCGTTCACCATATCGCTTCAATAACGTTACTTTATGATGGTTTGAAGTGCTATGGCTTTTTTTGGTACACCCTGTATAATAACATCAGCATGTACTAAGATAGCATTAGCCAGTTTCCTATGACTCATCACCATTTGAATGAGTTGAATAAACCATATTCGAAATCCAAATATGCCGCAGCTTGAATACGGACCTGAGTATTGGCCGCTGAGTAAACAATTCCGAGTCGGAGATGACTGATTTCCCTTCGCAGACCAGGCTAAGTATCCAGGCATAGTAAGCCAATATCGTCATTCTCTTAGCAGTGAATTGAGTTTATCAACTTATTTTGGCTTATTTTGATGATAAAGTTCTTCTTATTATTACGAAATTAATAGTGATTTTATGTGATTTTAAATTTTGGTTTTTCAAAATTCAAATTTTTGAGACCGAAAATTTGCTTCTAAAAATTGCTACTTGTTTCTAAAATTCACAGCCACATCAAGCTAGTGTATAGTAACTTTTCTAAACTCTAGATAATAATTTTGGCATCTTTGTCTCATAACCATGGGACAATTGATAAAGTGCACTGTACTATTACTAATCTTCGCCTATCTATTCATCCCGCCGGAAGTTGATGCTAAGTGGGGCAAGGTGAAAACAGGCAAGGATAAGCGCAAGAGTAAAGATAAGCACAAGGATGACAGTCTGGCAAGCGATATAAGATCTGCTGGCGACTTAAAGTCTATCGGCGACAGCGACGAAGATGATCACCACAAGAGTGGAAGTGGATCCTACAAGTTGTTTACATTGGATACCAAACAAGGCAATGCCTTTGCGAAGCACTTGAATAAGAAGCGGGCCACTATGGCCAGAGGAGCCACAAAGTTCAAGCTCAGATACGCGGCCAAAATGTACAAATCGGTGGGTGACACTAATTGAGGATAGAAAAAAAAACAAGAGTACCCATCAAAAATGTACTCATATTAATGAACAAGGGTTTATGAGCAGGGGATCCATTAGTTCTTAGGATATAGGATACAAGGCCTTTCAGACCTCAAGCTTGGGCTTAGGAGTGATATTTTTTGACCGAGTGCTGAATTTTACAAGTGACTATTAGGCATTTTTTAAATTTTTAAACATTTGGTCACTTGTTTTAATTAAAAAGGAAAAACAGGGAATAAAAGTCAAGAAAGAACAGGTTACCTTATTCCTTCATAATATAAATGCATTCTGGAAAAAATCATATATTCAAGTTTACTTTAGGAGTGGGACAAACGTTATGCTGAAGCTGCCAAAAAGAAACTCAGTCGCGACAAAGACTACGTCTCATTTGTGGTGCGGCTTAGGGACTACAGAAGCAAAAGCATGAACATAAGTAGGTTTTTGTGTTGTGCTTACTTGTTGTACAGGCTAAATTGGGGTATGAATTCTTTAATAATCTTTTCAGACTACGTAAACCAATCTTAAAGCTTGATGATTAACCTTGATGTTATGACAAAGTTCTATCGAAATAATATGCACTCACTTAAGCTTAAATCAGAGTCAAAGACCAACTACAATTGGGCCACTACTCAAAGAGTGAGCTTAAGCTTTGCTCATAAATTTTCTGGGACGTTTATGTACTTTTACTATTGACTACTTCTGGAAGATTTTAGTAGAACAGCCTAGGTGTAGGCATGGCATCCGCGAGTGTACACTCATTCGATAGTCCTCAATCTTAGCGTCATTTTGAGTCATTATTCGAAGCTTAAAACTACGTTTGATCTTGCTTGTGGCTAAAAACGTGTTATTTCTGTTATTTCGTTATTTCTTATAAAACTGTCGATTTACCGTTACATCATGCTAAAATCTTTTTGATTGCCACAGAATGCGCAACTTTTACAGAAGCTGAGTACTTTGTTTTCTTTATAGGATACTATCAATTCTAAAATCTATTCAAAATTAGATTTCCAAGTGAATATCCAAAGTTGTTTTTAGAATACTTCGATGCTGCGATCGCTGCACTAAACGCTTACATTTTTGAACTGGTCGGTCATGGAATAAAGTGTGACTCCAGAAAATGTGAGGCAAAGAAAGTCGACGTTGGAGGAGGCAAACTGCTCACGCTTCCATGGGTGGTAAGGTTATGATTTTGGTTAATATTCAACATTTTTGGCGTCAAATTTGGCTTGAATTGTGCTCAAAAAATAATTTCGACATAAAAAAGCTTTATATGGCTGTGTTTTAACCCTTCATTGCCTAGTGTATCCGAATAGATACGCTTTTGGTGACCCCCATTCGTGCCTGGTGTATCCGAATAGATACGCTAACTTTGGAGCAATTTTTAGCCAGTTTTTTGGCTTCCTAGCTAAAGTCTGATATTACTCTTATACAGTCAACTTTTTGTCCTGAATAAGAATATCTAATTAGTTTTTGTTTTTTAGCTCTAAAAATTTTTTTAGAGCGCTCTAAAAAAGGTACACTTTTGAAAAATTTCGAAACCATAGGGGGGGTATCATGGATTTTCGGAACGAAAATTTACGAAAGTTTGTTGAAAATTTCAAAACCATAGGGGGGTATCATGGATTTTCGGAAAAATCCCGACTTTTGACCCCCCAAAAATTGGAATTTTTGGGGGTTTTTGAAAAAAAGAAAAAATACGCGTCTAATAGAATCTCGAGTTCTACCCGTATACCAAAAATCAGCAAAATCTAACGCTTCGGCATAGGAGGGTCTCCCACGGCTCGGCAATGAAGGGTTAAAATTTGTACCAAAAACGATTTATACCAAAAATAGTTTGGTGACAAAAAAATTTCATAAAAATTTTAGCATATATATTTCCTAAACTTTTTTCAGTTGGGATACGCAAAAGTGGGAAAATTTGGGTGCGCTATTGAGTATTGGAAGAACAGCAAATCCGTAAAGGCTGCCGGAAGCACAGACAAAGTTTGGCGCGGCCGAATGGTTTGCGTTGGGTGAGTTACGAAAATTTCATATTACATTTTCTCGAAAGGGAATGTCAAGAGGTTTATGCCCACTGGGTAGTGTGGTGGGTTCCGGTCTTGGAGAATATGAGATTTCGGCGATCGGAGATCTACTTTTTTAGACAAGTCCCGCCAGAGTATGCTGAGAGATGATGTCTAAATTAGAGAAAAACAATGGACAGAGTTCACAGTAAAGTGGACTTGCCCGGAGGACATAATTTCCAGAACGTTCACTGATATCATGAACTCTAGATCTGCATTCTATTCATAGAAAAATGAATTGTCGTTTCGAGTTTTCTTTGATATTTTTTGGAATTTTTCGCATTTCTACAAATTTTAACAGAACATTTTAACACTTTTATATTTTCTCCTGGAGCGTATTTAGCTTTGTAATACTTATCTGGAAGAATATTGTCAGTATACACAGAATTTTATTTTAGAGACAACATGCCAAATAAAATTTTGTGGGAAGTGGGAAAGCCGTGCTCCAAATGTGAATCTGGTCACAAATGCGACAAAGGCGCTGGATTGTGCATGACCCGAGGGTTCATCCAACGACACCCCAATGGGCACATTGATAAATAATAATATTTTTGAAACAAAGTTATATTGCACTTGTGAAAAATAAATGTTACCAACGCTATTATAAATCAAACAATGTAAAATCCAATTTTGCTTAATCATTTTTGATTATTTCTATGTCTGTTTTGGTACATAAATATGTCATTCCTGATTACTTAGGCTCTCAATGATGGCCACAATCCCAGTTTCAGCGACACACGCAAAATGATAGCCAGCCCATGCTCGTAGCCAGAAAATGTTTTCGGGCAGTTGACAGATTTTAAGGGATTGAGAGGTAGAAAATCCCTTTTTAGGAGTGCATTTTTAAAATTTTGTAAAAATTTAAAAAATCGTATGGTGACTGTATGCTTTTATCGGCCCTTCCGAATTTGGGAGAGGGATGTGCTACCTCCCTTAGATATGGACTTGAGCATGCCCCTTGAACCAGCCAGCCATGCTAAGTCATTAGGAGTCAAAATTCTGCACCAGAGTCAAATCGAATAATTTCGTATAAGAGAGACAGACGTTCGCCGGTTGTCTCGGTTTCCAAATGAAAGAGTGCAGAGAAAGTTTCTCTGCACTCTGTCGTGGACTATTGGCTTTTCTATGTGCCGGATGCTAAATAAATGAACACTTGCTACCGAATTATAAAAAATCTCTCCAAAAATTTTTGCACACCTGTGAAATGTAGCCCGAGAGACTACCAGAAATACTGTTTGAATTCCCGCCAAATAACAGAGAGCCAAATACTTGGCAAATATTTTTACAGCCAACGGATAAATTCTATGATCACGTTTACTTCTTTCAGAAATTATCCATATCATTTTGTTTATTGACATGCGCCGATCATCGCGCATAGCCGAAAAGAAAGCCGAGACCAAATTGTTGCGAAATTGCTCCGTTCCGCTCTTATCGCAGGAACCGAACGCAAAGAAAAATCGAGTGTATGGCAAATGAGTTAACCTTCTTTTAATACTTGTACTTTTCGCACACAAACAAAATTATTCTCGGTCCCATTCTTAAATGTATTTTCCATATTTTACTGTCACGATGATAAGTTTGATCAGTTCCTTTGGGAAAATTGTGATAGCAAAAATTAATTTTGAGAAGATAATACACATTTTTATGTGTAACTTTTAGGTCGCTGAATCTTCCTGCCGACATTCTTTTGGATGTCCTGAAATATATGAATCGCGATGGATTAGGGAAAATTCAGGTATATTTTATTACTTCTTTGTACATGTCGAACTCCAGAACGGAAAGTCCTCTCCCGGAAAATTCAAAGATCGGGAAGTTAAATGACCTAGAGAAAACATTCATCTTTTAATTAATTTTAGTTTTTTTAGCGAGATTTTTCTCCATACGAAATTTCCTGCACCCAAAAAAGCATTAACTCATTTGAAAACGTCCAAGAATAGACGGTGCGATCGAATGACCGCAATGTATCTTGATTTAGGAAACGAATCGACTGATAAACGATATCATCAATCGAGATTTAATCGTTTAAAAAATAAAAAATGAAGCGTTCATTCAGGAATTCTTGACATCATCGGAGCCGTGTCTGTTGCGAATAATCATTGAGTTTGTTTATCGCTGCGGAAATATACTACCTGAAAACTTAGACTTTCACCTGGAGAACAATGACACAAAGGAAGTGCTCCAACTGGGATATTTCACGCAGCAGGAGGCTAAAGAAAAGTTCGATGTGGTCTTATACAAATACGCAAGCGACCGTGAATCAGCTGTTGTTGATGGGCCGGCGTTAATTCTCGAGAGATTTACAAATGTTTCAAGCTGAATATGTATATTATTGCTTAATTTTCAGGGAATATTATAATTTTGCCTTACTTTCGTTTTTGTTATGAAACCACTTTGCTTCGATGCCATTTTAATGGCGATAGCAAAATTTTGGATCAATAGTTCTGGAATAAATAATAGGTAATGTCAGAGTATACGTCAAACAATATAAAAAATCTAATTGTTGGCTTCAGCAAAATTGTATCTAATTTATATAACTTAGGCACGACTGAAAGCACTATGATTGGTGATTGTAATAACTAGGAATTTTCACGGAAGAGTAGAGGAAGACTTCTAAAAAATTCTCGCACAATTTGTGCGCCAAAGTTTTAGTGTCTTGGGACCAAGTCTTATGACACTGAATTTCTTATGAATGGAATTTTATGAAATGAATCCCTTTTTGCACGGATCGAAATTGGACCGGAGACAGTAGAAGAAGAAGAAAAAAAAACAGAAGCCTTTACCTTTCTACAAAAGAATTACAAGGTGAAAATACACGGCGGATTTTAGACCAAAGACATGGTTAATGGTAAATATGTCATTCCTGATTACAGAGACTCTTAAGGATGGCCACATACCACTTTGAGCGACAAGCAAGCAAGTGAGCAAGATAGTCTGAGAAAGTGCCTGAAGGTGAATTATTTCGCAATTACAATTATGAACGATAGTCAAAGAAACATACAAAATAGCGGCCCAAATCCACTTCTTACTCAAAGAAAGGCTCATGCCTAATCTGTCAAAAATCTGCTGTCCTCCTGAAAGACAGCTCTTTTGTTTGTGTCCAAATTTGGCGATGAGTCATTAGATCAATGAACATTCGCAATTTTTGGAAAGGAGTCTTTCCAAAAATATTCAAGTTTAATTTTCACTTTATTTTAAGCTAAAATGAATATTTGCGTCAGCATTTTGGTTATCCTTGCTTTTTCGGCGCTACTCTGCCAGTCTGATAACTGTTTGAATGACTGTGCAAGGATTTATTCTGGTGCGGTGGAAATGAACGAATTTGCAGTTTGGTCAATTAAGGTAAGATCAAAACATGATCAAACATTAATTTTGTTTCAAAAGTTTCCGAAATCCTAAAAATTACAAAACGCGAATAAAATTGAACGTTAGTTTTCAAACCTGTTTCAGGATCTGATGAACGCAGGCGAGTGTTTGGACAAATGCGAGAAGAGAGTTGTTTATTCCGAAGAATTCATTTTGGTCTCCAAGCTCAAACTCATGTATGATGCGGCGAAACCGCTGCACGATAATATTGCAGGTAAAGCCGAGAAATAATTGCTGCAATCCCTTGAAATAATTGCCTTTAGAGACAACCAAACTTAAAGACTGCATTGAAAAGTAAGTCTCTTACGATTTTTTGTAAATTTGAGCTTACTCAGTTCGATATTGCTCAAATTGTCAGTCTAAATTTTCATCAAAATTATTTGCGCGATTTTACCTCTATTATTATCCCAGGCAGATTACTCTCATTACCTTGGGGGTGAAAAATGTTTATACCATAATCCATAATGCCGAATTCTCACTCCCACGTCTTTATACTGGAGATCACTATTAGAAACTTTGCTACAATTAAAAAATTCGATTCAAAGTCCAAGCGAGTTTACTAATTTAGTCAATCTCCGTTTGAGTCAAGCTCTTCCAAGGTTTAAGCAAAACTATGACTGATCTAGATTAGAATGCTCTAGATCATTTGTAAAACTTTAATTGCTTCAAGACGTAAGATTAGGTTAATAACTTTTGACTAACTATGTCTAGACTTCGAAGTGATCAAACCATTCTACAACTTGTTCAAATCCCGTGGAACTTTCATTCATCGATTTCACAATACGACGAAAAATGCAGGTAATTAATTTACTTTTTGGTGGTAAATTTTGTGTCACGAAATATCGTAAAAAGGTTATTATGTTTTTTAAAGACATGTTCCCAAAATCTAGAATGTTCTGTCACTTCCTCTTTTCAGTTTTTATAGTGTATTTATAGATCATTGCTCGAGAATATGAAGAAGACCGTCCCAGTGATGCGTCACAAATGCGGCGACCGTGGAACTGAGTTGGCCTTAAAATCGCAGAAGGAATCGCTTATCAGGTTACTGAGACTATAATATCATTTTTCCCTGTATTTTGTAAGATTATTAGAACTCAGATAATAAAATTTACATCACTTTTGGTCAGATTGCCAAATACTGCGTCAATTTTGGAATGCTATATTTTGAAAATACGATTCCGAATTCAAAAATTTTCAAATTTTAACAACTTTTCTTCAAAGTTTTAGTCGAGAGTGCGTTTTTGTCATAAAATAGAAGTAAGCATTTTTCAGCTTCTCGAAGATGAAAGGCATCAAAATGCTTCCGGGCAAGTGTCACGAACTCTTGAGATTTTTGAATGCTCCCAAGAAAACCGGTTCCAACTTGTTCGTGAAAAGTATGGCGACAATTGCGGACAAAATCTTCGGATAGTTTGCCAATCAAAATGAAGACTACTTTGCTTTGTGATATTTGTATACTCTCTCAATATTGCTCGTTATATTTTGTGTTATCGATAAATGTTACTTTACTAAGAACTTCAATATCTGTCTCGTCCGTCTTCAAATTTCGTCACCTGAGTGTTGGTGTACAGATTAAACAGCCTTATTTTCTCATTTCCGGTAGTGATAGCTTAATTTCGTACGTTCTGAAAAAAAGGTTTTAAAAAAATTTGAAAAAATTAACAACTTTAGATTTTTAATGCTAAAAATTTTTTTTCGTGGAAAAGTATGGGGGACAATTTTGCGGACAAAATCTCGGTTGCCAACAAAAAAAATTTTGCTTTACCGGGATTTTGGGCTTCCAAAATTTCCTGGATTTGGGGTTTGGGGAATTAACCCAATCTTTAATAATATAACTAATATAAACTAAAAGGCTCGCTCACGTTTAAATAATTCAAAATCAATCCTCAGAGTTCGATTGGCCGTACACTCATCGTTATTTTTTCGCTTTTTCATTAGACTATCGCTCTTGACTTTTCTCATCGATTGTCCGCTGTTATGTTTTGTATAGGACTTTATATGACCTTTATCATGCACTTGTATGTTCTGGATTTGCGCCGTGGATCTGAGGATCTCCTTTTAAATCCTTCTGCTCTGGATGTATAATAAATTTGAAGCACTGACATTCCCTGAGGATATCTTCCATATATTTTCCCTTTTAACAAGGAAAAAGCGCGAATAAAACAAAGATGCCTGGGTTGCCCAGACAACCGTTTGTTTTATTCGCACTATTTTTTGTCTGAGCTCACATGTCAATGAAAATAAATTTTACTCTGCGCGAAATGTATTGGAATTTTGATACTAAACAAAATGTAGTGAGTAAAATGCAGGATATTTTAAGGCATTTTTCCACCAAACTTCGGGGAAATGGAATGTTTGCTTTTTACACGTTTTTCCAAAGTGTTGCAAAAAAGTGTTACACCCAAAATTTTTAGTTCAAGTGCCTATTTACCCGACATCCCATTTATCATCCCATTTATGCATACAGTCAGACCCCGTTTGACCGTAACGATCGTGACCGGTCAAATTCGAACGAATAAGCAAAATTATGGCGGGAAATTTTATCTAAAAAATTCTAAACTAAATTTTATTTGTTTCGAAAATTATTTCGTTTTTTATTGAGCTTTGGCCAAATATGATACTTTTCCACCAAAATGACATATTTGCAAAAATTTTACCAAAAATTTGTATGGAAAAAAAATTCGTTTTGGACAATTTCTTCCGGATAACTGAAATTCCCGGATAAACGGAGTCTAACTGTACAAACTAACTACTCAAACTACTTCACAAAAATTTAGCCTTGACTCTAGATTGTAGCGTGCTTTATAATCACAGTTGATTCAAACTTTTACATTTTTGTTTCAAGTAATCCAAGAAGGATTTATTCTATTTCATTTTCGACAATGCCCGGAGCTGCGAACAATTTTAGTAAAGTGCAGCACTTTGACGCTAGTAGCTCGGAGAGCGACGAGGACGACGTCGATGACGGCCCACTTGGTCCTGAGTCCGAGATCTCAGTCCGTTTGGCTGAGGAAGACGACCGCAAAGCGTTTCAGGATGCGTTTATTACTGAAATCGGGGAGCGTGACTTCAGCCGGAAGATCACGTTCCGGGAACTCCTGGATGTGATTGTCTGCGCTGGGAAAGACGTTAGATCCGACGATCTGAAAGGCTTGTGGACATATGGCACGGAAAAAGGTGAGTTTTTGGGATCTTTTTCAGTATTTGGAAGAACGCCAAATTTTAAAGAAGGCACGCTTTTGCCAGGAAATTCAAAGATTAAGAAAGTTTAAAATTTCAGTTAAAAAATTAAAGGTTTGGTAATTTTCCGGCAAATTTTGCAGAATTTTAAAAACATTTTCGTAATAAAAGCTTTGTATAAAAATTCTGGTTGGGATACGAAAAATCTCCGAAGAAATTCCTGGAAAAAACCCTAATTTTGGCTCAAAATTATCATTTATTGTCATTTTTGTTTCAAAGTATTATGCCCTTTTTACTCATTTTTTGTTAACTTTTTTGCATCATTTTGATAATTTTCCATAAAAAATTCAAAAAATAGCATTTTTCGTTGCTATAGTATAAGTTTTCTCTATGTTTGGCTATGGCTGAAAATTCTGAATGATTGGCTTCCTTGCCCTATCCTTTTATGGCTTCTGTTATTATTATTGAACAAAAATCCACGTAAACAAGAAATAATCTCAGGCCTAGGGAAGCCATTTTTCTCAATTCTCGTCATTCTCTCATCACCTTTACGACATTATTACGAAATTTAATACGAAAACATTCTAGAAGAGATCTCTTTCGAAGAAGCCTTTCACATTTTCCAGCAAGCACCGTCCACGGACTTTGATTCACTATACAGTGCGTGGAATGCATTCTCGGACGACGTCGGCCTGATTGACTACGACAGAATCATATATTACATTCGAGAACAGGTGCTTTGCTGTTTTTAGCAAGAAAACGTTGACTTTTACCCCAATCCTGCCCTGGTATCGGGATTAGTTTTTTCCCGGCACTTCATTTAGCATTCTTTTTATCTTTACAGTATACTATAGAATGTTGCATAATGGTGTTATTGCTCATTGGAGAAAATTATAGAATGTTCTGGAAAAGTTGAAGGAAAAATATTTAAGATAGGTATGACGCACCTTACACACATACCTGACCTTATACACTTGCGCCCAAGAATAACCGAGTGCCAAGTGGTGTGTGGTCTTTGGACCAAGTGGTCGATCCATATCAAATGCACAGATCTGTGCATTTTTTGCATAGAAATCTTATTTCGCTTAAAAACTCATTTTTATGACGGAAAGTGTAACATCTGATGTTACTGACCATATGTCAAAATTATGAGAGGAATATATTCTTTTAATTAGATGTTTTCTAGAATGCTAGAAATGGAATTTTCGGGAAAAAGCTATTTTTCACATTTCTACCAAAAATTCCTTTCTGGCGTTCTAGAAGAAATCTAATTTCAAAAATACATTCTTTGACATAAAAAATGAGTTTTTATGCAAAATAAGATTTCTGTGCAAACCATGCTCAGATCTGTGGTCCTGGTAAGGATCGGTCCCAGGTTCAAAAGTCTTTACCCCATATCTTTGGAGATGTAACTTTCAGAATTTCAAAGTGACCTCAAATCAAAATCCGCAGCAAATTTAACTCTTATTTAAAATGAAATTCAGGCGACTGACCAAGATCGCAACGAAGTAAAGGCAGTCTTGAAATGGCTAAAAGAACAGAAGAGATATCACATCGATCTGGATACCGTTAGTCGTTTTCACTTTCACTTCGTTTTCTATACTCTATTCCAAAATGTTTAGATGATCTATGATATGCACAATGCTCAAAGGTTTAAACGCAAAAATCGTCGAGGACCAAACCCGAGAAGAAAGTAGGTTTTTGAAAAAAAATTTAAGTTATGAACAAGTTTTCAGCCATTTTGCACTTTCATCGCCGCAGAACCAGCTCAATTGAATCGCAACAATCGCTTTCGTCAATGTTTTCAAATCGAAATCATAATCCCCTAAACAACCTGGACCAAAACCAAGGAACCGCGAGCATTGTGAGCTCGTTTCGGGAACCACTTGGAGATAAGGTATTATTGACTATCATGGGAGAACTACTCTAATCGACAGACAAATCCTGAATCTCGTTTGAATTCGAGCATCGTTTTAATATACAAATATTAATCTCTAATACTCCATCGTTCTAATTTTACAGACGATGAGGCTGCCTATGACGCGGCCAAATTTTCGGCGCGAATTCAAACTGATTCTAGATTGGTTTATCTGTGCGGCCTTCGCCCAGAAGTCGGGGATTGGCGACTCCTTATCCTTAAAATCCAGGATTTTCAGACGGTCACAATTCAGGCTGTGGGCCAAGGGCCCGGGAGGTCTAATGACACTTACTTCACTCGCCCGAATCCTTCCTGATTTGTCTTTTATGGCGATAAATTTACTCAAGATTACGTTTTAGGGTGTAACTGTGAAAAGTATGGTCATCCAAAAGAGCTCAACCCAAAGCACCTGTATCTCGTACTCTTTTACGCTGGACAAACCGCAAAGAATGCGGATCAACATCCACATAAACGAGCAAAGTACACAAGTTTAACTTTCAGATATTGATTTAAAGCTAACGCATAAACATTTCAGTCGACTCTTCGCTCAACCGATTCCAGAATCTCGTCTTGGGCATTCTTCAGGGTCAGGACAAAGTTTACGCTGTGACAAAGCGCAAAGATAACGGGGTCGGTTCTTATGGTTTTAACATTTGCGTGGTATCAAAAGTGTTTCGAAATGAAAAAATCTACTGTCTGTGATTTTTCTTCTTTCAGCACTTCGAAACGCGTTTTTTAACCATTTTCACCTGTCTTTATTTACTGTTTTAGGCAGTGTGCACCGAATGGTGGGTTATGATTCATTCAAAAAACTAATCTTGAACCAATTTTCAAAACTCTTCCAGCAAGGAATGTTTTCAGGGTTAAGCTGCCTGCGGGCCTTTACAAACTGAGAGTAAAATTTTGTCGGCCTCTGAAAATGGTTGAGCCAGAAAAAAGCGACGAGATTCTCGATGCGAAACGACGCCTGACGAAATCGTTCAAGTGAGTCTTAGTTTGGCCATTTTTAACGGACGCAGCAAAGGTCAGGGTTAGAATGATATTTCTTAGTGACGAAAGTGTCCCCGGCTGGGATTTTGGACCGTTATAGGTTTTCGACCACGCTGTTTATATATTTGAGATCATTTTTGGCATTGTGAGCATTATAATACCATGTTCTGGCATTCTGCCATGATAAAAATGCTAAAAGACTGAGGGGTTTCCCGGGGTATCATTCGGTCTTATTAGACAAACCAATACTATTTTCTGTTTGCAGCAGTGTAACATTTATATATTCTTAGGGTCATGTTGATGAACCTTTTCGACATGTTCGACCTCGGTGAGTCTCAGAGCTAAACATGTATTTCGATATTTTAGCTTGTCATAGTACGAAAATTTCAGACAACGACGGACAGTTAAGCAGAGACGAATTCGAAGCATACAGTATTCTATCGGGCAGCGGTCCAGTCAAGGATGAGGTTCCCAAAAAAAACTTTTCGTTTAAATTTTGATCACAAATTTCAGAAATGGGAGCTGATTCGCCAAAACTTCAAACTCCAAAAACCCGATTATTTATCCATGAAAACGTTTATAGAAATGCATCAAATCGAGGCGGAGGTAATTTTTTAAGAAATTCGGATTTCGCGTGAATTTGAGTTTTTAGAGCTATGGGCCAAAAGGATTGTTGCGAGATATGTGGTAAAGTTTTCTGTTATAATGTTTTAATAATCTAACTGTAAAATACTTCAGGGCGGCAGTTCGAGAATTGGGACACAATACAAAGTTCTTTATGAGCACAGTAAGTTCTATTTAAGATTATTTGGTCAATACTAAATAGTATAAGGATTGGATTTTGCTTTCATTTTGTTTTGTCACCAATAAGTGGAAAACTCAGGAAATATATTGCAATACTTTTGATGAGCGGTCAGAGAAAAACGGGAAGCTATTTCCCTCCAGGGTATATTGGGGTGAAGTCGAGCTGTTCCAGAACACGTCATGCCATTGCTTTTTCTATTCGCAACATTTTAGCAACCATCGTAATTTCTTGTCCATTTCCAGGCCTGCCCTATCTTAGCCGAACTTCTCTTCTCCGAGCATCAATGCCCTCTGGCACATTTCGAGATTGATCAGTCCAAAACAAACTTTGAAGACTTTCTCGTGGAGTACCTTTGGGAAAATGGAACTCCGCTGCCATATTTGAAGGAAATTTTCTCTCTTCGTCAGTTCAAGACTGACTATTATGCCATTCTCATAGCTGGCAGAACGGTAAGGTTCAAAGTTCATTTCTGAACATTCAAGAACATCGAGATCGGATTTTCAGGATAAAGAGATGCAGTACAAATTGGACTTGTCAATGTCCAACAATGTCAATATCGAAGGCCACGACTTGCTCATAGATCAAACAGTTCCACCAAATACGGCAAAGGTAGAAATTATGACTATCATTCAGTGATCTTGAAAACCCGTATTGGAAAATCGCCTTGGTCATTGGTCATATCAGTCCAAGAAGCATTTTTTAGCATCACTTTCTAGAATCCTATCAGGAACATTCCACAAAAATGAGTAATGTATTAAGCAAACGTGAGATTTAGGGAATGCGATTGGATCGTATATACCGTATCTTTTGAAATTTTGAAAACTTGAAGTTTTCTAAAACAAATTTTATGAGGAACATTTTTTTAAATTTTTTTACTCTAAAGTTCAAGATTTTTGGCAAATTTCTAGAAATTTGGACATAATCCTCCAATCTCGATTATTCGTGTCGAAATACTCAGACATGATCCAAATCGAGATCACTGAATCTTAGTTTCCATTTGAGCCAGTATACTTCTAGAATGTTCTATAAAAAATCATTCCAAATATGACAATGCGCTTTGAAATGGCATACCTTGATTACCAAAAAAGAACTTCAATTCCGATAATATTTGTATAAATCCATTCAGGTCTTGACCGTGGCAATGGCTCAAGCCGACAGCTGGTACTTGAGCGTCAAGAAACATTCCAACGATGGCAGTTCGCAACATTTACCTGCTTCCGCCAAATAAAATTCTCACAAAATTTCTCATTATTTCATTCACTATTAAACATTGAAATCATTGCACTATTATTTTTTTATACATTTTATAAACAAAGTTTTCGGCGGCTCCACAACGGCCAGGACCTCGGCCCGGCCCTTTTTCATGTCGTACAGGTATTTAATGCTCTTGGCGGCGTCATTGACCGCGTCAAACAACGGCTCACCCTCAGCCCTATTATTAGTGCAAAGAAGAGAGAGTGCGGAGAGAAAGAGAGACCAAAAAGATGCATTTTCATCAGTCGTTTTGCTATTGTGACTGCCCTTTTAGAGATTTGTCTTTTAAGTCAATTTAGTCTTGATGATTGAAGAGTGTATGTGTCATTGAAAATCTCTTTAAGCTAGTTATTTAATAACTTCTGAAACTTTTTTACGTCTGTACATATTTTCTCTAATATAAGCCCCCCCTATAATAGACGCCCCCTAGAGAAAGAGAAATAGTGTGTAAAAATGAGAGGTTAGAGAAAAATTTTGCCCCAATTTGGGGGATTGAAATAATATAAGCCCCGGGGCTTATATTAGAGAAAATACGGTATGTGAAATTTCATCTCTTGATGAATTTTTATAATGTCTAATTTTGCAAGCAACTCCAAAAATCGCTCTGCAAGTCTTCTTGCTTCTGGTGTAATCCTTATACAGTCGAACTTCCCAATAACGCCCCTCCGAATAACGCCGCCATTTTTTTGGAACCTGCCTTGTAAATGACACCCCGAATAACGCCGATTCAAATTTTTTGAAGAAATTTTGGAAATTCTTATCAATTTTACAAAAATTCTTGTGCTTGTGCTTATGTCTTCTGGCGCCAGTATTGTGGTCAACCATTCCCCTTGGAATGCGAGGGAACTTGTTCTTGTGACCGTAATATTGCACTGCCTTAAATGACGTCCTTCCGTCGGATAAGAATCAGCGCGTGGTCATCAAAAGCGAGGAGCAAGAAAAAAGAAAGTTGAGAAGAGAAAAATAAAAAGACAATTTACCATTTTTGGCTAAAATTTATAAACAATTCCTTTTGGAGGTTTCTCTGGGGATGACAAGGTATTGTATGACACACACCAAGTTTTTCCGCCATATAAGGTGCTAGGACAAAGATTGTACTGTCTTCAACAATTTTTTACAATCTCAAAGACTTGACCTATTGATGGATTTTTTCAAAATGCTTTTTGGCACACTCGCAAGGTTTTAGAAGCCTTCTCCAGTTTTGGCAAAACAGACACAAAATCTTAGCGCGAACCAACTTCATCTAACATATTAAACACCAATTTTTGTTAAAAACACCCATTACAGCTATAAAGACTTGACTAGTGATTTCAAAAGTTCCAGTGGTCGAGGTACCACTGTCACGACCACTTTTGGAATCACTGAACTTAATGGATTTTTTCATCGGGATATGTTGGAATGTTAAATTGGAGTCAAAACCAGTGATTCCAAAAGTGATAGTGGTAGGTATAGTAATACCCCTATCAC
The DNA here is from genome assembly GCA_022814885.1 of Ditylenchus destructor. Taxonomy (NCBI): domain Eukaryota; kingdom Metazoa; phylum Nematoda; class Chromadorea; order Rhabditida; family Anguinidae; genus Ditylenchus; species Ditylenchus destructor. The sequence continues at coordinate 317,797 of JAKKPZ010000061.1, forward strand.
TATTACCTATAACTAAGGCTAGCAAAAATATTTTTTATCCGGTTTTAATTAATTAAAATATTTTTAAAAATCGCAAAATATTTTTTTAATATTTTTTAGTTAACCCTTTTTTGTGTCTTTACGCAATAATTGGTTTTATACCAATTTGAGCTATTTTTAGCCATTATTGTCCCTATAGGTCTTTTTCTAGTCCAAGCTCGACTATAAAACCCTAAATTTTGAATAAAAAAATTTTGGAAAAGTTTTGGAATGTTCCGAAAATTTTCGGGAAAAAATTTTCTCCATGAAATTTATTGTGCTAGAAACATTTTTCGCGGCGGCCGTCGGCCGCCGCAAAAATTTTACTTAAAATTCCCAAAACTTGCCCAAAAATGGCAAGATATTTAGTAAAATTCCAAAAATATGCAAAATATTTGTTAATAGTTCTGCTAGACTTACCTATCACTGTAATATTACTTTAACTTGGACAAACAAGCAACAGGACAAAGGAAGAGGCGCAAGGAATAGGAAACAAAAATACAAAGGAGACGAAGGAAAACAGGGTCCTCCCCTCTTCCGTACAAGCACAAAGATCCAGCTCATATCCAATGATCACGGCCTCGTTTCGCTCTCGCTGAACTTTACATGACAAGGGAAAACTGTATGCGTATAACTGAATGGGAGTATAGATTTATAGTGACCAAGTGCAAATCTTGATAAAAATGCCTTTAAATTGCTTAAATGCCCTACAATCTTTTAGTCGAGATATCTGTACGATGTTTCCGCGAAATTCTTTCCATCGCTCTTTTTATTTCAAATTAGTAATTTACTGTCTTATAATGTATTTCTTATATTCCTTATACTTTGGATATCAAAATTCCATAGATCCACAAAACAGGAAAAGAAACGGCCTCAACTCTAGCACGAATTCTAGTCTATGCGCAAAAACATATGAACACGTAAATTGGACCAAAGTCGAAATGGTGCCAAGAGAAACTCCAATCGCAGCAGAAGAACAAACTAGCGGTCCGGAACTTCTCAAAGTGCCGGATTTCATAAAAAAGCACAACAGAAATGTTGGTAACTTAAACAAGTAAACGAATACAATAAACCCATTACCCAGGAACCTCAAGGCCATATACGGCCCTCTTTGAAAATTTCCTGGCTTAATAAGAAAATGTAAAAATGCGTTTTTAACAGTTTTATGATTAAATGTTTCTTTTTTATTTCGTAAATACAGATGATTTAAAATATTTCTGCTTTTTAGATTTCTTTTTTGTTTGCATATTTTGGTTATTTTTGTCCGAAGAATGTTTTTTTTTGTATCTGATGATATAAATTGCTGAAGACTTGCATACATGAGTTTTCAAATATACTTAATCTGAATTTGATATGAAATTTCAAATTCAAAAATTTGAATTTGCTCCAAAATGTAAAAATGATTTAATGGTTTTATGATTGAATGTTAGTTCATTTTTGTTCTATATTATGAATTTAGATTATTTATAATATTCGAAAAAAAAGAATATGTTTTTACAGAGAATGCTTTAGATATTTCCATCCGAAAGCTATTTTGGGACGACACATTCGCTAATGAATATTTGCAACAACAATGACAGCAGGGCAATTATGTGTGTTCCAAAATTTGGTAAATGGCAGACCAATTCTTTTATGGTAAGTTGAAATAAGGATAGGTTATAAAGACGTTGGACTAGATACCAGGTGGCGACATAATTCCTGCGACTGATATTTATGCGTTTAAATTCGCGCCATTTCAGTTTAGCCCCTATAGAAGGGGGCTAGCTCAAATTTGATTTTGCTCACTTCCTCTAAAATCGTATTCTAGAGAGGGTTAGAAATATCAGATTTGATCTTGCCCATTTCTATAGGTGTTAAACTGAAATGGCGCGAATTTAAACGCATAAAAATCAGTCGCAGGAATGATGTCGCTACCTGGTACATGTAAAAATTATACTAATTAATTATACTACTAGCCTTTGTTATCACTACGTGTTTTTTTCTCACTATTATCCCGGTGAAAAATGTTTTTTGAAAAAAGAGCCAAAAATAATTAAATTATAGTATATAGCGTCAAGAGAATACCAACTCGGGGCCTATAAGTAATGGTTTGTTAGAAAAATTGAAATCTACTTTCCTTATTTTGGCATCTAGCGCAATTGCAAAGTTGTTTGGCATGGCCTTATAAGCAATTTTGCAATTGGGACCCTGCGTGAGATGCCTTCCTGTGCGAGATTTTGACTTCCCAAGGCCACAGGAAAATGTCAGAGTGTCAGAGAAGTGACGTGAAGTCTAATTGCTTGTCCTGGAGCTTAGGTTGTTCGGGAGCTTAAGCCTAATATGGCGCCAAACGTAAGCCTAATTGCTTGTTTGGCGCCTTACAACCCTGATTATAGGACCCGAAATTGCACCTGTCCTATAGCGTCTATGCCAAAACGATACAAATATTTTCAGAAAGAATATTACCTTTGGCCCAAGTCTACTATTATGCAAAAAAATTTTATACTAAACTCAAAAAAACCTTTCTGGGACAAATCTTAACGAGCTAAAAACTGTGTTTAGGTGGCGCCCAAATCGAAAACAATTGCGTGCCGTATACAAAAATCTATGTCTACCGTATTAGACGCTATAGTTTGTTATATGCACAATGAAAAAGAGTTTCCTGAGAGCAAATATAGCAATTTTTCCACCACCGAGAGGTGAGATACTTTATTTCTTATAAAAAACATTTCCAATCCTTATAGTAAGTTAAAGCTGTCCGTTGTCGTAACTAGCGACAACGGACCCAGATACCCAAAATCTGACCTAATGTTGCTAATATGAAGAATAATATATAGAATTGTTATAGAACCATTCTGACTTCTGTATGGAGATCTAAAAAACTCGTTTATTTCTTCCATAAACAATACAGTCGACTTTTCATTTATTCGGCGTTCACTTCACTCCAACATTTTCACTTCTCCGATACTGGTCGAATGAATTGATTTATATGGGTTTTCCTTTTACTTATCCGACACTTTCATTTGTCTGATACGACACAATTTTGCAGAACGAACCGACAAAATTCAAAGAAAATTCTTTCACTTATTCCATCGAATTGTATCGCCAAAATAGCCCAGGGCAATCCCTATTTTGCTTTATATTATATATTTTTTGCTTTCAAATATTAAAACCACTTTTTAAAAATGAAATCTGCTAAAATTAATTATTTTTGGCAATGATTAATTTAGATTATGTCCAGATCGATCTGACGCCGATAGTTTAGAAAACGTAGTTCAGTCACAACATATCAGCAATTTTGACCATCTCTTCCAACAGTGGAATGTCTTTGCCGTAGTTCGTGATCCAATCGATAGATTGCTTTCTGGATTTTTGGACAAATGCATCGGGTATATTGAAATTTCCTTTTATATTAGTGCATATGGAATGTCGTGCAAATTAATTTCACGGGACCGTTATCAATCTGGTTTGCCTATCGATTCGCAACTCCAAAAATTGTTCTGGAAACTAGCTAGTAGGGCTATAAACCGTCACCAAAATAATTTTTAGTGAAAAATAGATATCTGTATCAGAAATTCATGCATCATCTACATAATCATATCCTGAATGTCCCTAGATAGAAAAATTCTGTTTTACAAAATTGAGGGAATTCGACCAATATTCTACACACCTTCTAGATTTTCGACCATGCTGATTCTGAGTATGAAGCGAGTTTAGGCATTGGGTATACCGTATTTTGCCAACTTCTGCAGCCAAAATTTGAGAATTCTAGAAACTGGTATTACAATTTACTCAATGCTTAAAATAACCTCAAATTTGGAACCAGCGTGATCAATAAGTGTATAAAACCCGTTTTGTGAACTTTTCAATAGTGAATTTCGATAATAATAAATATACAAAAACAAATCCTTAGGACTGTTAATAGAGGCAATTTATGGCCAAAAATTTGGGCTATGCCTAAACGTAAGCCTAAGCTTGTTGGCATGAAACTTAAGTTCTATAAAAATATAGTCTTTGGCGTTCTAAAACATTGGTACTGCCATCCTTTGCTGTCGTAATTTTTAAAAACTATGCCTTGTTTTAGCCATCCGATTTACCAGGACACGAATATGGAAGAGGACAAATTTACCTGCCACGGATGTGGCGCCAACTTTACATGTTTTGTGATTAACCAATATCATCGAATGATGGCTCAATCTCAACATCCAAATTATAGGATCACAAATGCTGACCTTCATTTCTTCCCTCAAAATTGGTATATCTTTTTCAAACTCAAAATCTTGAGCCTAAATGAGTTTAAGTTCCTTAAGCTTAGTACTAAGTGTGAGCTACCTAAGCCTAAATTGGGGTAGCCTGAGGTTCATTTATCGCCTATTTGACCACAACGTCAATACCAAAGGATTATGCAGTGGAATGACTTTCAAGGTCAATTTTTTGCTCAACCTGACCCTTAACTCTAACTACCCTTAAGTCTAACTAAGGTAAAGCGCTAGCCTAAGGCTTGCACTAACAGCTGAAAGCTAACATCTCGTATCCTCAAATTAGGAACTCCTTTTTTCATTTGTCCTATTACAATATGCTTTCCTAAAATAATATTTTCAGGAGGTGTGAATTCAACAGATTTCTTCCAAACATTTCAATAGTGAAATTCAGTAATCGCAAAACTAGAAAGTACGACGCAGATTTGTTCATCAATGGCTTAATGAAAGTTTTGCAGCAGAAGAACAATGTAAATCCACAGTCGTTGAAAATTATACGGAAATATTTGAGAGAATCGAAGACTAATCATGTGACGCGAGATACAATCGCCCGACAGTTTCTTCAAGAATTGTTGTTCTGCAGCCCTTTTCTGATGGAATTAGTTGTAAGAATGTATTACTGGGATTTTGTGCTTTTTGACTATCCTATTCCGGAAATAAACTTGTAAAATCCTAAATTCAGCCCTAAATCAAAATTTAATTTTCGAAAAACGCATCACGGATCATCCTGAGAAGAATTTAAAATTTGATGTCCATTTTTCGTACCCTAATAAGCCTCTCCTCTCATTTTGGGGATGAGGTGGGGATGAGGTAGGGATAGAGTCACGAAGCGGCAGGCTTTTTCTAGTGGGATATTTTTGGGAATAGTTCTGTCGCGAGCGTCTCGAAATATAATTCACCATATTGTGTAATCATTGAAATTCCACATTGGAATGTGCTGTTCTTGACCACAAACTTTATATAAAATCCCCTTTAACTGACAAAGATGGTGGGTCTTTCATTTTTAAAGGGGCCAAAATATCTCCTATATCCCCGGCCGGGCCTGGCGTCGCGGACTGGGCCGACAGTCTCAATTGAGGAGACGGTCCTTTCCAGCGCTATAAAAGGGCCAAATTTACGGGCTAAAATCACTTCTTATTCTAAAATCACTTTGCGTTCTTATATCCACTTTCTTGAACTGCGATTTTGACTCCCCATTTTGATCGCTCTCCCAGTCGCCCCCAGACCATACCACTGTGTCAGATTTTGATTGAAAGACAGCAGTCAGTCGTCATTTCCCAAAATTTACTATTGACAAGAACACTTCTACATTTCTTGTGCTAATTTCCCTAAATAAACTTCCTACTTCCAATCGCTTTCTTATTAACGGGCATTTATTCACTCACTAAGGGTCGAGGTTAGCTCACCTCAATCTTATAAGCAAGAGCATCATTTCCAAGAAAAGAACTTCATTTCTGACAATATTTGTATAAATCCGTTCAGGTCTTGACCTTGGCAATGGCTCAAGCTGATAGCTGGTATTTTAGCATCAAGAAGCATTCCAAACATTCCAAATTTGCAAAATTTACCTGCTTCCGCCAAATAAAATTCGTTGCATTTCAATGCATTTCATTCACCAATAAACATCAAACATCATTTCACTATCATTTTTTACAAATTTTAAACATTTTATTCGCTATTTACAATATTCAGATCCTTGGAATTATCGGAAGAGCCATTTTCTTCGGTGTTCTGTGCGGTTTCTGTTTCCAAAGCATTCGATTCATTCGCCTCATTCAATACCGATGTTTCAAACGCTCTCGAAGATGGTATCCTGGATAGTCGGAATCTTTGCTGGGCGTCCTCCACCTCGTCTGCTTGAAACAGAGATTTGACTTCGGTCATGAATTTTTCGAAGTCGGTATCTGTAATAAAAATCTTTTATTTGTAAACATACATTCAGATAAAAAATATATTCATTCATATTTTTAATTTTATCTTCAATAACAAAAATAATATTTTCCCTAGAAAAATGTTTCTAAAGACTTTAAAAGATCAGAAATTTCCGCAACCTAACTATATTAAGTTATTGCAGACTTGATGATAGATTTTTTTACTTGCTCACTATTTAGATCACAAATCCGATATAGATGATTAGACTATATCAACATTATCTATTTTCCTATGTTTTCTTTTCAGATTCTCAGCAGGCTGGAAAATATCAAATAAAAATTGACGATAAAAAACTAATGATCCAGCAACAAATTCATCGCTATTGTATGGCTAGCCTAGTGCATTTAGCTTACAACATTTTTGAGCCGAGCGCAGACAAACATATACACTACAAGTCAAACGCAAAATCGGACGTTCTTCATCTTCTTCATCTTGGCGACACAAGAGCCTTTTGTATTTAATTGCCTTTTCTCCAAATATAAGTCTCTAGTGGCGCCAATTCAAACGTGCGATTTCGCGTATGGGCTGTAGAGTAATCTTTTAAGAAGTCAGAAGGATGGAGACATTTCCTATGGGCTAGGTTGCTAATAACTGTAAATCGACTTACGTGTTCCATCCAAAAACGCAACTTTCTTCACACTCTGAAGATGGGTGAAAATTGTGTACTTTGTCTGCCGATTTTCCGTCTTCCACGCGGCTTCTAGAATTTTCAGGCACAAAGACTTGTCCAGGATGATGTTGTCACAGCAGCGCATTGCTTCAATGACTTTGCCTTGAGCGATCAGAACTTCGGCGATCTGTTCCCGATTTCCTCTTCTTGAGAACATATCTGAAAAGTTGCAACTAAGATAGACTATGACTAATAAAAAATTGCATACCGATTGCCATTTGGTACAATGGAGGATATCTTTGCCCGAGAGACATCAACTCGAAAGCCTAAATAGGAACGTTTTTATACTAGATTTGGAGCTGGGAGAATATAAAAGTGCAGAAGTTTAAAATTAAGTGATCAAAGGTCGTGATGATTGATCATTGAATTTTAGGAGATCAATACATTCATAGCTCCAGATTTCAATCGTTTGCATTCAAAAAGCTGCACTATGAAGTGCTGCATTCAGTTCAAGAAAAATCTTATTCGAGATAACGTGAGCTTACCAAAAATTTGGAGTCGTCAATGACGCGGTACTGAAGCAATTGTTGGAGTTTATTGAACTGTTGAGCTGGAACACGAACTGTTAACACAAAAATTATGAAAAGAGAAATGTGACTTACCGTCAATTAGAGTATTGAGAACCAATTCCGGCAAATAGTGATTCTGGAAGAGCAAATTTTGTAGCAAAAGTTTTTCTGGATCTCAGAATACCCGAAAATTATTATTCCTTAAAGTCAAGCGTTCAATGTTCTCTGATCATGATCAAAGAACATTGATCATTTAACTTCAAGGCTTTATTTTTAGATTTAACCTTCAAGTTTCCTGAGGCAAATTCTGATCTATAGAGTCGCTGAAATAGAACGGCATACTTCCATAGAAATTTTGGTCCTTTTCACGGTCAGGAAGAACTCGAGAACGAGATATGAAAGGAACGTTTTGTCCATTTCGGGCATCTCTCTGAGCGGGTCGAACACCTTTCTCATTATTGCGTCGTGGTCGATTTTTAGAGGTGTGAAAGGCTCAGCGACCAATTGGAATTTTGCATTAGGGTCTAAAAATGGAACAAATTATCTGTTAGGACTTAATGGTATACCTGAGAACATACCTTTACTTTGCACAGCAATCTTGGGCTTTAGAAGGTGCTCAAATATGTCACAGACATTGGAAATCTTCAAATGTTTCTTCGCCAAATTGTCCCGCAGCAAGTTCAGGTAAATTACTTCGGAAAAGTCACTTCCGGTGCGGTGGCCGAGAAAGTCCATTAAGCAATTCTGAAAAAATAGAGATGTTCAATTTGGGGTTCTTTTAGGCTAACGGGGGGATGTTTATCGGGGGTGGGGGAATTTTATATAGAGATTTTCATATAAGAAATTTCTAAAAATTAGTCTAGAATATATAATCTTCTAGAATTTTGGCAAAAATTTTTAGATCACTTTTAAAATTTTTTTGGCGGTAATTCAAATTTTATTAAATTTACAGGTATTTTTAAATAAAATTTCAATTCCCGCCAAAAAATTTAAATTTTTAAGGGGTCTAAAAAATTTTGTTTGGAATTCTAAATTATTCTAGACTAATTTTTGAAATCTCTTATATGAAAATCTCTATATAAAATCCCCCCTCCGTTGGCCTAAAAGAACCCGCTCAATGCCAGAAAAGGCCAAATATGTTCTGGAGCATTCTAGAAGGGTGACTGAGTAGTATCTCAAATCAATCCTTAGATTCTAGGCTTTCGATTGAGATATCACTCGCTCTTCCAGTATGTTCCAAAACAGATTTGACGTTTCCTGGCATTGAGCGCCAATTTGAAAGTGGCTAATGAAACATTGCTTGCATTTTATAAGAATGTCGCCAAAGCATACCTTGTCGTCAAACAAATCGATGGCTCCCACCACCAAACAATTCAAACTGGTGTAGACTCCCAAAGTCAATGCCACAAGCAAATTCGGCGAGACTGAGACCCAACTGTTATTGTACAGCGAGATCTCAGCGACATTGAACACATTCGTGAGCTTTTCCGCAATTTCCACTGAGGTCGCGCAAATGGGCCTGTGACATGGCAGACAACCGCCGGGGTTTGTGACGGTGAATTTGCTCTTGATGTCGAAAACGTGAGTTTGAGCCGACGCCTAAAAAATTTAATCTCAATACTGTCAGTCATTTTTGGCATTTGAGTAATTTTTTAGCCTGACATTTTGGTCCTTAAAAAGTAACTACCAAGTGGTGGCAAAATTTCGCGGAATTTTATTTATGAGTTTGAATTGGCGCCATTTCAGTTTAGCACTTTAGAATAGGGCTAGCTCAAATCTGATATTGCCAACCCCCTCTAAAATCGTATTCTAAAGGAGGTTAGCAATATCAGATTTGAGCAAGTCTCCTTCTAAAGGGGCTAAACTGAAATGGCGCGAATTTAAACGCGTAAATAAAATGACGTACGAGACATGTATGTGCCAGTAACACTAATGAAAACATGTCTTGTGATGGTGTCATGGAAACTTCTAGAATTGCCTAGAAAATTCTTAACATCGGCCATCTTACATTTTCGAATCTAGAAAGATCTAGAAGTTCTAAAAAATATTCTACATATATAAAGCTAACGTTGTAAATAAGTCCAAAGCCCTAGCTTAGCCTATAGCCATTGCGAAACACATACCCTGTGGTGAAGAAAGACGAGATTATCGATGACATGCACTGCAACTATTCCATTCAAGTTCAACTTCAGCGTCCTCTTGAGAACAGGTGTTTCATTCAACGGGTCCGATCTCGAGAACTGATACACGCCTATGGACTCAAACACCGCGGCGTCGCGCGGATTGCTCTTCAAGACCAGTACCGAAATTTGGCCATAACTGTAAAAATTCAATGAAAGTTGCTCTGTATTTTATCTGAGATTCCCAAGGTGATAGGGATAATATCATTTCGGGAATCGCAGGCTTCTGCCTATTCACATTATAAAAGTGCATACATTGTTGCAATAGAAACATCGTGATCCAGGAGCTTGGGCTTATAGGCACTGCCACCGAAGTCCACCTCAAATTTGGGCCACCTGTGAATCATTCCGTTCTAAATAAAGTCGAGTTCAAAGATCAAAGCTTAAACGACAAATTAAAAAAGTTCATACCTGGAAGAGAAACGGCGTAAGACTCGAATTTGAGTTTCCGTTGGCAAATAAGAGTAATTGGGAAGGAGGCTGAATAAAAAGTTTTCAGGAATGAATTTAAACATTGCACTATGAGTCGAAACTTACGTAGCTCAAAAACCAGTTCACCGGGATTGGGATATTCCTCAATAATTTGATAGACTTCCGCTTTGAGTTGATCACATGGAGCTCAGGTCCTTGATCGGTCACAAACACCGGAAATGGATGGAAATTAGGCTAATTTCAGGATTCGAGATTAGAATTTAACAAATTTTCGGTGTCAAAAACTGAAAATCAGTTTCGGTGTCAAAAACTTGAAAAATGACGTCATCAAAATTCACTTGTGTGAATAGGTTATATGATGAGTCTTGGGTCAAGAAACTATAGGAATTTTCCAGGATTACATCCGGGAACGGTACTTTTATACTTACAAAGTGACGATCCGAAACCCATTGAACACCTTTGATCACAGCATTCGGAGTTTTGCACACGTGCCTTATCTCAGGTAACACACCTGACGTGCTTGGGGCTTCGAGAAAAACGAAATCCGCTGAGCGATCATCTCTTTGAATGCTATGAATGTTATAAGGATCAATAGAGTATACTAGGTAAATGTCCGAAGATACCTGGCGATCTGTGAGTCTGTGGAGAAAGTGAGACATTTGATCTTGCCTTGGTCACGAATCCTAAAGCGTATAGTTAGAAATTTGAGTATTGATTGACTGAAATATGTGTTTTTTGCACCAAGTAAGTTAAGTTTGATCTTAGCGGTTTTATAAGGTAACTTATATATTTTAAAGACTAGACAAACGATTGTTTTTAAAAATTTTCTGTTTTATATTTACCTATTATCATTATTACTTTTACTAAAGATTATTTTTGAGATCAGATAAAAAATTCGGTTCGATATTTTCTCAAAAATTTCTTGTTTTTAAAAATTAATGACCGCAAATTAATGTTACAGCTGCGTTTTCGAGAAACTATAAACATCTAGTGATTTTATGCACTTTTATGTCCTTTTTTACACAGATTTTTTACATTGATTAATTTTTACATGGAATATATTCTTGAGCTAATTTCTATGATGCAGATAATTATTCTCGAACACACCTGAATGAAATAATATCGTTTTTGTCGACTAAGCCCTTGGCTGTAATGCCCATTTCACCGTTTCCTCGCGCGACGCACACCTAAAAACTATTTTCTATCAGTGAAAAAGTTGATACTGTTATAATTTTCCTACTCTCTGATTGACATTGTCGAAGAAAATGTCGGAGACGCTGCTAGAAGGTTCGAATGTCACAAATTGCTTCCCGAGTTTCAGCATTCTTTGAATAAATATTGAAAGGAATTTTCAGGATTTGCAAAGCCGTGAGGATTTTGAATGTTGCGAGATGGACGGAATGCCATAAAAAGTGAGTTTGAAGAGTAATATTGAAAAAAAGAATGAGAAGGATGACATAGATGATCATAGATCAGAGAGATGGGCCCTTGATGGATCTGCATTTGGATTGATGTGTACAGTATAAATTGTAACGAATAGAGAAACTTAAAAATTGATTTTTTGTAATACCTCGCTAGCGATTTTTTTCGCTACAAAAATCGCTTTTTGCAGCAAACTTATGGCATATTTGTGAGTAAGTTTAGCACTCAAAAATTTTTGATACGTACGACACTTATGGTGCTGTGTATATACAAATCAAGTATAATATTCTAGAAAAAACGAAGTTGATGCTTAAGTAAATTGAAAGCTATAAGCTCTCAAAGAAGACACACTATGTGAAATTTTTCGATGATCAAAGATCGTTGGCAAGCATGTCCACTTTGAGCGCTCATATCGTTTCGCTTTTCTCCATTCTTGACTTGGTTCTTTTTCCAGAATATTGTGCTTGGCTTCTAGTTTATGAATCAAAAGTGTTAGGCCTATCACACATTTTTGGGCTCTGAAATAGCTCCCCAAATGCCCGGAAATTTGAGTAAATAGCGACTTTTTTGTAGCAAAAGTCAACATTTCTGTAGCGAAAGAAATTTTTAGAATTTTTTTTCTTTATTAAACATTACTTAAAAAGGTCATTTTTGGTTTGTGATGAAATCGTTGTCCAGCATGAACAATTTTTTGATAATTTTTCCCGGGAAAAACCTATGAAAGACCCCAAGACAAAATATATTACTCTGGGCCGGACCCGAAAAACGGCGTGGCTCTAGCCAAGAAAATGGGCTTAGAACTTGGGTTCAGAGCAGGATCCAATTACTCCGCCAAGGTCCACTTGAATCTTGTTAAAAAAATCAAATATGCTTGAGGCGAAGTTTTTCTCCTGGCCGATCGATTCGTTACTAAATTATTTTCCTGGAACAAACACAAACAAATTATTTTTCCTGAAACACAATTCCCTTGCGCACAAAGTACACTAATTGATCGTCTCCGCCGGTCACCTGCATCAACAATTGCTTTGCGCAAGAAGGGAAGGGAAGGAAGAATGCTCGAAGTTTCCAAACAACACATCCTCGACATTGTTTACGTGCAAGTTGTTTATTCGCTGTCCTTATAATAACCACAAATCCAAATAAAAGGCGTTCGAAAGCCACAATCTCACGATTATATTACTTACGTATTGCAACTTTTCGATTTATTATACCTAAGATGCTAAATTTTTTATTGCGCACTGTTATTTACCTTGAGATTCTTGGAGATGTCATAGTCGGCGTTCCCATTCCTTCAGGGTAAGTTTGATATTTATGACTAAAAACAGCAGTCTCTATGAAAAACTATACTATAGATTTTCATAAATAGTGACATCACTATTATTTTTCCTTGATTTTGGACCTCAGATTTTAGCCCAATTAAAATTTCATTAGGGACCAAAATATATTATTAGTCTTCGATTTTTTAAATTTTAGTCCCGGAATATTTGGGATGGCCCGATAAGTGATACATTCTCCGCATTTTTAAATTCTACTGATTCCAAAATTAACAGGCTTTGTAATATCATTATCAAGTTTTCCATTTTTAGCCAAGAAAATTCGAGAACAAAGCGTTTTATTCCCTCAACAGAATTTATGATTCATCGACACATTCCGCTTCCTCCTCCGATCACAGGTCCAGCCGCTCTCACCGCCGCACCGAGCCTACTGGCGCCACAAGCGACAACTTCAGTCCCGAAAGACACAGACGACGGCGGCAAAGGAGTCTTGGCTGTCCCAGTCTCACAGAAATCGACGATTCCGCTCAAGCCTTGGACTCTAAGAGATATGAGTGAAGAGGTACGTAATTGGGAGAGAGACAGGATTAGTCGAGAATCTCGACCGGAAACTGAAGACCCGAGCGGTGAGAACAGCGCAGGTGTTTCTACGGAGAGGTATGTGAAGTAACATAAATAGCTGTATATTACACAAAACCTGTGAAAACTCCCCAGGCGATCTCCATCGATAATTCCTCATAAAGGGGAGAATGAAAGTCGACTTGTGTGGTCCTTATGTGCGTGGCCCAGTGTGAAGTTAAATTTTTATCTGATATGATCTAACTTTTTCACAGTGAAAAGTGAGCCCAGTGCTTAACTTGCTGAATCGGATCGTCAGACGTCTTTGCACAAAGAAAAGGACCACACAACGCGATTTTCCTTTTTGCAGCGTTTGAAAACCAGTTATTAGTTTTGGTCGGTATATATTTGGAACATTAATATCGTCTAAGGATAAAATAAAACCATTTTCAATTTAAAAAATGCGTTACTTTTCAGAACCCCCGCATCGGCTGAAACCTTAAAAAGGCAAAATATACTGGAGCCTCAGGATCGGAACGCTATTCAGCTGAAATCTTGGTCATTCTTGCCGCCGACCGAATTAGCACCTGAAACCATTCCACGATTAAAAAGAGATGGCAACATTCCGATTGGCGGAGTTGACGGCCGCACCGATGACGGAATTTTGGCGGCCAATGCAGTCATTGGGCCATTGAACTTCAGGGCAAGAAAATCCGACGAGGAAGATGAGGTGGCGAAAACTCGGACGCACAGAGACGATGATTCATAATTTTTTCAACTCGAGCTTAAAATGTATATAATTGTGTATATAATTGTATATAAATATTGTGCAGTCGGGCTTCGTTATAAGATATACCTCGTTATAATGTTTCTTTTTGGAAATTTTTGTCGATTTTTTAAAATTTGTAACAAGTTTCCGAAATTTTCCTGTAAAATTCTTTAAAATGAGACATAAATTTATAAAGTGCGCAAAAATATCTAAAGACATACTTTGTTGGTTGTTTGTAGAAATGTGAAAAATCCGAAAAAGTGAAGTTTGTGAAACTTTTGGGTCGTAGCTCGTTATAGCGTATAGTTTGTTATTAGATACTTTTTCCTGGAACGAACTTATAAGGAAGTTCAACTTATGTGTATTTATTAAATTCATTTGTTATAATAAATATTCTAATTATAATTAAATAGGGCAAATCTATCTTTGAATTATTGAACGCCAGGGCTTCCATTGATTCTCTGAAAACTTTTTATGATACCCCCTCTAGGAGAGACTCTAATGTTAGGTAAAAATGTTCGGTTACCAACATAATTAACGGTTTGACTGGGAAATACATTCCAATTAGAGTCGGGATCCTCTCAAGTTGGATTTTCCTGCTTGCGGTGGGTCTTGGGAATATCGATCTAGTAGTTTTAGATACACAGTTTACATGCACCGCTCTCAGGCGAACACTTCTTCCACGTATACAATTTTTGCGACGTAAGCACACAGTGTTCAATACCGAAGTATCGATTTTTATTTCAAAGAGATAAGAATGAATAGGGACTAGAGAATTATAGCTGAGCAAAATAGGGACGGTAGCTAGAGAGATGCGAGTGAGCTAGAGGGCAAATCAGTGACCCAAGCGTCACTAGCCGCTCTGCCACGGCAATTTCTCAACCCAACCAAGAAAACACTTAACAGCTTGCGGCCCGTTTTCTGACAGCTTGTTGGCTGGCTGGCTGGCGCAGTCTATCTATTCGCCGGCTGTCGCGCAGCAGCTAGACCGATTTAATTTCGCCGCAATCGAGTGACATCAATTCTATTCCTCTAACCGATTCCTCCAACCCACACTTTTCTGTTTTTTAGTTTTTAGATGATAGAGATGTCTTAGTTTATTGGCTTGTTGATTTCTTCTCCTCTAACTCAGGACCTGATTCCTATACTTATAACGACTGGAGGTGGCGCCTCCGGCGCCCCTTTGTTCGAGAGTAAGGATTGTTCGGGAGTAGAGCAGCATGAGACTATTTCGGGCCTGCGGCCCTCAAGTAGCTGTTATTCGGGAGTAAGGGTTGTTCGGGAGTAGAGCAGCATGAGACTATTTCGGGCCTGCGGCCCTCATTCGCGGCCTTCGGCCGCTCGAACTGAGTTTGAAAAGTTGAAAAAATTTCAAAAAAAATTTTTTGAAAAAATTTTTTTTCGTACCCCGGGGGTACCCCGGGAATTATTTTGACCCCAGATTCCGATTCCCCGCACCCAAAAACCCCCGGGTGCAAAAAATTAGAATCGCAGACGCCCAAAATCGTACGAAACAAAATTTTGAAAAATTTCGTACCCCGGGGGTACCCCGATAATCTTTTTGACCCCGGATTCGGATTCAGCACCCCAAAAAACCCCCGGGCGCAAAAAATCAGATTCGGAAACACTCTGAAATCAAAAATCCATTTTAGCCGGTTAGAGAAAAGAGAAAACAAGAAAACCCGCCGATTCTCGGCGGATTACCGCCTCGAATAGGCGGGTTTTCCTGTTTTTTTTTGCGGTTAGCGTGCATCCGCGGCGCTACCGTATCCGCGGCGCTACCGCCATCAATGGTCAGATTGCAGGCAAAAAATGCCAAAAATCCGGAAAATGTGACATTTTCCGGAAGGTATATCTCGCGCAGGTTGTCCGTGTTGCCTCTAGTTCCTTCGGGATTCTACTCTAAACAGTCTGGGGAGCATTTTGGTACCAAACTTGCCCGGATAGGGGGAGGGGAAGATACGCAAACTTCGGTTTTTAGGCAAAAAATGCCAAAAATCCGGAAAATGTGACATTTTCCGGAAGGTATATCTCGCGCAGGTTGTCCGTGTTGCCTCTAGTTCCTTCGGGATTCTACTCTAAACAGTCTGGGGAGCATTTTGGTACCAAACTTGCCCGGATAGGGGGAGGGGAAGATACGCAAACTTCGGTTTTTAGGCAAAAAATGCTAAAAATCCGGAAAATGTGACATTTTCCGGAAGGCATATCTCGCGCAGGTTGTCCGTGTTGGGGCTGAAAATGGTCGCATTCGTCTTCTCTCGTCGAGACGAAGCGTTTGACGTATCACATGGCTAAATCCGAGCGGGGCGTGAAAAGTTGCCCTTTTACGTGACCCACGTGACACACGGATGTCACGTTTTCACGTATGTCCACGTGAAAAATTTTTGTGGATTCCGACTCAGCGTGGTCGATTTAGGGGGGGTAGCCGCGAGCCTAGAGTCCGGGGCAGCCGAAAACATGCCTAACCCGGGGGAACCCTACATCCATCCTGCGAAATAGGTTAGAGTGGAAATAGTGTGTCAAACTGCCTTAGGCCATAACTCTCGATTCAGCATCAAGACGTTCAAAATTCCAAAAAATTTCGCCTAGTTAGCTCATGAGGAGCAAAATGAGCTATCACACGGCCAAAAATATCGAACGCACGAATTTCGATTACGCTACACAATTACAATACTATAAAAGATTTTCGATCAAAACCTGCTACTTTTATCCTTAAATTACCTGGTGGTAACCTTTTAATAATTTTTACGGAAAATACGGACCTATCGTGGTCGATTTGCTATCATGGTTGAGATCTCGACCACGGAGCGCAGAAGTGTGTTGAAATATCTGATGTGACACCGAAAAAATTTTTCTTCTGATGAGATATTGATGTGAGGACAATTTTTTCTAGATCCTATAGACATGATTTCTTCATAACTTAATTTCTTACACAGAATCTTAAAAACTGACTCGAGCTAATGTTTCTGGAATGTCTCTACTTTCTAATTCTAAATGTTAGCTAAATATCGAATGCATTTCAAATTTTTCAACGAACATAAACTTTACAGAACATTTTTCAAAAATGTCACGATTATTTTCCGTATTTGTTCTATTTCTAACAACAAAATTCGTCATTTCGACCGTCCAAATTCCGGCAGCTCCATCAAGACAGCATCCACAAGTGTCCACACGGCGGGTCCTTGGCTCACCTAACCAGCTCAAAGGCCATTGCGACGATAGGGCTATTACAATGGAAATGATTTTCAACGCTGTGAAACTCGATCCGAAAACAAACAGTTATTTCGTGGATTGTTCCGGAGCCGAAGGCGGCTTGACACGCGAGCGAATCGGTGACGCTGATAAACGACCGCGCATAGGGGCGTTGTTGGCAGGTAAAATTTAGATTTGTACTTACTTTTATATTTTTTCGTTTTTACTACATTTTCAAATAAACATATTAATAACTCTCTTCCTGAAAATGTCCCACATTTTTAAAATTGAGATAAATTGCTAGAATGTTCCATGTGAAAACTGAGTTTAATTCAGTAGGCTCGAAAATCAGCAGATGCTAATTTAAAATGACTTCTAGAAAAGCTTACTTATAAAAATTTGAAATTTTGCGACAATTCAAGGAAATCGGCTGAGATTTTTTTCTTGGACGATTTTCGGAGGTGCTGTTTCCAAATTTTATATCATTTTTGTCATGTCATACCACAAATTGGCATTTTGCCCATTTGTGGAGATGTATGGTAAACCAGAAATATGTGGCTACAATGTATTTCTATATGCAATTTTCCATAAATCATGGAAGAATTCGGTAAGCAAAAAGGTTCAACTTCTTGATTCTTCAAAACTTTAAAATTTTCCCAAATTTTGTCATTTTCGCTTTTTATTTTAGTGATGAAATGATTATTATAGCGTAATCCACTCTTACCGCAGTGTTGGTGTCACGCCCCCCCCCCCCAAATTTTATTTGCGTCAGATCGGGCTGAAATTTGGTATACCCCCCTTTTAAGGTAGGTTTATGATGTGAAATTTTTTTTTCAGACCCCCTGCATACACCAAAAGGGGGTAAACGACCCCTTTACCCCCCAGGGGTAAAAAACGTAACTTTTCGAGTTCACTCGATACAGGGGCGAATGATAGCTCAAAATGCTCCCCAGAGAATTCTAAGAACGAATCCGGAAAAATTTTTTTGGGGCGATGTCAAAAAGTGGCTTTTTTGGCCAAAAAGTGTCATTTTCCGAGTTTTTCAGGAAATCGTCATAACTTTTCGAATTCACTCGATACAGGGGCGAGTGATAGCTCAAAATGCTCCACTGGGAATTCTAAGAACGAATCCGCAAAAATTGTTTTGGGGCGATCTCAAAAAGTGGCATTTTTGGCCAAAAAGTGGCTTTTTTGGCACTTTTTTGCAACTTTGCGAGAACAGCTCATACGGAGCTGATTTTTTGGCTATGGGGGTTTTCGGGTGCGGGAAATCCGAATCCGGGGTCAAAAAAAATCCGGGGGTACCCCCGGGTACGAAAAAAAATTTTTTTTCATTACAAGTGATTGCGGCGAAGCCGCAATCACTTGTAATGTACTATTCTAGATTTCTGTATCTTCGATCTTTTTTGAAAATAGCGTAGAATTTTAGCATTTAATTTAATTACACAAATTTCAGACCAAGTGAATAAAGCCAAAAACAAAAGTCTTATGCCATATGACTTGGTGCGCTTTGCACTTTTCGATGTTGGCCAAGACCTAATCACTGGAGCTGGGACTTTGAGAAAATTGTTCGGCGAGGATAAAGCCGCAACTCATTACGAGAATAAATGTGAAGAATTGAAAGAAAATCTTGCTAAGTTGAAATTGGAGATGGAGGAACAAATGAGCAGTCCAGAGGGATACGCAACAAATACCATCGGGTTTCAGTTCAATAATCAGCCGTTCACAAATGAGGTCCACAGAAACTCCGTTCCATATCCTGGACAATGATTGGGTGAAAATTTGGCGGTGAAATATTTTGTTAAGAAATGAATAAAGATATTTACCGTTAGCTCCCTAATTTAACCCCCGGGGAGAATTATTCAATTGAGCTCAAGAGCGTGGGGTAAATAAGGAGTGTGGTATTTTGGACATATTGTCCCAATAAAGTTTCAAAAAATTGGTAATGTAAAGTTTGAATAAATTCTCATTTGTCTACGCAGTGAAACATACAGTGACTCACCGACAGACATTAATTGGAGCAAAAATTTAACAGTGAAAATTTTTGTTAGGGAATGAAGAATTTTATGTATTTTGGATGCATTATCACAATATATTGGGAGAGAACTACAAATTTTGCGGAGCTTAGAGGCCCAAATTCAGATATTTTTCATATTCCGAATTCAGGATTTGTAGTAATAAAACCGTTGTTACGGTAGTGCAATTCCAATGAGAATTTTTTTGAAAATTCGACACACCCTTTAGGGTGACATGTCGCTTCCACATAAAAAAAATTTGCGAAGAAATTATTAACATTCGTTTGGTAACTTATTATTAGCAAGGTTTGCTTGCAAAGTCTCATCATTAATCAGAGATAGTTTTTACCCTTCTAGAATATTCCAGATCAGGTTTGGCGTTCCAATTCAAACCCAATCTCACCTTTGATGCATTGCAGGGATAACGATACACACCCACAATATTGATTCAATTTTATTTAGCACCAGGATATAATATTACAAATTGCTCAAAGATATTTTTGGGACAGTAATGAAGTTACATCAGAAAATAATCATAATTTTTCAGTTTAAACATAGCCCATTATTGCTAAATCTATCGACCACGCAGACGCCGTGGCAGACATTACCGCATGGTTCGTCTCCCTCATGTCCATCTACGTAGCATTTGAATCATTCTTCTCTTTTTTCGCAATACGAGCCTGGTCCTTTTGGGCATTTAAAATGTTTCATACGTTCCATGAAATTATAAATTCTAAGGATTTTTACAATTTTTATTAACAAGTACATTATTTCAATTTTCACTCTCAACATAATCCCTGGTTAAATATCAGTTTACTTTGTGACCGGTGTTACCACCAATACCTCAAAAAATTATAACTTTATGTTTAACGAATATATACTCACAATGAATTTACGCTTAGAAACAACCCAATCTGACCGCTGCTGGCAGTGGGCATACTGATACAGACGAGGGCATACTGATGGCGGTGCGCGAAGCGCCGCTGTGCACGCTAACCGCTTCCTAGCGAAGTGAGGGCCGCTTCGCGGCCCTCACTGCGCTAGTTTTATATAATACAGTCGAGTCCGTACTTCTGCGGTCCCTTCCCTCCCCCGTCGGAGGGGGATTTTTGCGCATTTAAGTATATTTGAGAAGCAAGCGTGCTTATTTTTATGACTTTCCGGCGCTCTTAGAAATATTTGAAAATATCTAATAAACACGTATTTTTGTTTTTGGATTTACCTCCACTTGTCACTTCTTTAAAAAGGAAAAATCATAACGCCCATATTTTCCCAGAATATTCTAGGAGAGACTCGACTGTACATAGGAAGCAGCAATCCTATGGAAAGGTCGCACATGATTAGGAAAATACGGGTATCATTATTTTTCTCTTTTTATACGAAAGGAAGTGACAAGTGCAGGTAAACCCAAAGACAAAAATATGTGTTCATCGGATATTTTCAAATGTTTCCGAGAGCGCCGAGGTACGTAGTAATAAGCACACTCGTTTCTCAAAAAGCACAGAACAATTTATGCACACATTTCACAAAAAATCATCGCTACTTAAAAATAAGGGTAATTTTTTTGATAAATATTCATTTCTGGTTACGATGTCTTAATTTGTAACACAACAAAATATTTAGCAAAAGCTGTTTGAATTTTACTGTTCGGGCCCTTAACAGGCAATTTGGCTGGTCGAGCTGGAACGGCTGTGGGGCTTTATTATTTTGTAACTTTTCACGTTGGAACTTTTGGAATTTTTCACTTTCACTTTTTATATCGAAAATCACAAAAGTTAATTTTTGATCATGATATCACTTTAAATTTCCAATTTATTTTTAATCATTGCCCATTTTTGGACTTGTTTGTTTTCAAAGTCGTTCTTCCTGACCAAGTTACTGTTCTCTGAACGACTATTTCTTACCACGTTCCTTTATTGAACTGGAGAAATTTGGAGAAAATTGGGGTGAAGTGACGCGAATTCTTCCCTGGACGATTGTAACAAATGGCTATCGACAGGAGGCGGCAGCCCAAACAAAAATGTGTTTTCGACACCCCAATCTCGTCTTATGATCGATGATCACTTCGCTATATAAAAGGAGAGGGCCTGAAGGCAATAACAGTATTGCAAACGAGTTCTAAAACATTCTTACGATTCTTATTATTGAACTATTCAAGTTCGTTTTCTCTTCCTGAAATTTCTGGAAAATGGTTGCCAAAATCGCATGCACTAGTAACCTCTGGAACTTGATCTTATCTATGATCTTTGTTGCCATTTCGATGGTCTGTGTGACTGACGCACAGTTATTCGGCATGGGTCCTTATTGGGGCGGATGGAACGATTATGCCAGCAGCAGCAGTGGAAATGGTCTGGGCGGCGTTTTTCTGATGTGCTCATCGGTCAATTGTGGCAGAGGCTAATTCTGGACTTTTCATATACCTGGCTGCGCATCTGGACACATGGATTGTCACATATACTTGTCAATCAAACATTCTAATCCAACTCAATGATCTCAATTTTGTTATGTGTCAAATTTGTCGTTTTGAAGTATAAAAATGGCTTAAATATGGCTTAAAGTTTATCATATCATATTGGAAATTTTCGCAGTTCGATAGTAATCCGAACGGAATTTTCGTCACCAAAGTATTTTTGACAACAATTTTTGAGCTCAATTTTTTCTAACAAAAAAAAATTTTATGTGAATTTTAGTATCTATTTTTGTAATAGTCAAAAGTACAATTTTACTTGTACTATAAACTATATTTGTTACATTTGTATTGATATTGTTACATTATATATTTGTATATGAATGTCAGAAAGTAATAAAAATTTACTTAAAAGATATTTATCTCACAAGGTTACGTTCCATATCGACTTTAAACAAAGTGTACTCGAAATGCACGCACGACGGAAACCACTTTCGAGATTTTTCTTCATTCGATTTGACAGGTGCATTGGCAAGACATCAATCATTTTTGTAATTATCTTTGCAAAAGAGATTGGTTTCTCAACTACTTTTCTTAATGCGATTAGTTATACGTGAAAATATACGTGAAATTCCTTTCGGTTTCCAATATCAGATGTATAGAATGGTTTGAGCATAAATTTCGCTCAAGTGCCTTAGGAAATGGCACGCATTCACGTGAAACACGCACAAATGAGATTCACATGAAAAAAGCACTTCAAACTCTCAAGTTTTATCGCGTTAATAAATTACAATCACAAGGCATCGCGTCGGTTTAAGTGAAATTTCTGATAATACGGAGGCCCGGACAACGATTCTGCAGTACAATCTGAAATTATCCGGGTTTGGACTAAGCTGGGCACAAATCCGGGCTTATTTCTAACTCGGGAATCTAGCAACATATCGTTTCTTTGACGTTATCCATGGTTACACAACTTTTGCTAACTCAAGAAAATGAAATAAAAATAAATAACATTTACAATTTCGATAAAATTTTGTGTTACCTTTGCAAAGACTGAACTTTACAAGAAAAATTGGCTTTTATATAAAGGAGAATTCCCTGTAATTAGGCCCGCTTAACTAGCTTCCTCATAGAACTGAAGCTCGTCCGAAAAATTAGGCCATTGGAGGTCTATTATAGAGAATGACGTAGTAATGCTTGGAATTTTTGAGCATCCATTATTTCTATAGCCGATTCAAAGCAACTTTTAAAATTTTATACTGGTCTTGCACATGGCTGTAAGCGTCAAAAGAACTCATGCGTACTCAAAATTTAAAAAATTTTTAGATTACCGAAAAATTCATTAGTTCATATTTTGCAAAATATCAAAAATCATACGATTCAGGAACTTTTACACTGGTATTCAACCTTTTATTCTTTCCTTAGGTACTTTGTCCCTAGGCCCATCCCAATCCAGAAATAAGTATCAGTAACTTTTCATATAATAGTGGGACAGAACCAGCCTTCCCACAAAGACTGTTGCTTTTCGGTGACGCGCATCGGTTTACATGTCTTTTGGCGGCACTCTGCGTCTCTGTCAACTTTTTCGTCTGGCCTGTTGCCGTAATGTATTATACATTCGAGATACAACACTATGTGCGTTATTCTCTCAAACTCTCCAAACAGGTGGTCTAGCTCGCTCTTCCGAATCTCTTCTCTTATTGAAGGATCGAGAGCGTGTGCCTTGGGCAGGTAAGTATCACCTCGGTATTTTAATTTTCCTTTGTCAATTTGCTCCTCGACTTCCTTATATGATATATATTTTAAGCGATTATATTCGTACGCAAAGAAAAAAAGCATTGCATCCAGGGCCTTTCTATAACCTTCCAGGTATGCAATCTTGTACTCGTCGAACTTTCCCTAAAAGAGAAAAATATAACGTCTGTGAGAAAAATTTAGTACTACTGTATTATAGGGGAAGGTGGGTTATGTATAGATTAAAAAATTTTAATTTTTAAATTAAAAATTTAAATTTTAATTGTGAGAAAAAGTTCAACCTATTTGAATTTTGTGCCAAAATTCAAAATCTCACACGCTCTCTATCATGAGATGTGCCACGGGCACCTGCCACTTGTCCAACATTGCCATCAACCATCTCTTCGTTTGTTTCTATGAGAAATTTGTGAAACTTGTAATATTTATTATCGTTGTATGAATTGCGCTCTATAGCATAGGCCTGTCTGGTATAGTCTTTCTCAAGTTCAATACTAGGCCACAGGGGCTAGTAAAGCCGCTAGTCCACTCCGATTCAAAATTCTTGGCCGGGTCGCATTTGACCTCTTTCGGATTTTCGATGATATTCATGGTGAACATCTGATCCACGAGTTTCATCATTTGTGCTGCGCGAGCGTGGAAAAGCCGGGTCTTTGAGTCTGACAAAAACTGAAATTGTGAAAAAATTTACTGATCAATGATCATGTTTCAGGAAATATCCCGGGGAATGACCAGCAGCTAGACAGAGTGGAAAGGAAAATTTTATCAGGATTATCTTAATCACGAAATGAGTCTTTATGAAAAACGTTTCGAAATTTTCATAACTTGACACGAAAACTCAATATTTTGAGTTACAATTGTGAAAAATTTTCGAAAATGAGTGGAAACTGCGAAATTGGATATTTTACATGAAAATCACAGATATAAAAATCCACGCGATACATTTTGAAAGTTTTAAAAAATTGCAAAAATTATTTAAAAATCTGATATCAAACGTGCGAGGAAATTAGTATCGAAATTGTTACCCCAATATATTCCTTTACAAGAGCAGGGCAGTGCCGGGGAAATACTCGTCAATATGCAAGTGTTTTTCAACTGGAATAGAAATACAGGTACAAAAATAGTATTGACTCAACTTCATACCTGTTTTGTCCTTTGTGAGCCATTCCAGCAATTTCAATGGACCGGCTGAAACAATTTGGCATAGGATCATCGACCACACAAATAATGCAATCGTTTTTGTTAGCATATGTGCATTTGATTGTTTCGGTTAAGTAAATCGGGCGGCAGTCAGTTTCAGTCTTCTAGTTGACCTGATATTTTGAGTTACAGTATTTTTAGAGTGTCAATTGGATATCGTTTTCACGCGGTTCCAATATCGAGATTGAACGATGTCAAAGATTTCTGATCAGGAAATTATGATAAAAATCGTGAATAAGGAAGGAAACAGTAATTCTAAACAAATCTGATATGCCTATTCGCTTCGAACCTTATCAGTTTGAAATTCCTGGACAACAAGACAACAACTTGCGATATAGGGGTGAGGCATCTTCAATAATAATCGTTGTACCTATGAAAGTACTCCATGGACACCGGACCAGATCAGGCATTGGCCCGGAAAACACAGGGTGCTTAAAGTTTGAAAAGGTAAATTCTAGGGAAAAGTAATCTAGGTAAAATTAATCTTGACTTAACAAAAATTTTAGGGACCCAGTTAGAATTTCGAACTGCGAATTGTAGTTTTCTAATCTCTAATTCTAGTTATTCCTATTCTCGGATTTCAAGGATAGGATTCCAAAGCTTACTATCACGGGAAATCTATTGAAAACATAATTTAAAATGAGATAATTAAAAGTAAAGTTAAAATCCAAATAACAGATTGAAGGTGAGGTGAACTATAGAAAATAACATGACGTGTAAATATCAATAAGGGGCACTGGTGTAGTCTGAGTACTATATCGTCTGCGCTCACATTATTTCATCTTTCTCCAAGTGGACACTATGAAAAAAAATAAATACGATGACACTCTTGCTTTCTAGTCTAGAGCTCGCCTGTCTTTTTCTTGGGCAATTGTAAATAAACGAGATACGCTTCGCCGCAATACGTGTAGTATTTCGTTGTTTACCTTTTAACCTGCCAATCAAATATGCTTTAAACGGTAGTCTCTAGAGCTGTTTGTACGACGCCGTCTATCGCGCCAACCCAGACGCTTCAGACGCACTAGTACTATACCGAGGTATAGCTCAGACGCTTCAGACGCGTACTATCTTGTCTCTTCTTGTCTGCGCTCACATTACCTGTGCGTACGCTCAAATTTAGTGAAAAATAAGTGGAGACAAATGCTCTTGCCATCGGCCTGTCTCATTTGGACTACACGCCCATAGGACACACTGAGAATTTGTTATGTCGTTATCGAAAGATCGATACGAGAGAATCATAGTAAAAATTGGACGCAGATAGTACAAAGTACGACTTTCGACACGATATTCCGTTGCATGTAAAAATCTAAAACTTTTTAGTATTATTATAAAACCAATTTTTTCAAGAAATAATGTGTTGATTTTAACCGTTCATGTATTTGAGGTGATAGTGTTTTTCTGAGTGCACTTTCCCTACCGATCAAGTCGGGAAATATGAGATAGAAAAGGGCGTTTTATAGAAAGTGTCATTTTTGTCCCAACAAGTTTATTATACCTATTATATGGTAATGTGTAAACCAGACATGGTAGCGCGGGAAAACCAAATTTGAATTCAATAATTTTTTCTCGATTTTTTACTGTGTCCGGCTATTTTCTGATTGTCCCTACCCCACCGGACCGGGGTGCGATCTATCGATCGTCGCTAACAAAATAGAGTATAACGCCACAAAAAATGGGTGGTTTACCCTATTTTTCATTATTTCGCAACGGGTGTTGCGAAATTTCGATTTTACGTCAATTAGTGTCAACTCAAAATTTGTGCGGTCAAAATTTTATTCACATCTAGGAAAAATGTAAAACATAGATAGTTGCCATACGCAAAGTTGAATTGAAATATGATAGTTAGCTACTATTTGGAAACTTATGCTGTAAAGGTCAACTTCTGTAAGACTGTATCATCGAAATCTACCACCAAATGTTTCTAGAATTAGCTGGCATACAGTTCCACGCCTTCGGTGAAGATTTCCTCCTCGTAGTTCTGATTTTCTGCAATATGCACCATATTCTTAAGAGCATCTTCCATTCCGGGAAAGAAAGCGCCGACATGCATGGCCCAGCTGTACTTTGGGTGCGCTTTTACTTTGGCGAAAATATACTTTCCTGTTGCCAATCTGGGAAGTGAAACGTCTCCCAAGTGATTTTTTTGCGCTTTGCCTTTTGAATCTTTTCGCGTGTCATAAACTTTGATTAAATAATCTAAAATACAATATGTGAAACACATTTTCAACGAATATGTGTTTTTTATTTTTTTCGGAAATTCTATAATTCGTTAAAAATTTCTCATACAGTCGACTCTTTGATTAACGCGGGTTAATCCGTGTTAATCTCAGTTATTTTGAGACTCCATATTTTACAGCGTAAAACCTCCCAAAAATTTGGTTTTTTGTACTTTTTATCCATCTCAGATGATAATTTTGCTGATTTTAGCTATTTTTATATACTTTAAGCAAACTTTTTGCTAAAATGGCTAATAATTAGGTAAAGTTTTGCTCTAAAATTTTCTTCGGCAGTTTTTTCCTTCAGCGGTGCCCAAAAAACAAAGGAGACCGTATTGTCTTTTTTCAAAATCTGTCAAATTATTTTCAAAACGCGCGTATTTCCGAGACAATCCGCGTTATTCTGAGACGCGTTATTCAGAGACTCGACTGTATTAACATCTCCTCATAAAATTCACCTCTGATACCCGTTTCCCCCATAATCTGGAAGTACTCTAAAATAAGGCTGACCTTTCATTCCAACAAACAACTCGGTGCGATTATGCGACTTATCGTTTGGCATGATGCTCTCAGCGTTCGCGTCAGGACCCTTTTTAACTGTTATAACATCGGCTTTCTCGTCGTTTGTCTCGAACAAACTTTTTACAGCGTCCCTAATTTCCTTCCCGGTAGCGGTGGCGCCAAGAGTAGTAATGGATTTGTCGTGTCGGCCAGTGATGTGAACAGTCCAAGTATCGCTACCGGCTTCGACCACTTAAATTTATTTTTTCTGGACTTTTCGAATGAAATAAATTTTTTTGATATGCAAAATTTAAAAAAATTGGGTGTAGGGCTGGAAGGGAACACTCTACCCACAAACCGATACAGTCAAAAATTTCACAAAAAATTGTTTCATATGAAGCTAACAAATTAACATACGTATCTCATATCCCACAAGGTAAGAAATGTAACATTAGTTTATTGAAGAAAGCGCGCCGCCGCTCTCGCGGCGTCCACTGGCCCTATATATCCATTACACTCGTAGCACCCCTCCCCACCCGCATCTACCGTCGCTACCCTCACCCCCGTCCCCACCCGCATCTCCCGTTTGTTATGCAAGCTTGTGTATTCGTCCCAGAAACCTATATATGACCCCCAACAGCCTTGACAAGACCAAAAATGCCATTTTCGATCATACCTACCACCGTTTCGACCTATGTCGATCACCCAAAATTTTGTGGGATTCGTGTTCCCCGATCCTGAAAACCCTATATATGACCCCCCACAGCCTTGAAAAGACCAAAAACGTCATTTTCGACCATTCCGAACTCCGTTTCGACCTATGTCGAGCCCAAATCTGAGTCGATTTTTACGGATTTATGGGGGGGGTGTGTGTGTTAACTATAGGGGTGATGAGATCTGGGTTGAAAACGGCCTAAGGGTCTAAGCCACAGTCCAGGGACGCAGCCACTGACGGACACCAGCAAATTAGTAAAGTACCATTGGATAGTGAAAAAACGCCAAAATTTCGATTTTAAGTTGGATTGGATCGAACCGATCTGTGACTTTATCCAAGTTTAGCTTGAACCAAATTTACTAAAAAGTAACTTACCTGAAAAACTTGCCAAGAGCGTCAAAAAGTTACGGAGTAGAGAAATTTTATTCATATTCTCTCAATATTTACTGATCTGAAAAATATACTAATAAAATATAGATAGAACAATCTCAAAAGAACTATTTTTGAAGGAAATTTTGCAAGAATAAAACCTGGTTGTCGACGTAAAATCTGCCACGCCATATTGCTTACGTCGTCCGTAGTCAGGTCACAGCAGACACTTTATTGAAAACGTTTTTCTCTCAGGATACTAGGGTCAAGAAAAGTGAATGTAATTTCTGCAAGCAAAATGGGGAGGTACAGAAAATTCGACATAGTGTGTTAAGAGCGCTGCAAACACTGGAAAAGTGGTTAGAGAAAATCAATATTCGCCTGTCTATACAATAATAACTTTTTTGCACCACTGGTTTGTAACTTTGTTAACTGATCGAATAGATGTCGTTTACAGCTGAGCATCGGTGGGTCGAATTTTGCAAAATAGTCGAGCAGTCTTCTGATTTTCATGAGCAATGTAGTCTCTGCTAGACCAATCGAACTTTAAAACAAGAAGGAATAATTTCTTACTGAATAAACATGAGCAGTGCCGTTTCATCACCTGGGATATTTCATCACTCGGACGTTTCATCAAGTAGTACTACATTAAACCCAACGCCAAATCTGACCTCAGATTCGGAAACAGCGGGTCGAAAACCTATAACGGTACGAAATTTGGGTTGGAAACCCCGTAAAAATTTTATTTATTAGGGTCCATCGACTACATCGGGATTATTCAAAAACAGACACAACTTTCTGTAAAAATAGTTTAGTGTGACAGCAAATCCATTCAAGGAATATAATTATGAAGAAAATTTTTTTCTGACAAATTTGAGCAGCAATAAGCACTTTAACGAATTGATTCAGATATTTTGGGCAATAGTTTATTGTTGTTCTGAAACTTTTAAATCGCTCCCACAGATCACATATCTAATTACGATTTATTTGAATAACACAAATTCCAACATAACATTTATTTCCCATAATAATTACTGTAGTAACTTCCATAGTTATATGGGTAATAGGAGTTGCTATAACCGCTGCCAGAGTTACTGTATCCGTTTCCATAGTAGCTTCCGTATCCATTTCCATAGTAGTTATAGTAGCCATTATTGTAATTGTACGATGGATAATAGTATCCATACCCGCTCGATCCATATCCTCCGGATCGTCGACTGCTCGCATAATTTATTAGATCTTCATCGCTGTACCCGCCGACATAGTTCAGGTTGTCGTCGTAGAACTTGACGGAACAGTCTCCGAAAATGCAAGCCTTGACGCGCATGCCAGCTGAAAATAATGATGAATCTGTGATTCCGATAATGATATTCCAAACTGAACTTTAGTTATTTTTGTCTGTACATCGAATGTTTATATGGAGCGTTCTATCTCTGTCTATTCTCTCTCTGGAAAATTCACACTTCACCGGCTTTTTGGAGAACATTTTGGCAACAAAAATGGCAGTGAACAGGCACAATTTTCGGAATTAACTTATTTGCCCTTTTTTCCTGGACTTATATTCTGTGTGGGATCTTCCTTGATAACTAAGATCTGAAAAACTGTCATAGTTTAAGAAACATAAGAAAAAATAGTACACAAATATTGGTTCATAAATTTTATATGAAAATGCCATTTATTGAGTACATAAAATTTGCTGTTCTCCTCTTTTTATGCAAAATTAAAAAAAATACCTTTGACGGATGTAAAAATGCCAGCCAGCGAAATCAGAAACAGTACAAAATTAACTTTGTTTAAGGCCATTGCAATCCGAGTTTTGACTACAAAGTCACAACAAATCTCTTTGATTCGTCCATCATTGTTTTATACATCGCCACAAGGAAAACACTGAAGATGAACTCTGATTCTATCTGACACCATTTGCACAAAACAACTGTTGAAAATTGTAATTCCCTTAGGGTTGTTTGGCGAGGTGCACCGAGATTGGGCGAATGGAAAAGTGCATTTGTCGATACACGTTTTATTAAACAGTTACATTCTTTATTTAATCGCAGGTTCAAACATTTGTGATGCATGTGCACTCGGAGAAGTTTACTCTAAGGAATTTGTTGTTGTTTTTAAACAAAAAACATATGTGTTCCAGAATGCAAACTGCTCCCAATATTTTTGACATTAGTTTATTCAAGTTTCGGCTAAAATTTCAATACATTACTGTAAGGGAATCATTATAATACATCCCGGAAACAAGTAAAATTTACCAAAACTTCAAAACAAAATTTCTCCGGATTTGAACTCTTGTTAAGCGAACAACTTTTGTGATCCCGGACCGACAATTTCCTCATATTCCAAATTAAAGTCTGGATGAGTTCGTGTCAGGACGCGGAATTTGAAAGCATAGCTGTCCGGCTTTCGCTCAGCCACGAGGACAGCTTCCTTGGGACAGTTCGCCATCATATCCTGGACATTTTTCAGGAAGCGCTGCAAAAACGTGAAGCAGACATTCACGTTCCAGCCCATGTTCCAGTATTGAGAAAGTTCTTCCATGTTCATATATGAAATTTTGCTGACAATGCAGTGCTCGCTTTGAATCCCGACCAAAATATGGGAAGCTTTGATGAGCTGAGCGCGCATCCACCATTGCAAAGACTTCTTGCCGAGGATTGGGTTGGCCCGGTCCAGCTCTCGATCTAGGACCTTTACTTCGACGTACTCGTCACTGTCTGAAAAAATTACTTCGCAAATAGAAAATTTTTACAATGGAAAATATTTGACCTTCCTTAAATTTTATTCTTTGGTCCGATAAAATATTTTACTTTCTCACATAAATTGTGCATCCAAATGCAACAAAATTATCGATGATACCTGAGGAGAGACAATCAACTTGTGCCTTATACAACACTCTGACTCCTGATTCGAAAGATGCCTTGAACTGGCCACAGAATTCCACATTGTTATTCACAGGATCAGATACATCATCCTGAAAATTTCTAAAATTTTAACAGTTTCTAACTTTCCAATCTTTCCGTTTCCGAAACGATCATCATTTTTAAAATTAACTTGGACGGCTAAAAATTTGAAAATCAAAGTTGGTCTTTGATCTTTACTCTCTAATAGCCATAACTCCAGAATTGCCTCAACTCCGGGTTCTTCCAGAAATATCTAAAAATTCAAATTCGAATATTTCGGAACGTTGTCCTAAAACATTCCAGAAATTGCAACGTCACATAAGCAAGGTGAAATTCAAGTTCCTACGCTATCGACTCACTTCCGGCACAAATCTCGAGACGAGCTGCACAAACTTGTGTTCGGTATAATCCAATAATTTTTGCTGGTAATCTTTCTCGCGTTCTTCAGCCATCCGCGCATAAGCCACCGTGTCGAAATTTTGCATAAAAATTATATCCTTGTGCTTTTTGCAAACCACTTTCATTCCGTAGTCATTGCCCAAGCCTACGTCATAGGGCGAAGTTGCAACATCGCTAAGGACATCGCAACTTGTCACAATGTCAGCGCCGATAATCTAAAAGTTCTGTTTAGTTAACGCTAATTTTTTATTTTAACTCAAATTTTAAGGGGCAGTTGGAACAATTATTTGATCAGGATTTGCTCACATTTCCTTTTTTCAAACGAATGCCATGTGGAAATTTGTCGGATTATTCCAAATTTGACGGCGCAAATTTAAATTTTTTTTAATTTCGTGTCCAATTTTCGGCAATTTTTTGCAAATTTTTTTTAAAAGTTTGAACAATTTCGGTCAAAATTAGAAAATTTTTATAAAAATTCAAATTCGCGCCAAATAATTTGAAATATTTCGGATTTCATCAAATTCCGCAAATTAACATCCACTTCAAAGCAAAGATGAGCTCACCTCTCTCCAGCTCCGTCTCCCTGACTTGTCTACTATCCATTTCTGGATTTGTGTCAACTTTTTATCGGCACTATTTTCAATCCAATCATCGAAACCCTCGGTCAGATCTAATCTCTCCGCGGCCAGCAAAGTTCGGCTCACGGTGTAAGGATGAAGTAAATAACGGGCACTTTGCCGGTTCTCAGCATTAATTACGCGATCTTTGCCAAATGACCACTCCTCTAGAAGCTCAATACTGGGCTTGGCCCCGCGCTTTGAGGGATTTTGCAAAGGATTAGCGTTGATGGAATCCATTTTTCGTAAGGCTAAAAGTTGCGAAGTCTACAATTAGCCAGAAATTTGAATAAACCGGAAAAAATTATCAATCTCGAAGAAGTTGCTCCACCTGTTTCTCCCAACAAAATCTGAGTACGCCCTTGTTTTATAGTACATGTTAAAAACATATTGAATAATTGATGCCTTTTATCGAATCCTAGCAAGATCCCGTAATAGCCGATTAACACGCAAGACGTAAATTGGTGTTTTCGCAATTCGGAGTCCAATCCAGAGATCATCCAGAAGCTCGTTCCTGAGAAGAGTAGAGAAGAATATTTAATGAATAACACTTTCGCTAATGTAATGATTCATTAATGATGTCAAAAATAAAAAACTTGCGCAATTATTTCGATGTAACATCAACAGATTTGCACGACTTCGTTAATGTTTGGTAAAGTATCGACTAAATTGCGTTTAATTATGTATTGACTTGAAAGCACTGAACATGGAAGCAACTGAAAAATGTCACAAGTTTGAAAGTAACTCTGTGTATTCTTTTTGGAATAACGGTATTACTATTATATTATACTTTTTTTGCATATATTTTTCTGAAAGTCAATTTCCCATCACAAATCAGCATTAGAAGTCAGAAAATCAAAAGAAAATTTATGGCCCTTTAAAGGACTCGAATTTGGATCAATGATCAGAGATCATTGATCACTTAACTTTAATTATAACTGTTATTAGGAATTTCTTTTGATAAATTTGCGTTTACACTTAACAAAATTCGCGTTTATTAACCACATACCAAAATAAATAATCGAAATTATTTTTACATAAATTTACATATAACTGTTATGATCTAGTCGCTCAAGTACTTGCCAAAAATAGTTTTGACCCCGTAGTCCTCGAAGCAATTTTCGTGTATAAAACTGTATTCGCACAGGCGGTGATAGGCGCCATTGATCTCGTAGCTGTACAAGTAAAAGCCGTGATTGGACATCTTTCTAAGGAAGTTGAGCGCCTGCCAAGCGGATCTCGGATGCACTTCTATTAGCAGTTGGCAAATAGGCACGGCCAGGAATTGGTCTTGTATCAAAAATTCAGCCTCTTCGATGTCCACTTTCAAAATGTCGATTCGCTTGTCACCGAATTTCGGGAGTAAATCTGAAAAAATTTTTGTGGGTCAAAGTTTTATTCAGAAAGAAGTATTTTTTAAATTGCCGCAGGATTCGAAATTCTTTATATCGTG
Organism: Ditylenchus destructor; assembly: GCA_022814885.1. Taxonomy (NCBI): domain Eukaryota; kingdom Metazoa; phylum Nematoda; class Chromadorea; order Rhabditida; family Anguinidae; genus Ditylenchus; species Ditylenchus destructor. The sequence goes on from JAKKPZ010000061.1 coordinate 351,541, forward strand.
TTCCCTATAATTAAGCCTGGGGCGCTTATCATTGGGAATATGGTAACAGTAATCCTTAGTTTTTATTGACATTTTGCAAAATCTGGCTAATTGTAACCTTTTACATTCACTTCAATTTTCGTGTTTCTCGATCTTTTTGACCTTTTTATTGGAACTGAGCATTGAAATCAAATAAAAATAACACTCGCAGGTCTTACATTCCTGCCCAAAACAACACACTATGTCCAATACTCGGCAAAATTTACATACATAAATCGAGAATCAGTTGTGATTGCCTTTAATCCGAAACAATGCTCGACTCTGCGACAAAAGTTTTGTCGTTGCCGCATTCCAAACAAAATTTTCATTTTTAAAAAATCAATACAAAAATGTATCTGGAATAGAAATCCCGAAAAACATATTCTTTGGCCCAAGGCAGTTTTATCAAAGGATGAGTATTTTTCTCAGTCATTGAAAAGTATCAAAAAATTGCAATGAAAACAAAATAAAAAATTTCATTACCTGAAAATGAATACTGGGACGTCTTAACATCAGTTGTTGAGGAAATGAGAGCTTTCATGAAAACCCCGTTTGAAGTTTTGATTCGTTGATTGGTCTCGGGCTTCTGGTCGTCTTTGTCAAAGCAGCGCAAGGAACATTTGCGCCCAACGTAAGTTTGTAGACTCTCTTCAAAGGATGGCTCGTTGTTGATTCCTGTAATATATTCTCGGATGAGAATCTATCTTCAGAACTTTTTGGTAAAATTCGGGATAAAATTCCAATTCGGGAAACCAAATTTCTAGCCAAAAAAATCGGCTCTGTAGAATCCAAAAAATTCTGGAAGCTGAACTAGACCCGAAAATATTGAAAAAACGTAGAAAGCTAAAATTCGAATTTCAGTCTTCTCAGTCAAGAGTCCCGATCGCTCCATAATTAAAAAACGTGGCATACCCAAAGAATAAATCGTGCACTTATCCATTTTTCGCATTCTGTGCGGATTGCACATCCACTTTCCTCCATCACTCACACTGCCGATCCGCACCAAATCCCGACAAAAAACCTCAGGCACTAAGGCATTGTATAGTTCATAATACGCAACGTCGTTCGACTCATTCTTGACTTTCCTCAACAACTCTATTCTTTGCTGCGTTTGGGCTTTGTATAATTCTACGGCCGCCGGATGGGGTTCTTCCGGAGCATAGTTTTCGATCATTTCTTGGAATTTGTTCGAGCATAGCAATCGTTTAACTTCTGAAAGTTGCGAAAACGTATGGCTTGGCGTGGTTAAATATTATTGGAATTCAAATTGCCGCCTTATATTCTGTTAGACCAAAGCCTTTAAATTTTTTGCTTGTATACAAAAAAGACTGCATAAACTGTCAGAGCACAGAGAAGTATGGGTAAGGCGTTCAAATTTACAGTAGTTGGCATTATGTTGTTTTCATATTTGAGTTCAGATCAGATTTGGAATCTTCAGTCAGCGATCAGTCAAACATGATGCCAACTTAATGCCAAGCTGCCGCCTATTTGAACTCCTTGCTAAACTCCGTAATTTGCTTCATAACAATTTCGTTACCCATGAATTGATCTGCAGCATGATACAACAAATATGTCAATACTGCAAAGCCGATAAACACTATCAAGAAGTTATAGTTTAGACATTGACTCATCTTTTGGCGATTCAAATCTGAAATGTTACAAATTATACCACTCGCAATCAATAGAATTTTAGTGCTTTTTTGTCTTTCGAGGGAAATCGTTTTGGAATCTATCAAGCTGTTTAAACTTTGCGTGAACTCAATAGGAAAGGACGTCTATTTCATTTCTCGAGTAAATAAACCAAGAAAGCTATGCTTAGAAAACCAACTAACAATTCCAAGAAAGGGCAATTGGAATTTGAAACAGATCCACGTAACATGGATGGAGATCTTGAAAGAAGGTTGTCAAACAACAGGAAATAACACATGGCAGGCAGAGAAACTATCTAATTTTTCTATGCATCCTTAGGAAGTTTTCTCATACAGCATGATCTTAGAACTAGAGTTGATCCAGGCATTTAAAAAAATTGGGAATATGTCAAATTTTTTGGTCGGGATTGGAAATGTCGCCATGGAATTCTATGTCTAGCTAGAACTGCCATAGAACTACAACAGCGAAACTATCTAATTTTTCCATGTAAGTTTTCTTGTTCCAGGAAGTTGTCTCTTACTGCAAGATCTTAGAACTAGAGTTGATCTCAGACCAGACATTTAAAAAATTTGGAATATTACAAATTTTTGCTCGGGATCGTGATTCGGGATTGGAAATATCGCCAGGGACGGAGTTCTATGTCTAGCTAGAACTGCCATAGACCTATGTCCTGACGAACCATAGCATCAAATGTAACATCCATGAAAGTGTTCGCGGCTTAAAATTTAATATAGAACCGATCCACTATAGAGTGAAGCGAAACTCCCACGTCTACCGCCGTTTTCCGAAATAATATGTTTTTGTCCTTTTGGCGCGTATTCAGCCACATCGTCAAAATTTTGAAAGGATTTGAATAAATAGAACATAATTGTTTGAACAGAACTGTTAGGCAAATATGAAAATTAAGCAGGTTGGATCAAAATTGTTTTCAATCAATCAATATTTTCAGGCTGAAAATAATAAACCGCACATTTTGTGGATTTTTGGTTTTACGTTTGCCATTAAAGAAGATTTTAAAATTGCAACTTCTTACGCAATTGCCCTATTTGCGCCATTTCGCCAAGAAATGATTCCAAATTATTCCTTGACGGCCTTTCAATAGCCAACTTTTGTCAACAGCTTTGCTCACAACAAAGCCATTGTGTCTACAATGCAAAGTTTGCATACGAACTTTTGACGCATTCAACGTTGAGTTTTTCAAACAAAGAAATTTAAACAAAGAAAATACGCCTTAAAAATGGACTTCTTATCAATTTTTTTCATAATTAGACATTTTTGGTTTCAAAACAGACGAGAAATGCGTGTAGTCGATAAGGCTGAGTTTCAATAGGTTTCAAAAACTGCAATAGGTGGATGCCATTTTCTAATAGTGCTATCGAATACCGACACTCGGACAGTCAGAAAAAAGATTGGAAAACCAAACAGTCAGAGAGAAAGGGGAAGTTAGACAGTCAGAAAAATAGAAAAACATACAATTACAGGAGTATATGTGAAGGCATCTTTTTCTGTGTTCGAGATAGAATAGCGGATTAAATCAGCCTCCCGCTCACTCAAATTTCGGGCATTCGTTAACAGTTTCCCTCGTATGAAAAATTTGCATACATTATTACGGATACTGAAACAACTGTTGTAGAACGCGAGAAGTTTTTCGATAAGTTCGAAAAAGTTCGAATAATTTTTTCGATCGAGAAATTTAATAACTATTAATGGTGATAACTAGTATCGTGTGTAACTTGGGAGAATACAACTTCCTTCTGAGAGCGAATCCTGCACCAGACAGAGACTGCGCGAATTCAAATTCTGAATTTCACAATATTAGAATAACGAATTCCTCGGAAATTTGATTTGCAATTTCAGTTTCACCTGCAACACATATATCACTTGCAATCTCGGTACATAGTCAGTGCAAAATAAGTCTCCTTTCTGCACTGATTTGTTCAATGCGGTGTGCTGGAATTGTTGCCCACCCATATTCCTGCAACACCAGCACAAACATTCGTAACACAATTGTTTGTTAGGAAAGCTCATGCTGTTTCGCAACAACCCCTCTGCTTTGTTACAAGTAACAACAAGCCCGGGAAAGTCCTGAGAGACCTCGTGAGAATATCACTACCAGAATGAATCCTGGATCTGACATCAGATTTGGATTCAGCGCATCCGAATATCCCCGGGTGCAAAAAATCTTATTTTTGGCCAAAAAGTGCTTTTTCCATATAAGGCACCAAATTCAAAAGTGTGAAAAGCAAAGTTGTGCAGAATGACCCGACGAATCGATTGGGAACATAAAAACACACCACCATGTAAAATACCACTTTTCCAAACCCCTTAAAAACACGTTTTTTGGGTTTTGGCGCGAATTCAAATTTTGTATTTCGTATATGACAATTTTTTAATGTTCAACATCCTTAGGACAGTCTTTCCCACGCCACCTCACTCGCCCCGATCTAACGACAGAAAAGTTGCTGATCATTTAGTCTCATTTTAAACGTTACATACAAACTATAGAACGTTGCCGCCTAGTATTTAAGGATTAAAATTCCACCAAAAAATATCACACACATCATTTTCCATTTATGTGTACAGGAATATTTGATTTTCAAAGTACAAAGTGTGGCAGTTTTCTAATATACCGTAAACTCTCTAATTTAACTCCCGGGGTATAATTATTCAATCGAGCTCTAGAGGTGGCAGAATGAGGGGGAGGGGTAAAATTAGAGGTGGGGGTTAAATTAGAGAGTTTACGGTATTGGGTCATTTACTTCAAAATGTGATATGGCGATGACGAAATTCGATTTGAATATGCCTCTTTTCGCGCCTTTGGCATACAGTATATGAGGTATTTTGAGGCATTTTGAGGCTTTACAAGGACTCTTGAGCCAATATGATGAAACCCTTGGATAGTAAATCGACCCCGCTGAGTCCGAATCCGGGATCAGATTTGAAATTTGACCTTTGATTTTTGAACTTTTTCCTTTAAAATATGGAAAAACTCCAATTTTAAAGGAAAAAGTTCAAAAATCAAAGATCAAAGTTCAAATTTGATCCCGGATTCGGACTCAGCGGGGTCGATTTACTATCCAAGGGTTTCTTCATATTGACTCAAAAGTCCTTGTAAAGCCTCAAAATACCTCATATACTGTATGCCAAAGGCGCGAAAAGAGGCATATTCAAATCGAATTTCGTCATCGCTGTTTACTTCCAGATCACATTTTGAAGTAAATGACCCAATAAGAGCCTTTTAATGTTGTAGCATAAAATCTTCTCAAATGATATTGGTTTGGCAAGAAAGTCCTGTTGGGTTTGTTTTATCTGTTTTTTCTCACATAGCACAGGAGTGTCTATGGTTGTTATATACCGTACGATAGCCAAGACATTTCTGTCTACAACCATGCCCAGGTTTTACTTTTGCATTTCAAAAAGTTACATATTTGTGATTCCGTTTGCCATTCCAAAGTCACCAATTTCGAGCTATTTTTTTATTTTTTGTATGCAAAAAACAATGTTATTCTATATTTGATTGTGCAATATTGTAGAGCAGTTTCAGCTCTAATACTTACCTTTTACAATACATTGTTTTCATTTGGTGGTTGCTGAGATATGACAATTTTAGTGAATGAAGTCGCTGAAAAATTGAAAAAATTCTATTGAAATTCTATTGAATTGTTTGCTTACTTAATTATTAGTATAGTATACAGTATTTTGACCAAATTATGTCTGATGATTGAACTATAGTTAAATTATTATAACAGTTAATGTTGGTATATTGTATGCTATGTATGAAACATTTTGATTTGACTGTCATCTTTAGATAATGGACCAAGACTCCGCAAATTATTTCGGGCAAATTGTACCTTTGCTTCAAGTATCGCAATTTGTTCGATATTTTATACAAAGGCTTTACTACGAAAAACATGATGATATTTATGTTGAGATGAAACTTTCGCGAAAAATTCTTTCGACTTATGAATTATAATGGGGTAAAAATGTCCTTCTGATAAATGAACTTTTATCTTCATTGGTAATCCACCCAGCGAGACCTCCCAAAAGGAAATCTACTAGGTTAATCTTCTATATTCAACAAGTAATCCAAATAAATTGGAGTACGCGTTATTGTTATTGATAAAATACAGTATAATGGAAGCGCAATAGAGTTATTTATACATAATCGCTGTTAAAGTGCATTCATAATCCCTAAATACTATGCTCTGTCTGCATGTTCTGTCTGTAGTGTGTAACGCTCAAATTAAACTATCACTTTAGCACCTTTCCATTGTCAGATCGGGGTGAGTGAGGTGGCATTGTAAATCCCTGAGCCTGTAGGCCGAAAAAGTTTCAGTCTGTAGTCCGAAAACATTTTCGGTCTGTAGTTCGAAAAAAACTTTTCAGTCTGTAGTCCTAAAGAATTTTCCGTCGCTTTCCTTGCTATTTTTGGTCAAATTTGTGCAAAATATTTCAAACATTGTGCAAAATTTAGCTTAAAATTGTTTAGGTAACATGAAAACGAAACACATATTACTTTTTGTGTTCTTCATACAGATATTAATAGTCCTGCACTATTCATTAAGCTCGTGGCGCATACCGGAATCCGTTTTGGTAAAATTATTACTCCTGAAAGAGGTTGCAGAGTATTCCAGCAACAATATTTCTCAACATCGTATATTTCCTGAAAGAGTCACCGCTATAGAAACTTTTGAAACGAACAGCGCAGAGAAGCCGTCATTTACTGTGGAACTGATCCTGGACATTCAAAGAAATATATCAATAAAACTACGTATGCCTTATTATAAAGTATCCAAAGTTTTCTCTAACCTTGTCCTATTAGAAGTCCTATTAGAATATTAGTAAATGACTCGCCCCGTTTGACCCACGGGACATTTGACCCCGTTGAAAACCGTCGTAAATTAGGTATACCATCAATTCATATACTTACACTCCTTTATAGCTGTCAATGATGATAGGCAAATCTCAACCACTAACGGGACATATGGCACTAAATTTATTCCGAAATTTAGTAAACTAATCTTTACTAGGCCGATGTACGGCGGGCTTGGAAATCAGGTAAGCGAATCATCATTTCATCAACTTTGAAGAAAACTTTTTTCATTATTCACCACTTTTTGGTCAAATTTCCAAAGCTTGCACAGAAATATCTTTTTAATTAACGTTTTCGGGGTTTTGTGCAACTTTTATTACTTCTTCATTTTTCTTTAATTTCTTTTTTATTGCAATTCCCAAAGCGACGAAAAAGTTGCAATTCAAACGTTTTGTCTAGCGTTTTAATTATAAAAGTATATAAAAAATAAGTAAACCATTACCGTGTTTTCTCTAAACTATGCCCCGTCCAGAAGGATATTGAAAAATATACCCCCGGGTGTTATTTTGGAGAAAATACGGTAACGAAAGGTAAAATTTTCACTTTTTGTGATCATTGAAAGGATGACCCTTCATATTTCGATTATGACCCTTAAGATGTGCAAATTTGCTGCCCTTTACGCCATGGGCCAAGTGCTTAGGCGAACGCCGGCTTATCTCATTGAGGAAATGACGATGCGTAACAATGAGCAGGAAATCGCTGCACTATTTCCAATGTTTTATGGAATGGTTCATTACTTTGTAAGCTTGTAAAACACGGAATGAAAATATGTATACTTTTATCAAAAGTACAACTTTTAGACTCGACAAAATTTATCCGTAAGGCAATTTGAACTTGCAAAGACATGCTGCGATTATCAAGATCCAGTAGTGTAAGTCTTTCTTTGGAAAATATACGGAAGTAGAGCCATAAAATAAATTAGAATTGAATACGTACGTTTTGGGTTCGAAAGATAGATTTCTGTTAGGCTTGAAATTTGACTTGATCTCAGGCTTAACTTCGGGTTTCTGATTTAGGCAGAGTCTCAATTTTTAATATTCCTTCTAGAGGAAAATGGTAAATCTACCTAAAAAATCGGAATAAATTTAAGATCTTAATGACAATGTTTAAATTCAGCCTTCGGAATTTCTCTGAGCCTCTTCTCGAATTGACAGGAGCAAATGGAATAAATTTTGAACACTATAAATATTTTCACAGTGAGCGCGAAAAAATAAAAGAAATTTTCAATTTTTCTCAGGAAGCTCACCGGCGGGTCCAAAAAATCGCTTCTAATATGTACAGGTAAAATTTATACAGTTACTTTGTGTTGGAAGTAGATAGTATGAAACACCTTTGTTTTATTTCTTTCAGAGGCAATAAATCCCACAAGCTTTGTATTCACGTCCGGACAGGCGATTTTATATCATGGCACTGGGAAAGCAAACCCAATACTACTTCCGAAGCCATAAAGAGGATTGCTCAAAATTTTGCGGTTTGACTATCAAAAATTTATATTTTGTAGTTAATCTGTAGTTTAGGAGAAAGGCATTGATTATTCCTTGGTGTTTCTTGGGCAAGACAAGGAATTTTTCAAGCAAGTGAATCTCAATAAACAGGTATGCAAATCTTCGGGTTAAAAATGCCGGCAAAAGGGCAATCGACTTGTGTGGTCCTTTGCTTTTTTAATGCTTTCCTTTACGTTGCGCAGTGCAAATACGTCTGTTTATCCAATCCATTAGGTTAAGCAGCGAAAGGCTTAACTTTTAGATAACAAAATTTGAAATAAAAGTTACCTGATCAATATTACTTCGAAAATAGTGTCTAGCGCTGCTTATCTTGACGGATTGGACAAACATACGTCCTAGCTTCGGGCCACACATAAAGGCAATATCAGGACCACCCAAGGCGGTAGCCATTTTATAAGTGCATTTTGAAAGGTCTGTTCCATATAAAACAATTAAATGTTTTACATTTTTCAGCAGAAACGGAATGTATTCGTCACGCCAAAAGATATTTCCAGAGGAGATGAGATGTGCCTTGGAGCAACAACGTGCGACAGTCTCTTACTCACTGCCCACATATCCACTTACGGGTTTTGGATTGGCTATTTAATGCCAGATAACAGCCAAATTTATTATATTGCTAATTTTAAGACTAGTAAGCTTCATACTCCAGGACAATTTCCTCCTGAATGGGTGCATTTTGATCTCTAAATTTGATCTTTTTATTTTGTACGATTTTCTAAAAACCATACATATTTTGCCATAATATCTGTAAACTTCGTATATTACATTCCATAGTACAGTCAAGCATCACTTAAGTCCCACCCCGCTTATGTCTTACTTAAGTGATGACTGTAGCAAGCATAAGATCACAAGAATGTTAGATTTGAATAAATTTTTATTGTGAATGACCAAATAAATATGTAACAAAATATTATGCAACAAACATTCGATAAGTAACAAATAACACATTCCTACAATTCTTCAAGCATTGCTGGAAGCGGAGCTCGAAATGGCACTGCTGCTCGGATTCACTGATAGAGATGACCTGAATATTTTTTGCTTGTGGATATCTCTCGTGGCCCAATAGCAAGGCGTGCCTCTGGCAAACACGACGTAAAATATGTTGCAAGCGACCATAATCCCGGCAATGACATAGAAGGCTGTTGCCCACTGCTGGGGTGTGCCATCGGGTGTCAGTGTGTTGACAATCAAAGGAACGACCAGGAGCATTATGGTTAGGGCCGTGGAGATTTGACCCATCACAAAGGGAGCGTATGGACCGGCTATTAGGGATCCTGAAGATTGATAACATTGTTTTGGTTGGGGGAAAGTTGAAAGATACTGGATTAAAAGGTCATTAAGTAAGGTCACCAAATGCGTGTAGTCAGTTCTATAGGTCTTTACCGCTATGCAAGCTTAGAAAATTTTTGAAGAGGAAAGTTCTCAAGAGTGATATAACCCTAAAAATGATATATTAGTAGCTGTGAATTCATTGCTAAAATTTTGACAAGAGTCCCAATGTTGCCTAATTTCTAAGATTGGTAGTACCGGTTTCTCTCCGAAGTGAGAATTCATTATACCTATCACTCACTTGTTACTGGCCTCTTATCAGAAAATTTCTCACCTGACTTGTAAAATCCTCCGACATTGAATCCCAAAAGCATTGCGCCAACTGTAAATATAGCCAAAGACAGCATTCCATGACCTTCAGGCACTAATGTAACAACAACCAAAAACAAAGCAACGGACATAAATGCGATGCTGTTGAAAATTTTGGTTTTCTTTTTCTCGGACAAGATTCTCGGAGAGATCTTGTCGTTAAAATAACCCGCAAATTCTTTCATCAACGCTTCCAGTAAAGGTGGAAGAGCGCTCAGGAAGCCGGTGTCTTGCACGTTGAATTTTTGAGCCTGAAAATTTTTTGGTAAGGAAATGTTTTTAAACAAATTCATTTGAGACCTCCTCGTTTTTTTCTCAAGTTCCTCTTTTCGGGGGTATTGTCCTAGGGCAGGCTATATGCCTGAGCCAATACCCCCAAAAGGGTGAATTGGAAGACAAGTGTCCACTACACAATATTGTCAGATGACACTACCAAGGTCTTTAATAGTATCAGTACACTTATGTCACTTTGACAAAGTGATAATTGTATTACGATCTCTATATCTATCATTTCGTCAGATGATTGGACATTGCCCAGTTTCTATTTAGAAAGTTATATATATTAGAAAGATTACCTCGTTCAAATAAATAGGAGTGAACTGAAGGATCAAATTTATCCCTGCGTAATTTCCAATCGCACCAATAAAGACTGCCCACACAGCGGTGCTGCTGAGAATGTCTCTGAAAAATAAAGGTAATGTTATGATGAGTCTTGTATGAAATATGGATTTCTTAAAACATTTTAGTAATAAATGTAAAAATTTGCAAATAAAATTCACCGAAAATAAAAGTTTATACACAATTTTAATTTTCATATTTTCCAAATTCTTACCTATAGGGAACGTTTCTTTGTACCATTTTTAGATCTGCTTCGTCCTTTCCGCTTGCAATTTGAAGCCTTTCCAATTCATTTACAAATGGATGTTGCGCAGGATGATTTCTATAGCAGATAAAGAAGGTTGCAAAAAGTACTACAGTAATCAATGAGTGAAGATAATACACGCCGGCCCAGCCAAAATGTGACTCGCATATGATTCCTGAATAAATATGCGATTAAATGTTAAGCCAAGGTTACAATTTGATGACTGATCGATGAAAAATTTGTCAAACTTGGATTGAAAATTTGGATCAGTTTCAACTATGTTGGGTATGAATTTGATATGAATGTCTCTATGTTAACTTTTTCTCTAATTAACAACATGCAAATCAAAATTCCCAGGAAATATTATTTTTTGGATTAAATTTTTGAGTTTTAACATATCATTTTGGCCGTTTTTCAGAATGACTGCTGATTTGATGATTGATCGAATATTTTAGGAATATGTACCTTCTATTTTAGGTTCTCTTTGCACTATTTTTATTTACATTTTATCATTGAGACTTGTTTGTTATTCAAGACCTGCGATATATGGTCAGTTCGATTTATTCTACCTGATATTGGGTCCGAGAAAATGGGTGCCAATTGAACGTAAACGCATAAAGTAGCGGTAAAGAAGGCATATTGTTCCCTGCTTGTCCAGTAGGTAATAAAATGTCCAAAGGTAGCCATATCACCCGCAAATGCAATACCTTGCAAGACTCTTGCGGCGAGAAACCTTGAAACAATCTCTATAAAAATCACCAAAATTTACAGTTATCTCAAAAATTACCAGTAGAACCCCCATCTCAGCATCGTGGGAATGAGCGCTGTTGAGAAGGCTCCTAGTAATCCGACTGCTGTGAAAACATATCTCGGACCATAGTAGTTTATAATTGTAACAATTGGAAAGTTGGCCAAAAGGGCACCAACTGCCGCTAGGCCCATGGCCTGGTCTTTCTCGGCACTACTCCATTCTCGCTCAGGGAACGAGTCGGCTGAGATTGGCGAAACTTGAGGTACGAGTGCGATGAAGAGATCCGGGTTTATGATATTGGCAGACCAGGTGTTGGGAGAATCGGGGTGGACTAATGCGGCATTTGACGGTTCTGATCTTGGTTCCATACATATCTAAAATATCTTGAGAGTTTATATAAAAATTGGTTCATATAAAAATTCATATAAAACAAGACACACAAGTGTTTAGTTTGTTACCAGATGAGATTTATTTGACGGTGGGTTTAATACACACCGATGTGCCATTCATACGGGTAGATTCATATGGGTAGATAACATAACAGATAAAATAGATGTTTACTAAATTTTAAATCACTTATAAATAAATGATTTTAAGAGTGACTTTCTGAAAAGTGACTTTTGTACTTTTTGTAGAAACATACCTTCTAGAATAGATAGGTTTGCGCGTCAAAGTTCTATTTTTAGCTTTTAGTTTCAAGTTTTAGCGCCTAAAAATACCCTTACAGGGTTTTTAGTATTGATTACTATTTTTCATTATAGCAGATGCATCTTTAATTCTTTCAGTTGAACCTTGAAGCCATATAGAGTAACCATAAATTTGTATTCAAGCCATTTTTAACAATACTTATAATTTCAACTACTTACCACCGTAAAATTAAAGATCAATATGTTGGCCCAGTTGATAGTCAAGCAAAGTAGTACCAAAGGTAGAAGAAAATAACGGATCCTCGAAGGTGGCTCTTCCATCCAAATTCGTTCAGCTCATCATTTTAAGCAGCAAAGGTCAGGCATGCAAGCAAAGGAAAGCTATTTGAAATTCAAATGCGCTCTTTCGCCTGTAATAAAAAATCGAAGGGAAAAGCTGAAGGGAAAATTTTCAGCCGTTTGAAACGTCGAACCGCTATAGTTTCCTCATACAATGGGAAGTCGTTAAATGTTCTAAGTGCATCTCGATTGAATACTGGATGCCGATCTTCCAAATGGCCATTATTTTCATTATTGGTTATTATTTTCCAATTTTGAAAGAGTATCCTAGGAGATACCTGTCTGATGAGCAAAGAAGCCTCAACTTTTCAGGAAGAAGTCTCAACTTTCAGGAAGAAGCCCCTGAGGATGTTAATAATAAGGGCTTGTCTGTATAGGATTTATGACTTATGGCCTATAATGGGTGTCTATTGCAATTTCGCTGTTGAAATTGTATTGAGGTCATTGAGGGAAGTGTTGACGAGGCTTAAAATAGACAGGTGTTTAGTCGTTTGATGTCACCGGTTTGGCGTCATTTGATGAGAGTGGGCTAGTATTTGGTAGACATTGCTTTAACGAGTAAAGTTTAGTGCGCATCTAGCGGTGATCACGGTATAGATTGTATATATTGGAGACAAAAATAGCCGTAGAGAAAGATCTAGAATTTTGAGTAAATTTGTTTTTCAGAAATTATCCTCCCAGTAAATTCAACATTTTTTAGCGGGAATTCAGATTTTGTATAATTTACAGTTAATAAAAAAGCAATATTTTTAACCCGGAATTTATCCAGCGCCCTTTTGGACCCAGTACTATAAAAAAGTGGAACCATGATCATCGGCTCGTAGCAATGTCGTTCAATAAAGCAATTTCTTTCTCCTTGTAAATGAAGAAATTTTAAAAGTTTCCGCTTCTTTTAGAAACAACTATGCAACATAATGATGATATGTTTAGTTTGCTTTATTCTCAAGAATTAGCATACGGAAAAATGTCATTTCATTAGTTGTCACCATTGCATTAGCACAAGACTCTACCGCATAAACTGTTTGCGCCGAGGCCGACGCACGAGTTGGCATAGCTGAAGAGAAGAGTATAGGCATTATAAAAATTTTAAACTACATATAGTGGTGAAATTGTGCCAAACTTAAAAACGCGGGAAGCGATAGTAGAGGAACTGAGACCAATGTTTAGAGACCCGTATCTTTCATATAAAGTGAACATGGTCCATTTCTGATTACGACAATCCTGTGTCGGTTTTGATCCTAGTTTACGATAACGCATTCATTTCATGCCACTTATAGTACTTTTAAAGCTACTGTCGGAAATTGGAAAAACTAAGACAAAATTTCGGTTCCGCATTTGTATTATTTTTCGAATTTCCGCCATTAACTTTTGAATGGACTGTGAATGGCGGGAAGTGAATGCGGTATCGTAAGCTAGGAAAAAAACTAATAAAGCATTGCCATAATCAGAAATGTCCCCTTTCTATGAAAGATACAGGTCTCTAAACATTGGTCTCAGTTTCCCCACTATCGTTTCATGCTCATTTAAGTAATAAATTTAGACTGTATAGATAATTTGTTATTACTCGAAATACATTATTTCGTCAAACCAAATTTTCATACCACTTACCCTCCAATGTTTCCAATTCTTCCGTTTGGGCACACAAGGAAATTAATATAAGAGTTGGCCGCAAGTGGTAGCAAATCGGCCCTGGAATGGGTAAAAGGCTTGTTATACAAAGCACAATATCCTCCAAACGTATACCGTGTTTCCTTTAATTAAGCCCCGGTGCCTAATTATTTCAATCCCCCAATTTTTGGCAAATTTTTCTCTACCCCGCTCCCCCCACCCCCATTGTACATACTGTTTTTCTTTCTATAGGCGGTCTAAATTAGAGGGAGGGCTCTATTATAAGGGGGCTATAACAGAAGAAACATGGTATCTGTATCAAACTCGTAGTGTAATTGTTCTCTGGGCACTGTCGCGCTCTAAAATTTCCGCCCCAAAATAGACGAAAATTTAGTAAAAAATTTTGAAAATTCAAATTTGCGCCAAAGTTTAATATATCTGTGTCTTCTATAAACTGATTTGAGAAGAATATGAACAAACGAACCAAGCTTCGTAAATAATTTGATTGTTGCTGTCGTACACACGCGCGCACCAACGGCCACCCGATAAGCAATCGTCCTGAAATTCCAATTGAAACGTCTTCCTTAAAGAATTAGAATACTGTTCTGTCGGGAACAAAGTACCCGTTCCGTTAAGGTGTGATTGGAAGAATCGGGCGAATTATTTCAAATAAAGAAAACAATTTTCAGATTTGTGACCTCCGATCATGAAAATCATCATTTTCGGGATCAGGAATACGAATCCGGGAGTACAGCCCGAGTCTCGCTGATTTACTTCTAACTGAGTCCCTCTAAACCGTATTGGAAAAGTTTACTTACCGCAATATAGCCTGGAGAAGTGAGCCAGTGCTGAAAACAAAACCCATCTCAGCTCGGAATTTTTTGTGACACGTATCTTTGTAGTAGTATAATATTATAAGAAATTTTTCACCTGTGCGACCGGTGGACCGGGTGGGTTAACGTAGATATGAAGCGTAAACCCTGGCAACATATTGTCCACATAAATTCGCGGAACTATTCCTGGACACGACTGCTGGCTACTGACTGCCATTGCCAAAGAGATAAGAAATAAGATTGTGAACATTTTTAGGAACTAAAACTTTGGTTTTTCGTTTGATGAAAATAAAATAAGGAATGAACTATGAGTGTGAATAAGGAATCCGGGAATTAAAGAAAGCCGCGAATAAAAAGAAGCCGCCTTCTTCTTATTTCAAAGAAATTTTTCTTCGTTTCAAGATTCGTCGAAATTTATGCATATTGTTTCAGGAATAAATTTGAGAATTGCTCCGTCCAATTGAGATGGATCAAAATTTCGATTTTTGCTGAATATTCGAAAATTAGGGTGTTTCTTTGGGAATTTTAACGGAACCGGGATATCCCCCACCCGACAACTCCCACTGCGACAACTCCCACCGCGACATCTCCGACCCCGTAATAGAGAAAAGCGTAAGCGTGCGAAAGTGACCACGAAATAGTGTGTATCTCTAACCGTCTGCCGTTCCTCAGCCCAATTCCTCTTCAGTTCAAAGATTTAATAAGAGTTTTTCCTTTGGAGTGGAAGATGTCGCGGGTGGGACTTGTCGCGGTGGGAGTTGTCGGTGGGAGTTGTTACGCTGCCAATTTTAACAACCTTAATTTTTTATTCGAATTTTAGGAAAATTGTATTTTTATTTGAAATAATTTTCAATGAAACCAACAACGCCACAAATCCATCAATCATTTCTTACCCATATCTTATTTACAGGATCACTTGCGCCGTACCTCTCAAGACAAAATTTGTGAATAAAAGACAAATAGTATGTTTCCGACTGCGAATCGTAATAATTTGCATACAAATACATTAGATTATAACTCAATCGCTTCATTATGTAGCGAACATTTTCGTAGCTCGCGTTTGAATCGGCCAATTTCACGAGCATCTGGCAGACGGGCAGAGCGGTCAACAAAGAGAAAATGTGGCGAGCTGAGTCATCTGAAACAAGGCAACATTAAAAATGAAATCCATTGAATCATCAATGATTCACAGATTCAATGAAAAGTAAACGAAAATTCAAACAAAATTTGCAAAATTTATGAATAGTGCAATTTTCTCTATTTTTTGAAAATTTTCGACTTACGCGAAATTTTTGGCGTTTATCTTTTGCCTCTATCAAATTTTTACTTAAAATGTGCGCAATAATTGACAAAACTGAATATTTACATCTCAAATTTAGTTCAACAAAGCCAGTTTGAGTAAAAACAAAAATTGTTAAAGATTATTTTTGATCTGATAAAATTGTAACTCAGCAAAAACTGAAAATTTTACCAAAAAGTTTTCATTTTTGGTGTATTCAAAAATTGCAATAAAAATTTCCGGGTTTCTCATGAGATGTTTTCCAGAAAGTTTTGACCCACCTCCCAAGTCATATTTCCAGTACTCAATGTTCTCGAAGTCGTTGTGCTTGTCCGCAATCTCCTTCAGTCTCAGGGTTCGTCGGTTTGGATCAAACAAGGGAATGTTTGTCACATTCGTAAACGTCACACTTACGAGATCGGAATTTTTGATATGGAGTTCACCTTTCTGAAAGGTCAAGTTTGAGCATTTATAGTTTTCAGCTGAAATTAAAAAGGTAGACCTGCGCGACCAAAACGATTTTGACCGTGTTTGCGGTTGCTCTGAGGAAGTTATTCTCGAATACCACGTCTCGAATACCTCCCACGAAGTATGCCTGAAAGGACATCGTGAAATTTTGGAACATCATTACAACAGAAGAGATACTTTTCTGTTGCCAATTTGCAAGGTATCTTCCACAAAATTAAGCGCGCGATGTTGCAAGTTGGCTTTAATACAAACAGTGAATTTGTATTCGTATCCATTTATGAACTCGGACCATGGACAGTTCACCTGAAAATTTTTAAGGCTTCTATTACTTTCTAGAAAACAGTCTATAAACTCTATTCGATTTCAGTGTTTTCTTTATATTTTAATACTGCAGATTACTGAGTAGTTTGCGCAAGCGTTCAAATTAGCGGTAGATTGGCAATATGCCCTTACCGTTTTTGCAGTAATAATCTTCATTGAAAAGTAGGCTTCTGTGTGGATTCACAATCTCCATTAATATGATGACAACATAATGCCAAACTAGCACCAATTTGTCCAAACTACTCTGCACCCGCTTTATATCACTTAAACTAACTGCTATCCAGTGGCGCAGCCAGGGGGACCGGGGATACGTACCCCCCCCCCCAAAATGGGAAAATTTGAAAAAGTGAGTGTAAATCAGTGCAAATTTGGCCAAAAATTTGTCCGGTACCCCCCTCCCCCAAAAAAACCCAAAATGGGGGCCCCAAAAATCCGGTACCCTCTCCCCCAAAATGGCCATCGGGTCCCTCTATCGGGTCCATCTAAGTTGATAGGTGAAGTTTCCGACCCCTCAATAGAATAACCCACTTTTTGGGGGTCCCGGGCCCCAAAATCGCGAATACCACCCAAAACCCATGATTTTAGGGGGGGTTATCAATGTCAGATTTGAGGTTGACATACGTGAAAACGTGACATCCGTGTGTCACGTAAAAGGGTAACTTTCGCTGCGCAGCTCGGTTCCGGCCGTATGATACGTCAATCGCCTCCTCTCGGCGCGACAAGACGATTGGTACCACATTTGCAACCACCGGAAGATATGGCTTCCGGAAATCCGGAAAATCCTGGATGACGGTGGGCGCCGCCATGCGGCGAAGCCGCTGGGTGGTCCTATGGAATTTACACTAAAACGTACCCCCCCCCAAAAAAAAATCCTGGCTGCGTCACTGCTGCTATCCACAACTAAAATGCTATTATTTCATGTGCTGGTAAAGTGCTAGCGCTATTACTATCACTTTTCCAATCACGTGCTAAATCACTCTAAAATTAAAAACTTACTGCTGTGTATGTGAAATTATTCCTCTCTTGTCTTGGAATTTTCCTGGTTGGAAAATATTTGTAGATGGTCAAGTCAAATTTTCCGTCGTCCAACAATTGGCCTATAATGTTTCTTTTTTGCCTCTGTCAGGAAGAATTTGTAAAAAATTTTAACACCATTTTCATCTTGAGTAATCTCACGGATAGCTAATCAAAAGATGAAGTCTCATTTTTAATTTTCTTTGGTACCTTCTCGAATTGTCTAGTATTTTTTCTAAAATATTGGAGTCCCCAATAAGAATCAAGGACAAGAATCTATCCGCATTAAAAATAGAGAACATTTTAGAAAATGTCAGAGAAAAGCGAAATCGGCAATTCTTTTTTTGATCAGTTACCCGTGAACTAAACAGGAAAGCGCTCAGCTTACCGATTTTTGGAAACTTGTTCACTAATGCGTACTCGGTTTCAGATTCATTATCCAAAGCCTCTCGAAAAACCGCAGGATGAACATATGCATAGAATATGAAAATTGATATTTGTGCGGCAAAATATACGAGTATGGCACTAATGGGATTTGTTTTTCTGATCATGTCAAATGACGCTCTAAAACGGTAAATATTATACAGAATGTTTAATGTAACGCACAAAATTTGGAGCAAACATCGCTTTCACCCGAAAATGCCCAGAGACTAACCATAGGAGGCGTTGGCATTAACAAAGATATTCACTGGAATCTATGCTATCGCTCCTCTCTCTCTCTAAAGTCCCCACGATTAACAGACGACGAGAGGAAATCAGACACTAGAAAGTTTTTGAGCGAATTTTCACCAATTTTTAGAAAATATTCCAGAATTTTTGTACTTTGGTCAACAATAGGAAATCTGTAATAAAAATTCAAATTCGCGTCAAAAATTTGAAAGTTTACACATTTTTGAAAAATTAAGTTCAGTTAATTTATCTCCCAAATTAGTGGGGGAGTAGTTATATAGAAGTGGATAAATTACAGGGGGAAATAATTAAGCATACAGTAATAGTATCTTTATAACGGAGGTTAAGACCCGACTGTACAAGGTTTACGTTATAGTTAATGTCTAACTATTGTTATACTACAGATTTCGAAACTACAGACTTTCGAAACAAGCTTCGCTCCAAATCAAACGAGAAATTTAAGGAGGATATGGATTAATATGTAGAACGCGAATGTAATTAACCTTGGCGATGCCCTGCGCTTTGTGTCTTTGCACTCTGCTTCCTTGTGCTTCCTTTTGTTGCCGTTTATTGTTTCGTCGGGCAGAGATTAGCATCAAAGATTTCTTTGGTGATTTTTGACGCCCTCATCTGCTCCGGTCAGACGTATTTTTGATGTGTCACCTTCGCGGCCCAACCGGCGACTCAATCCCGTGCGGCTAATCAATTTTCTCCCATGCGCTATTACTCTTGCATAAGAGCGCTGTATAGGCTCTTCAGAAATGACTCATTCACATTTGCACTTTTTGTACTTCTACTAGTTTCAAACTTGTACTTTTATTCAAATGAGTATTATAAGTACTTCCTTATAAGTACATTGAGCTTGGGAAGGTCGAACAAGGACGATATTTTTCATGTGTTTCTCTACAGAACTTTTATTTTTGAGAATAGTACAAGGTAAAGTTTTTCAGAAGTAGTCAATTAATTTATATTTATAAAGTTCGCTAATAGCACCTTATATCCTGGAGAGAGAAATGGCTTAAATTTTTGTCATGGACACTTTTTTGATCCAAGTTTACTTTTTTGATGCAAACTTGAGATTTGAAATTTTTGGAACTTGGAAAATTGAGAGTTATGGCCATTGAAATTGAATTTTCCGAATCCCGATTCTAATTTTTTGACCAAAATCTTTTCGAAAAAATTTGCACTAAGAAAAGAGTAATCGTAGCACAAAAATGTTAATTCGAGAGGAATCCGACTCAAAAAATACTCTTGAGTTTTATTACTCAATTGCTTTGTATAAATTTCCAACATTTGATTAAAAGGATCCGGTTTTGTCATTTTATTGTCGAAGTGTCCAAAAAAGCTTTTAAAAATTGATATACTTGCATAATTTTTGATGGCTGAACTATAGCACGTCTGAATAATTTTGCGTACCTCTGTTTTTCAGGAAAATAATTAAAAACCAAATCATTCAAAAACTTTTTGCTCCGTTTTTCCAGGGAATGGGTAAACCCCCCCCCCGGTAAACCCCCCTCCGCTCGCCATTTTTGCCATAACTTTTTACTGGAACCTTCTAGAAGGATGAGTAATAGCTTAAATGGAAGCTAAGACTCTGGGCTACAAATCGGTATATTACTTGCCACATCTCGATTCAAGATTCTCTAGATTTAATTATTTTTGTCTCAAAATTTCAACTTTTTTTGAAAATTCGAAAATTTGAGACAAAAATAATTAAATCTAGAGAATCTTGAATCGATTTGTAGCCCAGAGTCATAGCTTCCATTTAAGCTATTACTCATCCTTCTAGAAGGTTCCAGTAAAAAGTTATGGCAAAAATGGCGAGCGTGGGGGGGGGGGTTTACCGGGGGGGGGTTACCTAGACTCGTTTTTCTAAAATATACAGCCGGAGGCGACGTCGGAACACTGCTAGTGGACTTATGACAAAGATTTCAGCTTTCAAACCGAAGACAACGACACTCTTGTGGCTTTGTTCTTGACCGATCCCAAATACATTCACAGAGTGTTGAACGGGAACCTGAGATGTTTCTACAAACCCAATCGGCGAGAGAAAACAGAGTATCGAGTTTTGGCCACAGTCGAGAAGATGCAATCCTTGGACATGTGCCGTCTGGACACATTTGTATTGACTTGCACTTTTCCATCCTTGAAGCGCAAAAATGGGCTGGAGGACCCGCTCTACGCTATAAATTTTGGCCGATCTTTATATGGCTATGGATTGGGAATCACGTCAGAGTTTCATTCACCGTTTTCTACTATTGTGGGTTTGAATATTGTATTGACATTTTTTTGTAAATTTTCGAACAATAAATGTAAAAAATCAATGATTACGGTACGAAAATGTTGCCGTTTTCTGCAAAAATGCTAAATATTTGATGTTCAGTGATTAGAATAGTGAGAGAGGTAAATCCAAATTTTTGCTTCCAGAACTTGAAAATTTTCTGTGAAATCTCAACTATTCTCCATTCCAGGTGACTCCAAAAACACCTGACCAAAAGCCTCGATCAATGGTCATGTGTCTCAGCCGAGTGTTCGCATTCGAAAAATGGCGCCTTCTAATAACTGTTCTTGAAATCTCGCCAACTAGGCGTCAATCTCGTGGTCACTCACGTCAATAGCGCGCATCCGGCCGTGTTTGACCTCATGAAAATCTATGAAGGAGAAGGAATCCTTTCGGTGCGCACTGCGATAAAATTTCCCTATGTCTCCAAAGAAATGCCCTATAATCCGAACGCTGAAACGGAGTTTAGTCATCAGTTGGCCTTGGGCCATGACTGTTTCTATGAGTTCCGCGAGAGCGCAGAGTTCATTGCACTGCTGGATTGGGATGACCTGTTGATAGCTCGGCCATTCTTGACGCTTCCGATTGTGATGAGAATGGCTGTGAAGAAGAATTCCAAAGCTGCGTACTTTTCGATAAACAAAATTGAGGGAAGTTTTGAAGACACAGGTACGTTGGAATGATTTTTGATAGTTTTTGAGGTGTAGGCTACTCTGAATAAACTTTTGCATAAATTTTTAGTTTTTGGTGCAAATTTTCTTCTTTTTGCAAGAATTTTTCTCTTTTATCTTAGCAGCAAAAAACAAGAACGAAAAGGCTTTGCTGGGCCCTTTTTCGGTATTGATTCAAATTGACAAAACTGAGTACAGATTCGGATTCCTCGCAAAATTCTAGGAAGGATAGTGTTTTCCAAACGCGTTTGATATAAGCCATTTCGGAATTGAAAAATATATAAAACTCAAAACAACGTTCAGATATCGATCATCCTCGTGAATTCAACCTTCGAGAACAGATCGAACACCATATGTCGAACCGATTCGCTTACAATACCGAGAAAATTATTGTACGCCCGAAGTATGTCCGAGGATTCTGGATGCACAGTTCCATTCACCTAAGGCCTGGATACCAAAAAGTTCAGCTCAGCACAGACGAGGCCCACATATTCCACATGTCCTCAGGCAAAGTAAGAGTTGGGTTGAGAAATATTGGGTTGTTCCGAAAATTCGTATATTCAATAACTTTTTTTTTAATATTTTGTATTATTTGTATATTTTTGCCAAAATTGAGAAAAAGCTACAAAAATTATTGCCAACTTTTGCACAAATTATAAAATTTCAGTCAATAATTTTCAGGCGAATGAAGAAGACGAAAGCCGATATCTGCCAAATGTTCTAAATTTGACCGATTTGGAGCATAATTTCAATCGGTTCTATTATAGGTCGGATGTTTCTGAGGTGAGAGATTGGGTTTCTTTTAAGCAAAAAGGTTTAAAATAGTTAGAATCTGCCAAAAAATTTATAAAACTTTACATAAAAGTGCCATTTTTGGCCAAAAAATACCATTTTCTGCCAAAAATGTTGGATTTTTGGCCAAATTTTTTCTTAATATGCCAAAAATTCTTAAAATTTCCATTGAAAATGTGAAAAAATTTAATTTCCAAAAATTTAGCTCCATTCCCGACTTCCCCTGAAGGAATCCTACTTCGAGGCCATAAGAGGATGCTCCTCCAACATCACAACATTCTTCAAAGTTGCGAAAAAGCACGTGTGTCTCAACTATCACCTGTGTAAAATGCCAAAACTGCGAGTAAAGTGCGTAAATACCGTCAGTGTTTTTAAGACGCAGCGAATTGGCAGATATTTCCGGATACATTACAGGATCGCTGAGGATTTTGAAGAGAGTTCAAACGGGTGTTCGACGTAGTAATATCAGAAATTGAAACATGTTTCTAGTAGCTGTTTGTCGATAAAAAATTAAAACTACCGTATTCCTTGTAATTACACCAAGAACCGACTACCCTAAAAGCTTCTAAACGTGTCTGGTACCAAATGGTAGTCCTGAGTCATGGCTACGGGGAAGCTAATACTGAAGTCAGATTTTGGGAATTTTGGGCCTTACACAACTCTAATTAGGCTTAGGCGTCAACCTTCTGTTACCAAATATGTATGGAAGCTTCTAGAATTTTTCATTTTAAAAACAAGCGCCACCGACTATCGCGACGAGCAAGGGGATGTAATTACAGGGTATACGGTACTTTTCATACAAGCTAATAAATTGAGCACATACGTCCGCTTTTGTTTAGAAAATTTCTATAGCTAGACATTCTATAGAAACATTTTTGACAACTTTAGAGATTTTACGAACACCTAGATCTGTCCTAACTGGCGATTCCTAACTGCCCAAGCTACACTGGGCTTGAAACGCAGTAAAAATCGGCTGTTTGGATTTGAATCAAAAACGTTTTTCATAGAAATGTTCTTTTGAATTTTCATACCGAAATTGCCCCAATAAACAAATTTCTGAACGAAGATTAAAAATTGGCAAATAGCCCGAAAATCGGTTTTGCCAGCAACTGACTTTCTGCCGGGGCCCTTCTATGTCATGGGGTCGCTGAACAAGAATTTCAAGTCAGTTGTGGAAATATTATTTAATTTTTATATTTTTTTCTTCCAAATTTAATAAAAGTTTCCTTTGAAATTTTTTCCATAAATTTTCTTCCCATAACTGCGTGTGTTACACGTCAAGGGATATGTGTGTCGAGATATCCGTATATATTTCGTATTTTGAGAGAATCGTCTGGCAGACAACGAAAAGTATTTTGAAATAGCGTATGACATTTGTGCATAGAGACACAGACATTCCGTAGGCTGTCTTCAATCAGACTAACCCAGCTGGATGGTAAATCGATCAATACCGCTTGTCTTAGTTCAGGTTTTTGGTCGTTTCGGCAAATTTCTTGTGCAAGTTTGGAAGAACCGGAATTATTTCCTGTTCTTATTGATACAAGTTTTCCTGTATATTACAGTCAAACTTGGCTAATAGTCGATGCACGTCTTTCTTTTGTCTGACATCACCTCAGTTGGGGGGGGGGGTAAACGTCTGCAGTGCTAAACAACACTCGGCACGTGTCTTCGCGCCAGCGACGCAGAGGATTTGTATGGTAAGCATGAGAAAAAGAGTGTTCTCGCTGCAAAGTCCCTTTGCAGCGGAGCACCACTAGAGCCACTGCGGAGCACCCCAGGAACCGCGAAATAGTGTGTATCTCTAACGCACTGGTGTCCCTCCACCCTATTCCTTCGTAGCAGCGCAAAAGGCACCTCTCTGCGGTTCCTGCGGTGTTCCGCCAGACCCGCGATGGAATAGGGTGGAGGGGCACCAGTGCGTTAGAGATACACGCTATTTCGCGGTTCCTGGGGTGCTCCGCAGTGGCTCTAGTGGTGCTCCGCTGCAAAGGGACTTTGCAGCGAGAACACTCTTTTTCTCATGCTTACCATACAAATCCTCTGTGTCGCTGGCGCGAAGACACGTGCCGAGTATTGTTTAGCACTGCAGACGTTTACCCCCCCCCAACTGGGTGGTAACCGTATTTTACCACTGCAGGAGAGAAAATGAGCAGCTACGCTAATGACAGACTCCGCTAAAACTTTAAAAAATGAGAATTTGAGCAAGCACACTTAAAATACACCTGCCGAACTAATTTTCGTAGGATCCGATATAGATTCGTAGAAATCCGATATCGAAATCCTACTTTTAAGAGCCTATCTCACTTTGACAGGGATATCTCTATCATCTGTGGTGTAGTATATCTATCCATAACCCCACATCGAGCGAAGCAGACGATAAAGTAAAAAAGTACAGATAATCTTGAAAGAGTAAGATAAAGAAAGAGTGTACTACGAACGTACGCACAGCTGTAAGATAGTCTGAGTAAGGTAATGCCAGCTGGATGGTTAAATCGATTAATCTTGTCTAGCGGCTTTATCAGTTATTCTATACCGATCAGGTCTTAACTCTGATATGTTTTCTGTGAAATTATGGAAATATTTCTAATGTATGTCGGGTAAATTTAATTAATCCGCTCCGTTCGGTGCCTGAACTATCCGGAATTTTTTGTCTTCCTTAAGTTCATGTGGCAGTCAGTCTTTTCCAAACGTGATCCTATATTCCAGATCATGTTTAAAAAAAATGATTCTCATGTGAACTCTTGCAACACTTGTAATTACGCAGGGGGATGATTCAGGCCATGTCCGGTTAGCTTCACTGATAACCTTGCCTCAGTTCAAAGGTTCCATTTGTCGGAAGCAGTATCATGATTATTATTTACTTTAGCATGTATTCATACAATTTCAATCCACAAAGAATATTTTGTCAAAAGTCATATTCTATTGCAATTTTTTTATTGATTTTCTCAAACACCATATTCGATTGTGATGCGGCACTCAGAGGGAAACATAATGGGAGAAGAGACAAAGCCTCATCTAGCAGGCAAGTTCATTCTCAACCGC